>VXBX01006190.1:125399-158773 GCA_013400415.1 Scytalopus superciliaris
AAAGGAAAGGAAAGGAAAGGAAAGGAAAGGAAAGGAAAGGAAAGGAAAGGAAAGGAAAGGAAAGGAAAGGAAAGGAAAGGAAAGGAAAGGAAAGGAAAGATACAATCTGAGATGAGCAATACATGTTTCTAGTTTATCAGTGACATTTAACCTTCCTGAACAGTACCGTCTGTCACAGAATGTTACTACAAAAAACTTTGCAAATCTTAGTAAGAAAGCACTAGCCTTATTAAAAATTCAACATTGTTGAACAATGTGACCTAGGAAATAACTTATTTCAGTACATGCACCACAATTAATCCACCTCATTCTATCATAAGAAAACCCACTTAATTAGTGAGTAAACGGCAGCTCATCATTTACTGTACTATTTAAATCACATTAGTTGTTAATTACCAAAGAAGAACATATTCTTAGCATTGCTAATTTGTTTCTTTCATTTGAAGAAAATAGTGCACAGTGCTTAAGTTGAAAGTCTTGAAAAGTGGTCATGAAAGAACATTTGAAAGCAGAACGACAAGCCTAAATTGAGGTTACATCCCAACACCGTCTTTGATTCTAGAAATGCTTAAAATTAAATTACAAGGACTCTACCCATTTATTTTACTCTACAGAACTTTAATACAATTTAAAAACTGTGTTTCTCTCCCCTTAAATAAATGTAGTAAATTAATTTCATGTTTTGAAAGCATAATACGCGACCTTGGTTGCAAGTTACTACTAAAGCTAAAAGTCTTTCAATTCTTTACCTATATTGCAGCTCAAAATTAGGTTGGTACCAAATGAAGTCTTATAAAGCATTTATTTTCTGTAATTTGGTGTTCTCTCAGTGTTTGACTATGGTTGTGTGACATTTCAGATTTGTTAAGCAATGGACTTACCTAGGACTACTTAGCATACAAGATAATTCACTGCGTGTTAGGACATCACCACCACAACTTCTGGGCAATTAAAGATTAAGTTACGGAAGATTATGAAATAAACCAGCTACAATGCTTGCATTTTCATCACTGATGGCAAGTGATGACCTCCAAAGTTGGAGTCATTTGCTATGCATATATCTCAATCAACAACCCTCAACAACTTTTATTCTGAAAGGGTAATACGATAGAGTGTTCAGTAGGAAGTTTCATGCAGGAAAGAAGTCTGCTGGAGCTAAAGACAAAGTAGATTCTTTATACTAAAAATTCCCCAGGTGAGTTTTTTTCTTCAAATTTCTGTTCACAATGTCTAGCACATTGCAATCATCACAAATACTGCAACACTTCACAAACTAACAGAGCTGCAAGTGAGCAACTGATATACAACTATGAACTAGCTAAGCGGGCAACAAATTACTGAAAAACAAATGCTCATACTAATTTGGTTTTGCTTTAAAAAAAATGTTTCAAATTTTGGAAAACGATATTAACTATTTCAGCAGTAATTTTGAAAAGGGAACAACTGTTGTGTTATACAGAGCTAAACTTTTGCAGACTCCTGTAGAATACTGTAACATTTTGAACACGTCAATAATTTACAAGGTCAGAAAAATAAAGTGCTTCTTTTTTCCCCAAGATAAATAGACTTATCTACTAGAACCTGAGACTTATCAGGCTCACTAGTAACACCTGTGCATCTCAACATTTCAGACAAAAAAGGCTTTTGAAGATGCTTTTTCCTGGGGTGAAGCTTGGTAAGGACACCTGCCATTGTGAAAACTGGAGGAAAGGGTGATAGATGTGTTTGGGCAGGCAGCTCATACTGGAAAAGTGATATGCTGTATTTCCTCCTCCAAAAGTGAATGATCTCAGTATAAAGATAAAAAAGTTAACCTGAAAGATCTGAAGCTTTAGGCAATGCTGTGAATGCTACCACAGATCTCTGTGTATGAACGTCACACACTGAAGCAGGATGTGAGAACCAAAGGCTGTGAACAGCTATCTCCATAGAGCTTATCCCATTTTATTACTTTACAATGCATGCTTTCTGGACCTCTAAACTAAACTCAGCTCAGTAAAAGTTTATCATAAATCTGAAGGAAAATATTCCAGGCAACAAGAGAATAAGAGTTTGGTGGGACATCCCCAGTGACTCCTGCTCCCAGGCAGTGCCAGCCAAGCTCAGATGCAGACTCAGTCCATGGCTATTACTGGATTTCTAAGGAGTGACTTCTTGTACTTATGATAAAAAGACCAATTTTCCATTCATTCTTCTGAAGAGAAAATCAGCATAGCCTTACATTTGCTTCCTACATCAGGAATGATCTGTTAGTACAATTAAGAGCAAGTTCACCTTTGATTTTATCCTTTTGCAGTACTGAGCATACAGGGACAGAACAAAGACTGATTTCTGTCTAAATGTTAGAAGTGTCAAAGCTAAATTCATTTACAACTAATAAAAATCCACACAACCAAGAATACATTAGAGAGAAACATTTCACACAGGTAGAGGAAGATGTGTGACCTTTTGATCACTTAATGTAAAGGATTTTATAACACACAAGGTGGCTGAAGAGCTAATGCTTTAGACTCACTAATTGTGTGGTGAACTTCATCGAACTTCCTTATCTGCTTCTATTTCATTCCTTTTCCACTGAAACCACGTTTGTGCAAGGCTTTAAGAAGCCAGTCTGATGTTAACAAAATATATTTTAACAATAGATAACATTTACCATCAAATATATCCTGAAAGCTTTTGTTCTTCGAAGGTGGGAAACTGAGATGGCCAAACTAATAGCTATCCAAAAGTGATTAGTTGCTATCTCATCTGATTTCACCTAAAAGTTCATAATGAGCTGCAAAGTATTAATGCCTTATATCGGTCTGCATAAAGTAGAAGGCAAGATACATGTTTATAAAAAGTACAGAGCGCAACAAGTACATCACCTTAACCTGTCCCACATCATGGGTAGGACTTTCTATATCACAATGAGTTAATGACTTGGTAACCATTCAAATGACGGTTTAGGAACACATTAACCACCTATCACCTAAAACTCTGCTACCAGAGAAGAGGCTGCATGGTGCTGCGACAACTGAAGAACACAATTAAATGTGTGGACAGATTTTATTATAGAGTTCTGTCTTTTATCTTCCATGGCAACCTTTTGAAATTGTTCATGTAACCATCTGCATTTGTCATTTGTCTCTAAGTATGCTGCTGTATTTTGATCACAGATTAGACTCAAGCACAACTTTCAATATTTTAAAAATACTTCAGAAGTAACAAAGAACAGTAACTATGAGCCAATTTTAAGTGTGAATTTACATAGAACAGACAGTGCTGTAGCTATAACTTGCAGTTATGTATTTATCTGCCTCTTACTTATTTTCTGCTGAATCATGCACACCTATGAAAGCGGTGGTGGGAGGACAAAAAAAAAAAAGATCTGTTTATATTAGATTTAGAGGACTGACATATCTTCATAGGACCTATTTATACCATATGCCTACTTGATCCTTCTCTTCCCAACTTTGTTCAATGTGGGAATACACTTTAAAAAAAATAAAAGGTCACCTATCATGAAGCAAGGCTTCAGTTATTGTTTTAGAAACTGTGGGGGTTATTTTGGTGGGGTTTTTTGTTTGTTTGTTTGTTTTTTGTTTGTTTTTTTTTTGTTTGTTTTGTTTTGTTTTGTTTTTGTTGGGTTTTTTTTGTTTGTTTTAAAAAGAGAAAGTATTTCCTAATTTACTTTAAAGACTGAGTTTTCCTGATTTTGAACCTGGATGCTGTAGAGCACAAGAACCCTAAAAGCCTGCATAAAGAGGCTTCATTTAACCTTGCGTAACACAGTGAACAAATTTGTATGATCCCTGTTTGCCACCTGGTTCTACACAGTGGTGAAACACCTACACTTGGACCAGTTGGAACACACAGCTCTCTATTACACCACAGACTACAGAAATATCTGTCCAAGGCTGTTGCAGGACACAACAAAATGCTGTAAGTCTTTGGATGCTGCAAGGACGAGGGATAAATACAGGGGCAGGGCTAACAGCTTTCATCAGGGTATCTATCCTTTGGGAGAAGCAGATATTTGTATCCTTGGGTAACTAATGAGACGGGTAGGTATTTATTTGATTCAGCTCTGTTTGTTTACTCACAGACAACCAATCTTGAGACTTTGAACTCCTATGCTTTCCAAGCTACTTCTTCCAGCTGACCCACAATTACTGACTAAGGGAAGATTCCTATCCCATGTCAGATGTGAAGTAAAACAATGTAGTTAATTATCTCCTGTATACTTCCTCCCATCTCTCTTCTCTGAGACACACATAAAATTCTATTATGTCCAGTAAATTTTCCAGACACAGAAGTCAATTTCTAATAATGTACATGCCTTATTTTCAGTTGGCTTCTACTGTTTCATCAGTCTTAGTTCAAAAAGAACTTTCTGGTTCCTTCATTTTCTTGGAACAGAAATATAGCATATGCTATGATCAACCATCATAGTTTTCTAAGCTTTTTTCCCATGGCTGAATATGGTCAGGTGTTTCTGGGTTTTGTTGTTTGTTTGTGTTTGGGGTTTTTTAGTTTGTTTTGTTTTGGGTTTTTTTTTGCATATGAGCATATAATTTATAAGCTTCTGGTTTCTCTCTCTGGCTAATATACAACACAAACTCATTGTTAATTATTTCACTGATCATTCACTGATATTTTCAGCATTTAGGGTTTTCATCAACATTTTTCTTAGTGTCTTTGTTTCAAATCGTATTTTATTAATATTGACAATACCTGCCTGGGACAACAAAAAAATAACCCAAAAGCAAAGTCTGTCTTATGTTATAACTTGTTTGTTTAACTCTTATAAACATCCATAATGTCATTTTCAAGAGACATTTTCTATACCAACAGGGAAAAATGACCACGTGGATAAAATCAGATCTACCAGCACAAAAAATTCAAGTATAGCATTCTCATTAAACTACCAAGAATTATGCAAGTGTTAACCACAATCATTAGTAAGCTCGTATTTATGAAAATATTATTCAGTTATTTTCAAAAGCAATCAGCACCCCAATACACTTTAAACTACACTTGCCATATGCAACCGGCAAGGTCAGGCTCTGGTTTCATGTGTACAAATAATTAATCCAATTAAGTCTTGAAAAGGCCTTGTTAATCTACTCTGTATGGAACATTAGCTGTCTGGAAGACATGAGGAAGTAGGTCAGGAGAAAACTGTCAAAAAACAGGAACAAAAAGACCCTTTAAATACTTCTTTTGCACATGCAGGCAAAGTGACAGTCGTGGAGTAAAACTGGAAGCTAAACGTTCAATAGTTAGTATAATTTTAATTTGCTATGAAAAACTATTGAGGTGCTATTGTTCATGAATACTGATGGATTTCTTCCTCCAAAAGGTAAGTTAAATAGGAATGTTTTGGAAACTTCATATTGACACTGCACAGCTGTTGCTAGGGCCTGAATTTGTGGGTAAGAGCAACTGCTGCAGTCCTTCTCTCCATCAAGGCAGGACTGAAAAAAACCTTCAGCAGGAAAACTAGCAATGGGAGATTTGCTAATTAGGAGAAGGAATAGGTAAGTACTTTTTCATTAAAGCAGAATGGCACACATGAGAGGACAGAACAAAGGCAGATGAAGAAAAGAGGCAGAAAATGGGCGAAACAGTTGAAAAATGACAGTGAAGCATGAAACAGAGAGAGGTAGCAGCATAACCTGCTTCACAGTAAGATACCAAGAACAGCACTGAATAGGCAACCTGGGAATGTTTCTGTCTGTTGCTCTCTGTGTGTGGTCCCCAACTGCTTGTGATGTTGGGAAAAAATAGGGTATAATGAAAAGAGCTGGAAGGCATTAGCTGATAGAAATCTCATATTCCTATACTTTAAATGATAAACAGAACATTTGACTGTTTGCAATGAGGACAGGAGGTGTGAGATAATGTAGCAGCATTCTAACATATGTTAAAGCATTGCTCATATATATGAGTTTTGGCAAACACTAGGAGATAATCTATAAAAATACCAACAGCCTGTGCATTAACATTACATGGTGGCTCAACATAGAAAAAGTGAACAAGGGTGGTAAAGCAACATTATCCCTATGAACACCAAAAGTAAAAATATATGGGTACTGCCATAGCTACAGCTTATCTGTGAGAGACCAAAATCCTGTGTTGGCTGATGAAAATACCAAAAACAATTAAATTGAGTGTTTCAGGTTCATTTCTTACACTTGCCTTCTCTTCACAGGGTAAAGGTATTTCAGCTCCTTCCATTTCTCCACCCTTCCTAGACTGAGACTGTAAAGATAAGCTCTTAGAGCACCTCCACGGCCTTTTACTTTTGCCTGAGCTTTAGCTCTAAGTATCCACAGATGGCATCATGTTCATATCAAATCTCTCAGAGCTGCGATAACTTGGCACCTGATGGAAATGCACATGCAAAATTGCTCCCTCTGTTGTAGAAAAGGGAAACAATCTGTGATAAGGAGTAGCCTATTCTTCCTGCATCCTCACAGGAAATCCAGGCAACCCGGGTAAAGAACAGCTGTTGTTTCATGGTAACAGTCCTTCCTCACCGTTTTATTGTGTTTAAATACATATGCTGATGACTGGACACCCCCCTTCTCCAGGTAAAGATTTCTTGACTCTCAGATCCTGAAGGACCTCGTACACCTTATTTAACACTTGAGGACATCTGATACACATATTTTAAATGTGTGCATATATATGATCAGTACGGGTTCTAAAGTCAGTGAAATCTTGATATAAATTAGAATTTCTTCTTCTATAAATCTCTGACTAGCTCCACCTTTGACTGTCACATCCTTAGGTACTGCAGACTCATGAGTAATAACAGAAAGTAACAGAGATGGGCCTTCAGAACCTCACTGATCATAAAACTGTATTGCTTTGCTATAAAAGCATTAAATTTAGATTATTCTGCTTTGAAATTTTCTTTTATGTAAATCCAATTCCCAAATAGTTCTACTTATGACTACACTGAAACTGCTTGTGAAAGAAGCTGCATGAACTTTACACTGTACTCTGAGTTGGTGGGAATTAGTGAAATCAGCTAATAAATTACTAAATAATTCAGTTTGAAACCTAATAATATGTTACTGGGAAAAAAGGTTTAGGTTCTAATACTTGCAATAATAATAAAGAAAATAGGTGAAGACTCCAAGAGTCAGTACATGTTGTATTATATTGGAACATATTTTCAGCAGGACTAGGGAACATGCATCACATCCCCTGGAACAGTATGCATAAAGCAACTAACATTTATTTACTGTGACCATACATGTGTTAAGTAAGGAACTGGTGAAAGCAGCTTACCCACATAAACAGTCTTATCGACATAAGTGTCCCTTCTGACATCCCCAAAAAGTGTCTCAGCTAGCTGTAAGTTTCAATACTCCTCTACCAGAAGTAGGAATCTTTTCCACTCTTAGTGACATCTGTAGAATATCTCCTTCCATAATGAGAAATTTTAGACATTATTATCCCAAATATGGGAGCATTGACATCAACAGTGGAAGAAGACTACCTACTACTCATAATTCGTCTTATTGAAACATTTCACACTGAAAAGCAATAGGATGAAACACATTAGCATGGAGACAAATTTCTAGAGTGGGTATCAATTCTAGAGCACTGGGTCCAGTTCTTTTCTGTTTTGTCTGTGCCCTCTCAAGCCTTACAGGTAAGGGCTGATGGTACCACATTCAGCATTATTTGCTGCTGTCAGATTACAGTGAGGAAATCAAGAGTAAGAAAATCTCAGGCCTAGTCTTCCTAAAAGACAATTAATCAAATTTTCTCAGCCTCAGTCCTAACTTCATAGTAATGCATAAAAATATTTACTGTTTTCTATTCTGCAAAAGTTTCATATTTCATATGGACCTGGAGTTTAGTGAAGCTCTGTGCCAGGTTTCTTTAGAAACAATCCTTTAATTAGGACTTCCCAACAGCTGACTGAAAGGCCCAGGCTTACCCTAAGGGAAGACTTAATTAACAGGAAAACTTCGCTCAGCTGCCATTAGAGAGGCAGGCACCCAGCCACTCACTGGCATGAGCTGCTCTGTGATGGATGGTACTGAGAATCACTCTACACACCTCATTTTGGAATACGCTTTGCAAGCTCCCCCCATCCAGGATGTCAGTTTGGGCTTTGATTATGTATTGGGGAAAGTGAGAATTTCCATATTTTGTAAGAGAAGAGTTAAGAATCAAAACAGCACAGCAGATGTAATATTTCACTATTAATGCAGAGCTTTCACTTTTGTACAACATCAGAAACTACAGATTCTCTGATCATTCATTCATTCATTCACTCATTAATTCTTATCTTGTTCCTTCATCACCTCTTGGAGATTTCAATGCATCTTTAAAAGTTATCTTTGGGCAGAATTGTGTTTTCTATCTTCCTCCAAATCTGAGTAAATCCAAATTAAAAGAACCAATAACTCTACCAAGGCTGCAGTTCATAATTTTTAAATAAATGT
Source organism: Scytalopus superciliaris (assembly GCA_013400415.1). Lineage (NCBI taxonomy): Eukaryota > Metazoa > Chordata > Aves > Passeriformes > Rhinocryptidae > Scytalopus > Scytalopus superciliaris. Next base: position 133,853 of record VXBX01006190.1, read on the forward strand.
TTAACAATTTTTTAAAACTAGGATTATTTGTACTACTGCTTCTTGAAAAACATAACAGACACATATGTTTGTATTTCCACTCATCTTGAATAAGACACAATTTTCAAATATGTAAATAGAGTAAGTATAATTCTACATCATGCATTTCTACCAAAGTCAGTGGTAGGATCGATTTGTCTATCTTGGTAGTCTTGCAGATACTATAGTGATGGATGATGATGCCAAGTGCTACTGTAGTTTGAGGACTGGATAAATTAGAAAACATAAATTTTTTGTTTGATAAAATTAGGGTGAAACAGTTCCTCATATGCCTTTTTTTATATATATGTTTCACCGCTAGACTTTAATTTTGCATGACTGGCCAGAGGCATTGCAGGCCATTTGTACACAACTACCACTGTAAGCAGCTTGGGAATGTTCAAATATTCCAGAGAAGTATCTACTACATATATAAAAAGCAGTGCAGCAGTGCACTCACAAAAAATCTAAATGGAGAATTTAGCAAAAATTCATGTCACTGTAATACTCAGCATGTACTGTAGAAATGGTCCTTGAAATTTAAAGTGGACAAGATGTATCAAGCTGAGTATACAAGAACCAGCCATGTATAAAGTGCTTATTCATGCATTCTGTCTGGGAATTCCCAGGCAAAGCACAGTAGCCATAACAACGGTTCCTATTAAGATTGTAATCTAGGTTTATGGTTCTTTGAAAAGAAGAACTTTATTCATTAGTATGACTGTATTGAGACACTGTGAAGTATATTTTATATTTAATTTTTCAAATACACAAGTCTTTACCTAAATACATCCCAAAACTGAAAATCTTAGCCTAGCAATTTTTTTTTTTTTTTTAATTTGTGTATTTATGGTATTACTGTGTGAACTTACACTGGAAAGGAATAAAAATGTTTTACACATATCTAGCATTTTATGTCTGTCCTATGAGTTTCACCAAATACTCTGTGAAACACCCATTCTGGAATGCTTTACAAATGCTCCATTACCTCTGGAAGCTCTAGACACACCATGAATGACATGAAAGCTGAAGGTTGTGAATCACTCTTCCCCATCACTGACAGAGAAATGAACTACTGAAAGCAGCAGACACAACCTTGGAATAGCAAGTTAAGGAACAATGTGCTGAAAAGGTTTGACTGCCATCTACAGATAAGAGTAATTACTGCACCACCAGTAATTATAAATCACAAAACTACAAACCTAATAAATACCCAGCGCAAACATTAAATTAATTTTCTCATTATCTAATTAACTAATAATCATCACTTCGTGTATGTATAAAGTAGTCAAGCTAACATAAAAAACTTCCCAGTTTTAATTTTTTTTCTTGTAAAAATATAACTACACACAGAGACACCAACTTCCTTCACTCTCTAGAGTGGCTTGAAGTCTAAAAATTACAAACCCAGTGTCTACTACTGCCTGAACATCATTAAATAAAAATGAAAAATGCAACATCTTTCCGTGTATTTAAACTATGAATTATTAAGTGCTGATTTTCAGGTCATAAGTTTTCAGATAAAACTGTCTTAAAAAGCTCCTCGGAGTCATTAGTCAACAAAACCACAAAACTTTTAATTACATTGTAAATTTCCAATCATATGTATACTGTCCAAATGCTTGTACATTTGCTTTACATATATCATCTATATAGAGTCTTCTGTTAAATTTAGGTTTCCTAATCAGGTTAGTTCACAATAGGCAGAACATATGCCAACATATCGCAACAAAAGTAACTGTATAAAGATTTTCCTTCAGCTGTTCAGACCAGCTAGCACAGGATGGTTCAGTTCACCCTTGTCAAACATATCCACTCTTTTCACTCTGCCTTAAAGCAGCTTTCTTTTCTCCAACAGCTGCTGCCAAGCTGTCTTTACTTCCTCTCCAAGTTAGCTCACTGCTAAGCAGTTACCCTGCTAAAATCCTCTTTCAAAAGTTTTGTTCTAAAAGTGCAAAATCATTGCATGGTAAAAGGAAAAGATATCAGGAGAGGCATGGATTTTAGGGGTTGAGGATAAATAACAAGGGGATTTAGAACCATTCTAAACAGTATCTCTGTAACTAAACTAAATTATTACATTTGTATACTACATTAAATTGTTCACAAGAATTATTGTGTGAAGATCAGAATTTCATATAAAAGTTCAAATGCAGTGTATTTAAACAAAAAGCAGCTCACAGACAGAAAAGCCTGTGGCCCCAAGCTGAAGCTCACTTTCAAAATCCTTCAGCAGCAAAAACTGAGCACAGCATTCTATGCAAGGGACTATCTTCTCACACTGATCTATCATCCATCAGTTTTCACTAAATATTCTCAGACAATTTATAATCACAACTGAATTTCCAATCCAGGATATGAATACTGGATTAATTGTAAGTATCATGTGTTGAAACTTTACATTTTCCGAAAACATTTACACTGCAGGAGGTCTGGTCAGACATGGCCAAGAAAATCAGGAAAAGGAAAGTAAATATGTACTTACTTTACATTTTAAGACTTAAGCCTTTTTTCTTACCTGAGTTCCCAAACAAGCAACCATCATATGAGTGAGAAGTTTAGCTGCAAACATAGCACATCTGGTGCAGAAGAGGTGGGAGATGATAGCCAAAGTGTAACCTGTACAGAAACAACAATTTAAAAAGAAAATAAAAAAGGAAAATATGAAGCTAATAAACTGTGCTGTATATCCAGAAGATATCTCAAGAACGTGCAAATTATCTAAAAAACCCAACCAATCAAACCTTACAGAAAGCATATATTCTTTCTTTGGTTCAGACTGGGATCACTCCTGAGTTTATTAGTCAAGTACTATGCCCAACTAATGTGTCTGTTCTGGAGCAGGCAGAGGTCACCAGCATTGAGGCCATGCTGCTGAGAACGCAGCTGCGCTGGGCAGGGCACGTCTCCAGGATGGAGGATCACCGCCTCCCTGANCCCAACTTTTCCATTTGCTTGAGAGGTAAAATAATTGCATAATGCACACTAGTAATTTTTGCAAAGTTGTGTTTGTTTTTGTGTGTGTGTGATTTTTGCATGATATGGATGACTGTCATAACAGTCAAATATAAAGCAAAAGTAACTTTTTGGTGTTCATATTACTGCATCCAGAAAAATAGCTCTCATAAATAAATAAATAAATATTTTCCTCCAGTTGTGTACCACTGCTTTAGGAGATAGCTATAATCTTCCAAATGCCACTCTGTCATTTCATCATCTGCTGAGCACAGAAATCTGTTATAGCAGTAGTCAGAAAGAATGACACCACTTTTCATTTCACTAATTAATTGTGAACATGAACAGAGCAAAAATGCGAAAAAGCCAGTAAGTAGTTCCTGGAAGGAGGACTCTGTGAAAGCTAAGCCATCAAGGGAAACACTGCTATACCTAATGTGGAGTTAATTGTGCATTGCTACACCCCAGACAGGGCAAGAATTTGGATAACTAAGGCAGATGTTTTATCTTCTCTTGAGATTGATTGCTCAGCTACAAGTATTTTTAAGATATGAAAGAAATAAATCATTGCCAAAAGCATTATTTCAAAAATTTCCAAAAATTACTTAGTGTTATTTATACATCTATCTACATACTCTTTTTTCTATTTTTTTTTTTAATATTCTTCATACCTAGGTGATGTTAAGACAAATTAATAATATCCTTATAGCTCTTAAAACTAAAGCAATTTTTCACTTACTAGATTTATTTAAGTCTATTAATCTATATAATCACATAACGAAACACCTTCAACCTGCTTAAGGGGATGAAAAGCATTGCAAGGCATTTGTTGCTGATTCAAGGTAAACCCTTAACTAAGCTAAACTATTTTAACTTTTAACACACATTCTTATAACACAACTACAGTAAATTACCAGTTCTGAACAATTATCTGTGGGTCTTTATTGATTCCAATTCAACAAAATACTTTTCTTAACTTAGTGTCATTTTTTTTCCTTGAGCTTCTGTAGTATTTTGCATTCTATGGCATCTTCGTCTCATCAATTTACATTTTTTCCCTTTAAGCCAGTAATTGTATTATAAAATCTGCTTATTTTTATCTGTTAAAAACTTCTTTCATTATCATTAAATAAAACCATAAACTTGTGTGAAGCAGGTGAAAAATAGAGTTTTCTTCTCTTTTTCTGTCTTCTTTTTTATGGCTGAGGTTTTAAAACAACTAAGGAGACTAATCTGTTAAGGCCATTTGCTGAGAAGGGATAAACAGGATCTAGCTGCTTGTACTATTTTTATTATTCATACAGTGATGATGTAGTAAAGAAGTCATAGGCCTCACAAGGAGCAGACCCAGAACTTCATTGAAGTGCCTTTACAGTTATATTAAGAATCCTTTAACACATTTTCTGTGAGCCCATTACTCCTAGTGTCTTCAACACAAGAAGTCATTTCCAACCTAAATAATTCTGTGGTTTTAAGAAAAATTTACTTTCATGTGGGATTCACTGCAACATAACAGTGAACTGGCTGCAATGTGAGAGGCATAAATTCCATCTTCTTCAGAAGCCAAGTTGAGTCTAGAACTTAGATCACCTCCTTCCTGTTTGACATTCTGTTACTCCTGCCAATGCTGTGGAGGCTGCTAATGAAGAGTCATGATCCTCATCAGTTAAACTCTCAGGCTTCTCCCAAGACGTTAGCAGGAGTTAGGCAGTAGAGTGAAATGGAATCTACCTCCCCAGGTTATCACCTCTGAGTATAAATTGCCCATTAAAATTTTCAGAGATGGGACAAAGAGGATGACTGTACTGCTGCTAGAGATATGGGTGAATTTAGGATTTTTAAGTTTCTTCTCCAAAATGAATGCAATATTTCTCCTTTCTATCATTTAAAAACCATCACAAGGAAACATATTCCTTGTTGACATTTTTTGCCCAGCGGAAAAATTTGTCAATGGGCAAGTATCAGACAAGATGGTACCTTAAATACCATGAAGTCAACATTCCTTCAGTATTCCACCTAATAAAAGAGATTGTCATCAGTTACTAAAAACATTAATAATCAATCAGTTTTACTGTCATTAATGAGAAAACTGTCTTAAATCAACTGACCTGAAATGCAGATGAACCCAGAAGAGAAAAAAGCCTCATTGTATGAAGACAAGTTATCTGTTTGGGCATAAACTGCATAAATGGACATATGTGAACAAGAACATTCCACATAATCCGATGTGTCATCAATCACTTTGCAGAATCCACTATCAGACAGCCAGCTGCAAAAAAATAGTTTCACAGAGTTGGAAATGGACTTGTGTAATTCACGTGGTAAGTGGGATTGAAAATTTTTGTTGTATCCTTGAAATACGAAGTACTATAAACTATTGCATGGAATGTTTTTTGTAATCTTTCAGTTGCAGTACTCAGAATAGCACATTTACATGAAATTAAAATATTGTTTATAGTCTTTTTTTTTCCTTACACTTATGATTAAAAATATGTGTAAATATATTAGAATGAACATTTTTTTTCCACTAGGGAATTTTTGTGGCCGTGTTTTTAAAACTTCTGATAGATTTCTACATCTCCCTGTCTTTTCATATAGTTTGTTACTTAACTTTGCCCAATACCTTATGTATTGTGAAGAACATTTTACACTGCTATTTGTTGTTTGGAAACCAAAAATTGTGGGTTTGTTTTTTTTTTTTTCCAGTATGATTTTGAAAAAGGATACTATAGTAACATCCTAAGCTATTTCTAATGGAAATCACATATAGATAAAATGAGGGCATACAGGTAAATTCTGCAGCCTCTTCTTCTGAAGGGAAGTCATTTGTATGAACAACAGACTGATATCAACCATCTGGTCTAATGCAATTGTATCTAAACTAACTAAATCTCAACAAGACAAAGAACATAATTATCTTAAAATTATTAATAATAATTCAGTGATGGAATTCTGGGATTTATGTCCTGTCACTGTAACTTAGCACATCATTACATAACCTAAATGATATTTTGGTGAAAAAAGCCAAGGGAAGAAGTCTGAGAAATACTTGAGCTAGAATAACTACTTATTTTATTATATGGAAAGTTTTGTGCACTCTAAAAGGGCTAGAAAAATTCAGGAAAAAGGACAAGAAATGTATCAATCTTATACTTGCAAATTATGTAATTGGAGTTATCACATTTTAGGCAAATACATGGGTTCATGGTAGAAGTTGGAAAACTACACAAACTAATAAAATAACCTTTCAGCAGCCTGATTCCAGAGGAGACACAGAGACTTTTGTGGAACAATCCGACTTCCTGTAGCAAAAATGCGATAAATTACTTCATTGTTATCCTTCAGAGGCTGTGAACTCCGACCCTTCAAGCTCATAGAAAAAACCTGAAACAATATATACAGTGTAAGGATAAATTTAATATTAAAATTCAACGCGGTTTTAAATAGAGACAACCATAAAAATATTCACAATATTCTAAATACACTTATGATGTTTTGAGAAGTATCTAGATTAAAATAATTTTTTGAAAAAAATAAACTGCATTATTGTCAAACCTTGTTCTTCAGGGCAAGTTCTTTATCTCCTGTAAGGAACCACTGCTGACTGCTGTATTCTGTGAACTGTACTGATTCACAGTTCTCTTCTTGAGGATGTGATAATAAAACAGAGACTTCTAGTAAATGTTCAGGTACTTGAATTGAATCCCCATCTTTTCCATTAAATCTGTGCCCATTGATTTGCTGAGGAAACCAGTTGTGAGCCATTATTGCAATGTATGGGCAGCTGTCAAAGATATTTTGGCCTCTGTTGAAATGGAAAAGCAATAGGGCTGTTAAGTAGAACCAAGATTCACTATTCGTCACCTAATGCCTCTAAAATGTACTTGTGATTTGTTAATACTTTATTCTTTCATAATTTTTAAGCTGGTGATGCACTTTAAGTTTCTGTGAAAAAAAAAAAAAAAAAGAAGAAAATAGAGAGACTGACTCGTGTTTCAGCTTCTCCATTGCCCCTCTAGGACTAGCTCCCTATGATCAGCAACTAAAACCCCTCCATGGTAAACTTGGTGATCAAAACACTCATCCTTATAACTTGATGTAGAGATGAGTCTAAAAAAAGGAGAGGCATTACAATGGATGATTTTGCTTTATCTCTTTTTTCCCAAGAGATGATGCAAAGAACATTGGAATAAAGAATAATTTTCAAATTCTGAACACTGAACACATTTAACTACCAACTGCTTAACAGACTCACAGTGGGAGAAACCCACTGTTTAAAACCATCAGTGTCATAAAAGGGAATAATCTCTGCAGTTACCTATTTCCCCTACCCATTAGCCTGACAAGAGGGTATTACACACGTGCAGGTAAAACCAGTTATTTGAAATTATGAGTAGCCTTAAAAATTTTTAAATGATGTTCAGGTGAGCAATACTAAGTCCACATGAAGTACAAAATGCCAGTAGAAATTTTTGGTTGCTAACTCTCATCTAGGGCTTAGAACATATTTTCTTAGGAAGAATAATGAATACTTTCCCAGGCAATATTTGACTTAAAGATGAATTAATACCTGCCAGATCTCCTGACTCGTGTTTCCACAGCTACCCCATACCGAAGCAGGATTTATTTGTGACACACAAATCATACAAAGCACTGTACTGGCACTATGACACAGAGCTTTGTATGACTGTGACAGTGTAATACTTTTTGACACAGGTAACATATTACACGGTAGACAAGTTCCTTTTCTGAAAATGTAATTTAAATTTTCTATATGGGTAAATTGTCATGTATTTCCAAAACAAATTCAAGTTTACTAACCTTTCTCCTGCTGTTCCACACTTCATCCCAGTCAACAAAGAAAAAGAAAACTTTTCCGTCACCTCAGCAAGCAGGCTATACCCTCGTGTGTCCTCACGTTTTGGGCTAGCCAGAGCACAGAGTATCTCATAGAAAAGACTTCTGCTTTTACCAGTGAGTAATTGTTTTTCACCTACACCTGTAACCTAATGAGAGAAGAAATCAAACATTTTGTGCAAAACATTTTATACAGCCTGCTTGTAACATTTCCTCACGCTGAATGGTTTAGTGATAATTTCATTGTGATTCCAATGTTCATTCTGAAAGTTCAGAATATTTTTCCCACCTCTTGATCACTGCTGCCAAGGCATAAGTCTGTCAAAACTGCATAAAGATATGCTTACTAGGAATTTGATTATTAAAGAAAGAATGTGGCATTCATTATTCATTCTTTGACAAACCAAAGACTGCTGAGTCCTGAGAATTTTTTACATTACCTTCTGTGTGGCAAAAATCATAAATGAATGAATATTGTTATAATACTTTTTATCTAGGTATTTGGACACTTTCCAGCTCCTGTGCATTTTATGATTCCATAAAAGCCAGAAGGCCCCAAAACTAGTCACAATTTTCATAGAACTTAGTGCAAAGCTTAAGTGTTCAGCTACCCTGGCAACCCAATTCCCAAAGGTACTGCAGAAAAAAAGACTGGTGCCTGGTTAAGAGTACAGAAGACTCCAGCCAGCCCCAGTAGGATTTGCTTGTGTGTTGACTGCAGTCAGCTGCAAAGATATGAGCAAGACTTGTGCCAGGGCTAAAAGCAACAAAGACACAGCCTGGAAGTCAAGAAAACATAATAAGCTCTATGAAACTGTAGTACCAAAGGGAAAATTTTGCACAATAGAAAATTTAGAACTGTAGGTATGTATACAAAATAAATACTGGTCGCTATTCTCAACCTATTTGATTTCTGATATCTTGGCACCATCCTAACCAGTGGCAGACTAACTCCTTGCTTGATTGTGGGACTTCACAATTTCACTTTTACTTTTGCAGTCTGTACCCCTGAATCACTGCTGTGGATGTGATCTACCCTGATTTTATCACAGGCCTATGTGTTACTGTACTCTTACTAAAGTTGCTGGTCATTTAAGAAAGAGAAGGAAGTGTTTACCTTATCTATTATATGCACCACAGCAGTAAGCTGCTCTTCAGTAATTTCCGTAGCCACTTTAACATTCAGATTCTGAAGGATTCTGTGTACAATGGAGTCATCAAGAGGCTGATGCAGTTGATCAATTAGCCCCCAAACTGGCAAGGAGTCCAAATCTGAGACAATGGTGACGTTAGAAATACCATAGAGGTCATCTACCCTGGCACCACCTGTGGGATTAGAAAGTACAACCTGGAAGCGTTTAGGAAATGGATTTAAAGATCCTGTCTTTGGAGTCAGGGTCACATCTAGGAATGCATTTCTCTGTCCATGTTCAAAAGTCAATAAACCTTCAGATCTGGCAAAATCTTGTCCTGCCACAGCTGGAGATATGAAGGTCCGACCAATAGGTTCAGGTTTTTGTAGCTCCTTAAAACAAACCAAAAGAGTTTTAGGTAAGTTTATGATAGATGTAATTGTTCAAAATCAGCTGCTGTAGAACACACATACTTTAAAGGGGTTAAAATTTTGTGTGTAGAAAAGAAGTCCTCTTTCAAAATGAAATTATAAATGTGTCGTGGGTTCGACCTTGGCAAAATGCCAAACCTCCCCAAGACCCGTGCAGTCCCAGTGAAAGGAGGGAAGGAAAAAAAACTGAAACTGGAAAGAACTATATACATATATTTACAGGAAAGTTACAATACATATACGTACAAATATAAGAAAAAACAACAATAACTTCATCCAGAGCTATCTACCCCAATAACACACAGATTTCACCACCCAAAACCCACACGGAAACAAAACTAAACACGTTTCTCTGAAAGAGCACCCAGCAAAGTAATATCAAACAAAAGTATTTACTTCCCAGAGACCAGAACTGCTGTGGGCATCTCGGCAGGGAAGCGGCCAGGCCTGTCGCTCTGGGAGCAGCAACAGGGAGTCCTCTCCACCACACCACACGGAGAGAGGGAGGGCAAGAGAGCGAGGATACCTCCCCCACTAGATTTATACTCGACTTGACGTCAGATGATATGAAATACCTCTTTGGTTGCTTAAGTCAGGTGACACTTGCCCCTCTGAATCTACGGAGTGCCCCATGGCCCAAAAACCTGGGGCCTACTAAATTTGGTTTCAGGCCTAACTAAACTAAGGCCTTAATCTAAGTTTTGGGGGTTTATCCAACCCATCACAAAATGATACAAATATTATATTAAATGAATTTTCTCCCTGAATGAGCAATACATCAATCCTAGGAAAAGAATTATATACATTGTCAGTAGTACTCCATACACCTGTCTTTCTTTTCCAGGGCAAAACCCACATATGAATGAATACAAGAGTAATTTTAGCACACTGGTGAATTCCAGAAGGGTCAGTGTAAGATTATGACTGCAGCATGAAGTCCCTCAGTTTAGAGTAGACACAGGTGTATTATAAATATATAAAAAACTAAACAAAAGCAAAGCAAAGGTTTTGGAAATCTGTGTCCAAACCAATATCAATTGATATTTTCTGTCCCAGTATACATACTTAAAAGACAAACATTTAGTTCAAAGGTAATGCAAACATCATAGAATACACATGCAAGGCAGATACATGAATTTATCCAGGAGTGCTACACAGCCTCATTTCCCTGTGAAGTAGCATGATTTTTACCTTCCATGAGGTTTGCAGATACTGGCTCATTCTTCATATTCTTGCTCTTTTTGTCAGTTGCCATAATCTTGACATTATATCTGGTAATACAGTAAACTTTCCTTATGGGGAAACCATCTTTCTGGCCTATTATTCAACTGAATGACTTTTTGGAAGTCTCTATTAATTTAATTCTGTGCAGCTTGTGTACCATCAAGTAAAGGTCTCGTACTGAAAAACTGAGAATTTTTATGTGTGAAATACTAGACTCCTTTTGAAAACATTTAGTTAGTAGAATTTATTTATGGAATAAATCTGGCATTTTCTAAGTACGCTGGCAAACCTCGTAAATCAATGCAGTGTATATCTGTTCAAAATTGCTCTAGACACAATCACATCCATTGTGAAAATCCATTGTGAAAATTCCAGTGAGAAGTTTCCTTTTGTTTATTGTTTCCCACTGAGAATTAGGAAACAGGGAAATAAATGATAAAAAAAGCAGTAGTGACAAAAACAATGTCTAAGAAATCTTTGTAGGGATGAGATAAACATCAGTTTCCAGTTACAACCTTCCTGCCTGCTGTGACCTCTTGTTTTAAAGGTACTAATAATACCAGTACTTTAGCACTTTGCCATGCATCCTTAAAACCTAAATATGGACAGAGAAGGGTTGTTATATGAAAATTACAGAAGGATAAGGTATTGCCCCATATATTTTAGCTTAAAAATACACTGGACGGTAGCAATTTCTTCTCCATTTAACAGATAAATTTTGTAAAGTTTTAGTGGGAATAAATGTGAAAATTTGTCACCACACAATCTAATTAAAACACTGGCCAGCTACTGTATAATAAATGCATGGAAACACCATGTAAACCTACGTGGTTAAAATATATATGCATGCAATATAGCAATGGCATGCGGAAGTTTTTAATATAAAGGGTGAGTACCTAATGACTCACCCCCAAAATAATGCTCTTAGGCATAAAATTGCATATATTCAAAGTAGATCAGGCCAAGTACTACTCCAATGTGACAGAAAACTTGCAAGAACCTCTCTTCCAGCCTGTCCCCTCATGTTGGATTAACAGCTACTAAGAAGGAATCACATTTTTGCAGCTGTGCTACTTCTGGTAAAGGAGAATCTTCATCAGCTGCAATAATAATGAGGTATGAATTTAAGAAAGAAAAGGGTCAACAGAAGAGTCTGATGCTACAACTGTAAAAAATTTAGAGAGATGAAAGCTGTGTGGTTCTGTGTAAAAGTCTTTACAGAATTCCAGATAAAAGACACATGTAACCCTTCCCTTGTCCACTGATGTAGTCACCCCATCACAGAAGGCTACTAGGTTGGTCTTGCAGGATTTGCTCTTGGTGGAGCTGTGCTGGATGTCCTGAGTCACTTCCCTGTCCTCCATGTGACTTAGCAGAGCTGCCAGAAAGACCTGTTCCACGATCCTCCCATGCAGAAGTCAAGCTGAGCTGACAGGTCAGCTGTTCCCATGCTCCTCCTTTCTATCCTTTTTAAAGATGGGTACAATGTTTCCCCTTTTACAGTCACCTGGGACTTCACCTGAGTGCGGTGACTTTTCAAATATCACGTAGAGTGACTTAGCAACTGCATCAGCCAATTCCCTCAGGACTCTGGGATACATCTCACTAGATCCCATAGACTTCACAGAATCATAGAATCACAGAATATGCTGAGTTGGAAGGGACCCACAAGGATCATCAAGTGAAACCCTTAGCCCTGCACAGGACCATCCCCAAGAGTAGCACCATGGGCCTGAGGGTATCATCCAAATGCTTCTTGAACTCTGTCAGTCTTGGTACTGTGAGCACTTCCCTGGGGAACCTGTTCAGTGTGCAACCACCCTCTGGGAGAAGAACTTTTTTCTGATATCCAACCTAAATCTCTCCTGACACAACTTCAAGCCATTTCCTTGGATACTGTCACTGGTCACCACAGAGAAGAAATCAGTGCCTGCTCCTCCTTTTCTCATGAGGAAGTTGTAACTGCAATGAGGTCTCCCCTCAGTCTGCTCTTTTCCAGGCTGAACACACCAAGTGCCCTCAGCTGCTCCTCACATGGCTTCCCTTCAAGACTATTCATGTTGCCCTCATTTGGACACTCTCTAATGGCTTAATATCTTTCTTATATTGTGCTGCCAAAAATGGCACACAATATTCAAAGTGAGGCCGCCCCAGTGCAGAAAAGAGTGGGATAATCCCCTCCATTGCCCAGCTGGTGATGCTTTGCCTGACGGCCCCCAGGACACAGTTGACCCTTTTAGGTGGCAGGGTGCTACTGACTCATGTTCACCTTGCCATTGATCAGACTCCCCGGTCCCTTTCTGTGGCACAGCTTTCCAGTATCTCATTCCCCAGACTCTACACACAATTAAGGTTGTGCTGTCCCAGGTGCAGGATCCAGCACTTTCACTTGTTGAACTTCATAAGATTGGTATATTCAGGTTCCTTGGGTGGTCACAACTCTGATCTTCTCTTACAGTGGGAGGGGCTTTGCTCCCCTAGTCCCAATCCTGCTGTTCACTCAAGAAGAGTGGAAAGAGAGGTTGCCAGAGAAGACTGGGGAAAGAAAGTTGAGTACTGCAGCCTTCTCCTCATCTGTTGTTATAAGGTTTTTAGCAGTGTTTCTAAGGGTGGGTAACACATTTTTTTGACCTTCCTTTTCTGGTTAACACACCTGTGGAAGCCCTTCCTGTTATTATTTGTGTTCTTTGCCAGGTTCAGTTCCACCTTCACCTTGGACTTCCCTACCCCATCCCTACTCAATCGAAGTTCATCTCTATACTCTTCCTGGGTCACTTGTTCTTGCTACAACTGCCTGTGCATTTGCTTCTTTCTTCTCCTGGGGATTGCTACATCTTGCACTCTATGAAAGACTTCCTTAAAGATCTGCCAGCTCTGTTCCACTTCCTTGTCTCCAAGGGAAGTCTCCCAGGGGATCCCACTGACTATCTCCCTGAAGAGCTGAAAGTCTGCTTTCCTAAAGTTCAGAAAAAAAAAATATAAAAATAAGTTAAATAATAATAATTCTTACCTGCATGTTGTAGCTAACCATTGTGGTTACTGATGTACTAGAATCTCTAAGAACTTGCAGGCTGATTAAAGTTGTCTTCTTATAAGCCACAGCAAAACGAGATCCCACAGCAAAATACACTAGACCATGAGGAGCATCACTTTCCAGGACCGTTATAAAAGCAAATCTGGCACTGTTGTTCAGTGCAGCTCCTGTGCTTACAGCATACAGCTCAACAAAAATAGAAGTTTCAAATTCAGGTACCTGTAAGTGAGGGATGATTTTCATATCATTATAAGACCTACTAACTACTTTCAGCTTTAAAAAATATATATACTATTTTGTATACACAATGGATTACTTGTACTGACACATACCACAAGCACACTTCCTGAAATGTGCTGTAAGTACAACAAATTATATCCTTAAAACAATACTCTAACAGTCACCATTCTGTCAATTACAATAAATAAATCCCAGATCTTCACATGGAACTTACGGCATTAAAGTAGCTATTTATATAGTACAGGTATTGTGGCTGTAAATTTGCCATACATGACAGTAAACTCTCCAAGAGCTCCCTATCCTAGATTGTTGATTTACATAGAATTACATCTTGTGACAAATTTGCTCTTTCATTGTCTTTTTGCCTCAGAAACAGGGACTTACACACCTACTCCATCATTTTACCTGTGGAAAAACTGCACAAAAGTAAGTATGCAGCTTTGAAATTGCAATTAATTAACTTGACTGTGTTCAAGTACTGAACTGAGTTACAATTCTGAAAAACATTTTATGTACAACCTTTGTGTTTAAACACTGGCGTGTTTATGCACCTTTTCACAAGTAAATCTCACTAGATTTGCAACTTAACTGAATTTATCTAAAATCCCAGAGCTCAGAGAATACTATTTGAGAGACTTCTGAGGGGGTTCAGGTATAGAGAAATCTGTCATTCCAAAAATGGTATTTTGGTTCCATATTGAAAATAAGGTGGCAGTATTAAGTTTACAGTATGATGTTCTGCCTCATCTTTGATTTTGTACCTACAATACAAATGTAACCTTTAGACATCTGACTACTAAGATTCCAGAAATCATTGGAAAGATGTTTTTTGTACCTATTGCATGCACCTGTCAAGTAGCAAATTTGAAAAAAAAAAAAAANAAAAAAAAAAAAAAGACAAAAAAGGACTTCTTTACAAGAAAATAGCAGTAGAAAAAATTATGATAACTGAAGACAAATTCTTTTCAGTAAGCACAGCTTTTTGTTTCAGCACTGAATTTTTGGAAATCCTACTTTAATTACAAGATTTTGGCTAATGAAGTCGGTACATCTGACTGAGTAAAAGGTTACAAAAACCAGAATGTGTCATGCAAAAATGTGAAATACTTATTACTTCATAATCTTGTAATGTATTTACTACTACTTTATAAGCTAATTTATGAAAGAAGAACTAGAAGAAGAATTAGGAAATATTCGGAGAGATAAATAGCATATATTTTCAATGAAATTGTTAAGTAATTCTCTAAAGGAAATGATCTAGACTGATGACAGGCACAATTTTACTGGAATGCTTTAGCCTTTCATTAGCACTTGCTAGAATGGCACAGGCTTGTGTTCACGTGGCACAACTGCATCTGTCTGCAGCTGCTGCACTGCTGTCATTAAACAGTGATACCATTCCTTTGGACTAGAGGTTCAGTCAGCAAGGCAGCCTGTGACCCACCCTTCCCCCGTCTCATATGTTTTATTCACTGGCTCTGTATTGCAAAGATAACATCAGAAATTGAAGAAGGAAAATGGCCCCCTTACTGAACAAAGAGAATGCCTCCTATTTCCTAGAGGGAAATCCCTATTTCCCACGTCCAACATCTTGCATTATTTTCTAAAATGTAGTCAGAAAAAACATGGAAACTTTGTCATCTAGTCCTTTTCCACTGCCTAGACCTCAGCTTTGACACTAGCCAGGCTGCTAGGACAATTTCCTAGAAAGTTTAAAATTCTCTAGCTTTTGAAAGAACGGCAAACATTAATTCTTCCTTTCTTAAAGGATTAGTCTAAGCACTAAGTATTCATGCAAAAATTCTTTTTCTTTCTCTTTTCAATAAAATTACTAAATGCTCTGCTTTGTGTTTAATTCAGTCATGTCTGTATTTTAGAGTGCCAATTGGGACTCACAAGGCTCTCAGGCTTAGCCGTACTTGACTGACAAATGCCATTTAGTGGATGATGGCTCCTAAAATGAACTTCACTATTTACAAGGCTGATGTGCATAGCAACAGATTGTAAGACACTCAAGAGATTCTTATGGAGTTTTATGAGTAGAGCTTTCACAGATCACTGTGCTACATTTAGGAATGTAAAATTGCATGCAAATTGGAATAAAAGTTGTTTTGTGGAATGAGATATTATTTACAGAATATGCTTTCCATAAACGACACTCAAAAGTGCTTTGATAGACAAAAAACTTCCTGTGTAAAGGGTAAAAGTCCATTATATGAATAAGCACTTCACTGAAACAATTCCAATTATATTTTTTCCTTATTTTTTTTATAAAAACTGAGATCCGTAATTTACTCTTTAAAGTAAATACTCATCTCCTTCAAAAATTTTTACCCATCACAGTGGGTAAGTCTATAAATAGTACAAGTCTATAAATAAACACGTTGCAAAGAAACTAAGCAGATGTCAAGTTACTGCCTTCAAACTAAACATCAGTTCCCGTGAAACAGAGGAGTTTTTTCATCTTGATACATTGCAATTAAATGTCATAGCATTGTACCCAAATGAGCATCAATAACTTACATTATCAGGCTTTATTTCAATGGAGATGTTGCACATTGTTTGACCTGCCACACAGGTTGTGACTCCTAGCACAGATACAAGTTCATTTTCCAAGTTCACACCATCCTTCAGAAGGACAACAGCTGTTTTATTAAAGGTCACACGCCAGAAGATCTCCACATCTTCAAAAGCCCTATAAGCAGAACAGAGGAGTATTCATGCACTGAAGGAGAGCACTGCTGCTTTAGGAAACATAATCCACAGAGGTAACATATATTTTATGCTATTATTCAAAACTTAGCATTAGGGAATAAACTGCTTTACAATGAAAAAAATACCTCTTTTTATTTAAATTTCTTCCTCCAAAATCTATTCAGATTATTTTAAAAAAGTAACAAAAGAATAAAATAAAGCAATTATGGGCACCCAAAATCTCAAATTTTATTTCCGAGAATGTGTAATTATCTGAATAAGAGACAGTGGTGTTTGGACGACGGGGATGTTCCCAAGTACTTTCGTTAACATTACAGTAACCACTTGCCTGGAAAGCCAAGCAGAGTTTGTCTTTCATGTAACTTTAAGTAACTTAGAGTACTTGAGCATATTTGTTTAAAGTACAAATAAATGTACTACATAAATACATTAATTAGAGAAAAGGCTATAGTATCTGTGTAAGTGAAGACATAAGCATACTGACGTAACTTCTTAGTTGCTCCTTTCAGTATTCACAGCTACTTGTATTACATGGGGAGACAAAAACTGGAGTTACACTGGCAGCAGTGTACTTTAAGCAAAACGTTCACACTTACTGCCTTAGAGTATAAGTTAGAAAGCCTTTAGATTTTTCTCCTGTTTCTGCTTTATACCAACACAGTGACAGACCTAATTACATTCACAAATTAAATGCCCCTCTGCCAAATTCTGGGACATTTTTAAAGCAGCCCAAAGGCAAAGAGTTGTTATAAAATTCTGTATGAAAACCTCGTCCACTAACGACAGCTTCTGTGATTCAACACAGCCCTATTAAAGAGTTAGGCAGAGAATGGAGTCAGCTGTTGCCTGCACCTGTTTGGTTGCCGTGAGACAGTCAGCAGCACCTCTCTGTTTTCTGAGTCTTCATCAAGTACCAAACCAGTTTGAACTTCTGGAATGAATCCCAAAATGCCATTCTGGAGATCACTTCCTATATAGGAAACAGTTCATGAAAGTAATAAACAAGAAGGTTAAACTGAGAGTAAATTGTAATTTTAATACAGGTAGCTGCTAAAACCCCTCAACCAATTGGATATCAAAAGTATGCTGAAAGGTACTATTGAGGGACACCTCAAGAAAATTTCTGTAAATGTTTCTATTCCTAATTTATACTCCATAATTATTTACAACTTCAAATGTTAGCCTTTCCAAATTTTATTTTAATCAGTAGAATAAGTATTTTTCAAAGTAAATTATCTGTGAGAGTCCTGGCACTATTTTTGCAGATAAGCTTGCATTTTCAGCAACATTTTCAACAAACTGACCAAATTCTGTGTCCTTCGGCTTTGAGAGACTAGGTGTTACGGTAATCCCAAACAGTGTCAAAAGCCTTGCTTATAATTTCCTTATGAGATATCACTTCAGCCATATTATTTTATCTTTATAATAACCCTTAAAACATTATTTATGACCAGAACAGAATGTATGCCTAGGTGAACAGTACTGAAATAGTACATAATGGGATAAAGATGGAGTTCCAATGACATAACTTAAGATTTCTTATTCATCCCACCCATAATGTTCCTGAGCCCACTCATTTTCCCACATTGTTGCAACAGCTTTAGTCTTGCATCTTTATTTCAGCATGTGGAACTAGGGAGCTGTAAAACACTATATTTTTTTCTCAGGGGAACATAAATAACTTCAGCAACACAGCAATGGAAGAAAAAACACACACTGTTAATGAAGGGGAACTAATGTCTTTACAGTTTCCCATTAAATCTTGCTTCTAAAGGAATTCTTGTAGGTAGTGATGACGTTACTCTGCAATTGAAAAAGCAATCTAATTCCACCCCAGTGCTTACTAAATGTCAATATTCATAAGATGAACAGAAACCATGTGTTTGCTTATGCGTATGCACAAACATTTAACCTGTGGTATTTATCTATACAGTTAAAAACAGGTACATGCTCTAACCCTTCTCTTTAATGTGTTGTCTCATGATCTTACTTTACTTACACTTTGTACCAAGGATGTAACTCTGGAGCATGTTAATACACTTCTGTGGGATTCAATACAAGCTCAAACTCCAACCTGTGCCTATATGCCTACTTCCTCAGTTAACTTGCACACACTGGTTACTTCCATGGTAAATTCTAAAGACAATGCACATGAAGGGGACACCTGTTTTACACAGTCTGTTTTTGCATACAGTCTCAGTTGCTTCATCCACTCATCCGCCAGCATGGTTTAATCCTGGTTCTCAACAGCCATACTGAATTCTTTAGACTATCTAAATATACAAAATATTGGACTTTACTTTCTCAATTAGCCTAAACTGTTCCAATTCCCAACTTGTTTCTAAGACTTAATCTATATTGCAATTAAGGTTCAGTTTCTACTCAGTTGGCAAGCTTGACAGGTACCTAAAACCTAAAAGCAATTGGAGTCCTGACATTATGCTCTCACACTAGCACAATGAGAGAAAGAAAACTATAGTGATGACTTGTAGGCCTATGCCTGTTCTCCATTCCCAGAAGGACAGGATGACTACACTGTAGATATGAATTGCATAGTATCAAAGAACAAAAGCAGAAATTGGGTTTTATGCCTTGTACAAACCCCATATTTGCAAACATGGAAGACTAAACTTAAAACTACAACATATATGAAATACATCTGACAGAATGTCAGTATAATTCAAATTAAAAAGGTCCAATACCATTCTGAAAGCTAAGTCAGCTCTGAAACTAGACCAAATGCCTCAGGTCTTTGTCTAGCTGGGGCTTGAAATATCCCAGGAATGGAAAGAGACCATGTAACCTCCCCAAGCAACCTGTGCCACTGCCTCTCTGTCCTCAATAGAAAACAAATGTTTCCTTATACCCACTCTAAATCTCATTTCAACTTATACTGTCTCCCATCAAGGATGCCTATCATAATGCATTACTTAAATAATGGCTCACTAAATTTTTATGTGTCTCTTATTTTAGATAATCTTATAGTCTCAGTAGAAACTGTCTTCTGTGTTCAAATGCTCCATGGCATTTCCATTCATAAAATCATATTTTCTAGACTAAGTTAGGAAAAGGGGAAAAAAAAAGAAAAGGGGGCGTTAAAACCCCCTCAAGCATTCCTGAATATATACTTGAGAAATGAGAATGAACACTGGAAGCTCAAAAGCCCTGCAACAGGTTCTGTTGGACACTTCCATATTCAGACCAAAATTAACAAGTGACACTTCTCACAGCCACAGTTCGATATCATAAAGCATCCCACTTGTTCTTTGCATTTGGAAGTCATGGATCTTTCAAGATGGGAACCTCAGGTTGCAGGGGAAGAATTTGCACAAGGAAAATGGCAAAGAAAAATGAGTTTGCAAATGCTTCTACATCTGCCAGACAAACACTTAAGCTCACACTTCTCCTGTCAGGAAGTAAAACAGGACAAGAACAAGCAGCATCTATAAATGTATTTTGAACTATATTGCTAAGGGATGCACAGTGGACTTAGAGCGCTAGATGCTTCCTCTGATCTGGAAAACCTAAGATTTGGAAATAGAGTACTCTGTTTGTTACCACACAGAATTCCAACCTTTATAGGAAAATTGCTACAAGAATAATTTACTGCTATTTAATTCAAATATACTCATTCATTTTCTGGGGGAAATAGTATTACCTGCAATGATTACTGTTGAAAAAGCAGCAAATCCATGTTCATCCTTTCCTTCCACAATCTGAGCCCCATATTCAGGATTTGAGAGGAAAACATAAAACAATTCCTGTCCTTCAGGCTCATCATCATCAAAAATTTTTATGGACACCTTGCTTTCTCTTTCTCCATCCAGCAGAATCAGAGAGACTGACTGTTCTTCAAAATCTTCTCCTTCCATTGCCCATGTAAAGTTGGATTTTCCATGAACATTTCCAAAAGGATACAAATCTAGCCCACTCTGTGCACTCACTCCCCCAAAGGTTTTAACAGTTACTTTAATATCACCAGTAAACCCCTTGGTCCTTCTGATTTGAAGCACTGCTTTGTTGGAGGTATTGTTGTTTGCATCTTCTTCAATATAAATAAACTCTGGCCCTAAACTTAGTATTCCATGAAGAATATCATTATCCAGGATATTGATGGTTGCAACACTGAAAGCTGGGTTTAAACGTGGACTCCAGGCAAGGTTCCAAGGTTCAACATCCATAATTTCCACAGAAGTCAAATTTACCAAAAAAAATTCCTGTATTTCAGACAGAGTGTCATCAATTATTGATATTTCTATTACAGCACTTGTCTGAAAATGTAGAAACATAAGCTCTCCACTGTAGATGGGTATAAAGTCCTCTTGTGGTTTGGCACTTCCTGGAATGGTTTCATATGTCAATTTAGTGAGATTACTTCGAAAACCAAACAATCTTTGGACATGTAGCGTGACAGTTTGTACATCTTCTTCAACTGAAACAGATTTTGAGTTAAGATCAAACTGGAAGATCCCCATTGGCTCAATTTCAGCTGTCGTAAATCCTGATCTGGAACAGAAAAGACATCAAAGTTGAAAAAGGAAACATGAATAATGAAAAGTAAAACAATCAAGCAGAATAATTTTCAGTGAGCAATCAATGATGGCTGTAAGAAAGGGGCTTAGAAAATATGTAACAGCAGAGGAAAGAAATATAAACTATACGAAGGAAGACATAAAGAGGGTCCCCGAAAAATGCTTTTGCAATGATTGAATTGAAAAGCCCTCCACAGACTTAATGCATCCTAAGTGAGCACAGGATACCAAGTAAATGACAAATAAAATACGGTCTTCCTGGAAAATGGAGAGGCAAAGGAAAGCATGTCTTCCTGCTGGGGACACAATGAAGGAATACAATTCAGCCACTAAAAGTAGTACTGGCTTTAAACACTGAACAAACTTCCTGTACCAAGGGAAAGCTGTGGAGTAGACAAATGCTACCAGATCTACAGTTTTAGCCAGGAAGCTAGAGAAGGGTGGGAAGTTGTTTTAAAAAATACAGCAGGGCTTTGAAATACTAACTGCCTCCCCTCACAACATTACTCACAGAACTTTTTTTCCAGATCCGAACCTTGTTTTTAACATCAAATTAAGCTTTATATCCCCCTCTTATTAAAAAAGATATTAGACTTAGACTTTGCTAAATCTTGGGTTGTACACTTATCTCTAGAGCAGACCCATTATTCAGTGAAAGAGGCTACCAAATGACACTACAATTACAGTGAGTGGTTTTGGCTAACAAATGAGACCCTTCCACCACAAAGGGAGTCAAAAGATTTCTGAAGTAATTGTCAACTTTACCTCCTGTGGGATGTAGTTTTCTTGGAAAGGTCATTCTCATACACTCAAAGTATTTGACTGGCACAGTGAACATGTGCTCTGAGGATGCCAGTCCATAGGATGGACAAGCCTAAGAGAAGGGCCCACTTTGAGGAATTTAGCCACCTAGTTCACTTCTTACTTCCTTCAGATTTGCCAGTGTAATTGTAATATGGTGAAACCAATACTCTTCCCCTCACAGTGTCACTCTATGTCCATTCTTTTCATACCATTTTTAGCTATCAATGAGTAAAGAGGAATGAAAATAGTTTGAAGAACAGATAACAGCTTAACTGAGGTGAAAAACTACACTGAATGTAATGTTTTTGTTTCTAAAATGGGGAGGTTAGATAAATTAGGCATTCTTACAGCATTTGTTGTTTCATTTTATTTACTTTAAATAATGTTTGTTATCTAAGATCTTCTAAGTATGAAATTTTAGGGACACTGAAAACTGTCAAAGTTTGTTTGATTCTTCAGCTTCCTTGTTAAAATGGCTGATCTTGGTTCTTTGTTTCCTAACTGTCTCCATCATTCTAGGAACATTCTAGGCACCTTGGATCCCAATGACAGAAAACAGACTGGAATTAAAGGAAAGCCTCAGTTCTGGTCAGGTCCGATCTGCAGTACTGACACTTTTTCCACCTGAGACAAGTCATACAAATTTATCAAAGAAGGCAGTATAGTTTGCTAGCTACCAATAATTTCTTAGGGATTTATATGAGGTATATGCCTCTATACAGGTCATAACTCTTACAGCATCCGGCAACTCAAAAGTGCAAGTAGTATCCTTACCTCAGGCGAGCCCCACCAGACACATTGCTGTGCACTGCTGTTAAAGTGATGGCAAATGACTCAAGTTTGTTTAAGCTTGGAGTAGCCTGAAATGTAATCACTTTACTGTCTTCCCCAGAGGAAAATACAACAGTACCTGAAAGAAGAAGAATCACAGAGTATTCTCAGTTGGAATGGGCCCCCAAGGATCACCAAGTCCAATTCTTAAGTGAATGGCCCATACAGGGATCAAACCCACAATCTTAGTATTATTAGCACTATGTTCTAATCAAATCACTAAACTGGAATTCTCTTTTTACCTGGGAATGTACTGAGATAGGGATTTTAGTCAGAATTCCACTCCACTGAGGGTGAAGAAATCTTCATTATAAGGGTGTTTCCTATATAAAGCTGTCCTTCAGGGGTACAGTATTGTATCTATGAAAATTAGTTATCTGTTTGCTCATAAAATATCTCTGACAGATAAAAATTGGATCACAAAATTTGATTGTAATGACTCTTCATTAATAAAGAAAACATACTGAGGTACAAACAACTATAAGGTGGTATCACCACTTACGCAACTGTCATAGCTGTTGTATTTGTAGCTGTACACAGATTTTGACAAGTACTCACCAAACGGAGGAGTAATATTGCCTAGATGAGCAGAGTCAGTGATTAGGTCTGGTGGGTATCCTGAAATCCAGCTAACTATTACAGAGCCATAAACTCCTTTTCTGGCTATGACAGCATGGCCTGTCCCTGATGCAATGTTTGTAAGTCGCAGTATCACAGATTCAAACCCAACCTGTGGAAACATGGCAGATTTTGTCAGAAAATTGAATAAAATGGGTCATAACAGATGTACAACCTTATTGTATCTTGTAAAACAGGCATTTTATAGTAAGGATACATACAGTTATATGTATGTACATATATCCACACGTGTGCCTATGCCTATATTTCTTCTTTTAATTTCCTTCACAGCTCTTCCGTGATACTTCTAAATTTTAGATTTTTTGAGAATTACATCGAAGAGAAGAGGAATGAGTATGACTGATATTTCAGTACTGAAAACAGTGGATACAGCATTTTGTGTCTGTGGTTTGGAAGAAAAATAAATCAATCTGTCCTCAATGTTCACAGGTAATAGCTGTAGTACTATATATGGATAGATTAGATAGATAGATAGATAGATAGATAGATAGATAGATAGACAGACATAGGTCTAAAACAAATTATTAATTGTGTACCTAGTGAAAAGTAAGTTGTTGCCACATGACACTGTTCACAAAATTATTCTTGCTACTCTGATCTAGTTTTCTTTTTCTCTGAGCAGCAAATAGGACTGAATGGAAGATTTGCACATTATAAAAGCAATGATAAGTGGATATTTGGCAGTATATGACATATGATAGTATTTCTGTAATCAGTGTTCACAGAAAGACTATTTGAATTAAGTTCCATTGCAAATTAAAAGCCAGAATAGTGCTTCAAGATAACTAAAATCATTAAATAAAGACTTCAATAAAATTAAGAACTTAAAAACTCATTGTGCTATTGCCTTTGCCTGATATACAAAAAAGGGAACTGTAGCACATAAACCATATCAGAATAGACAAATTTTCTTCTCTCACTGTCATACAGAGTGGAAAAATGGAAAATTTATCACTCTGTGATTACCCAAATTTACAGACATCTCCATTAAAACCCAGCATAACCTCCACCTCTTTTGCACTTAATACTGCATACATGCCGCTATCTACTTTAGGGATGCTATTCTTAAAGAAATTACATTGTGCAGGTTTAGTTATTTTCCTCTAAGATTCTGAACTGCTGTTTTACATAAACAAAAGTATAAATTAACCATAATATTTACACTATTTACATTTGATAGATGAAGACACTTTTTTGAACTGTATTAAAACATTTCTATAAGAATTTGTATCAGAGGAAACAATAACATACAGTACAACTACTAACTGGAAAAATCTTGTCAGTCTTTCTATTGGTTACAATGATGAAAACTTTACAGAGCCAACTGAATTCTTATAGCAGTTATCTTTGCAATGAACTGCACTTTTTTTCTGTGGTGGAAGCATAACACTGCAGACAGGCTACTGACCTGTGAATTGGCAGCTTCCTCAGGAATAAGCAGTATAGCAGATTTTGCGTTTCCTAATATTTTAGGCACATCCTTGGCACTTCCCCTAACCAGGCTTACA
>VXBX01006190.1:162451-178984 GCA_013400415.1 Scytalopus superciliaris
AAAATAGAATGATCCATTTACAGGGTCACCAATGTCACTGTTCAGGGGAGACAAAACCTCTTCAGAATTGGGTCCCAAGATGTCCCAATGAATCTGTGGAAGAGATCAGTTTCAGATTTAGAGGAATGATATATTAAAATAGCATCCCAAGAGGAGAAATGGCAGAGTACCACAAGTACTTATATTTGCTAATTACTATGTTTAAATCTTTGCTGTTAATACAGAACACAAAACTGTCATAATTAATTCTATGGGGAAAAATATGGAAGCCTTTGGAAAAACAAACATTACAATTTACAAATGGAAATTTTAAACAATTAGTTACAATGCCAGTTTATTAAATTGCAGGTACCAGTAATAGAAAAGAAACTAAGACATCCTTAGCATGTAACAGGAATCACACAGGCCAGTTTCAATTTCTTTCCCTTTCATGATTTGTTTTGCGAAACTTGCCACATAAGTATTCATGATCAAGACCATTCCCTGTGAAGTGGGATATCAAAACTGAATACGACAAATACTTTCTGCAAGAAAAATTATTAATCCTTCAGATTATGATGCATATTTCTTCAGCCTGCTTAAAAGCTACAACATTTCCACAATTTCCCACTGCATATTCAGCATTTTGCAATTATTATTTTGGTAATTTGTTCTCCACTTTTCTCGAATGATTTGTAGAAAAAAGTAAAAGACGATTGATGCAGTTTTTATATGGGGAGAGGAGGAGCTCGTGGCTATAATGCATATTTTCCAGCAATTTGCATAGAATGTGAAAGGCCTGCCTTGTCTAATATTTATACTTTCACTTTGTCAGTGGTCTGTACAGAGTAAAAAATTAGTCTAGAAAACTCATAGTAAGCAATTTCCCAAATTAATATCGGTAGGGCATGAAGTTAACCATATTTTTGATGGAATTAGGAGTTAGTTCAGAACAGTGTAAAGAAGACCATAATAAAAGAAAGAAAACAGGAGAAGAAAGATGAGTTTAAAAGGGTAATAACATATTGTGTTATCCCGCAATTATATTCAATTCATGTTTAACAAAAAGCTGCAATTATCCTATTAGAAGTCAGTCACTAAGGAAGGTCTTGAAGGAAAATGCAGGAGCTTTTTGACCTAGTTACTGGAAATCATTCAGTCTTTGACAGCCAGGGCCCACCTGAGTCTCCCCCAACAATCTTCCAGTTCTTTCCAACACCAGGGATACTGTCATGGGTGCATCAGGGTTGGGAAGAATAATTCGGCTTTGGTTGAGGAATCGAACCACGCCCTGGGGGGAGTCACTTTTCGCAATGGTGACCTGGCTTACCAGGTGAAGCCCCAGGACTGCTCCACCAGTGGCTCCTGTCAGCTGGATTTCAAATTGCTCTGCAAATTCACTGTGTGGAAAAAGAAAAAGAAATTCTGAGACCTGAGAGAAAAAAAAAATAAAATTAAAACTGTACTGAGTAATTCCATCATGCACCCAAGTGTATCTGTTTAAAGCAATATAGAAATCATCTCTGTAGGCATAATGTAGAAGATTCTTCCTATTTGCACAGAATGGCCAGATCTGAAATAAAAATAATGTTCTATTTTCTATTACTGTTACGTTAAACAAAAATATGGAAAAGTATTTTATTCTTCACAGCAGTACTGTTGACACTCGAAATTTCTAATAATCAAATTAAACCTTGTATTTGATTGCATAATATTTAACAGAAACTATGACACTACAACAGCTTCTTTTTTTTCCCTTTGAACTTAGGTGATTTTTTAGCACTGCAGAAATTAGTTTTTCAATTCAGCTCACACACATACACACAGGCATACTGCACATGCTAAGAAAGCATTTATCAGAAGTAAACTGGTGAATAAATGTCTGAAAATTTAATTACCTTTCTTCATCATCTATAATAGAGATATAAATAAAAGACTGGTTCTGTCCATGATAAAAATTGACTGAATTATTATGCATGATATAGTCAACACCATCCGGAAGTGCAGAAATACTTCGAGAAAGAAAATCAGCTGTGACATTGCCATAAGTTCCACGCCTTCTCACAACAGGAATCATGATTAATCCAGCGTCCTCTTCCACTGCAAAAACGATTGAGAAAAAGTTACTTAATTTCAAAATTTATGCCATAGCTTTATCTTCTAAACCATAGTGAAAGCTTAAACTAAACTTACCCTGTAGAAGGATATACTGCGGATCAAATTCTATGATGCCTTCAGCATTATCGCTTTTTGCAATAGTGACCCGTAGTGTGGAGATATTTCCTATTATTGGAGGTTGATCCACCTGTATACCACTTTCTCTTACAGTAAAATCAAACCCACTTGCAAGAAGATAAAAAAGAAAATTACATAAAAATACATTTAAAAATCTGAAAGTTTTAAGGTGCGTGTATGACAATTTGTCGATTACCACAAATAGTTTTATTTTCTGACAGTTGTTATTACTGAAGACTGTTTTTGCATATTATCAAGTATGTAAAAAATAGTTGTTTATACACAGAAATGCATAGCTTTCATTTGTTCTTTCTCATTTTACCTTATTTTAATTTCTTGCAACTTGACAACTTATATGTAATCTATGGACCTTTAGTTTTAATTACCTTTAATAAGCAATATGTTTATACTAATGCTAAAATAATTGTGTTCCCCATGCACTCAATTTCTATTATGGTTACAATTATAGCTGTACTACAAAACTTTACAGTAAAATAGATGAAATCTAGTAATGACATTATGCAGGTAGCTCAGAATCCAAATATAGTTTGCTCTTCTGCCTGTAACCAATCAGCTGGGAACTTTATCTTTACCTTCCTTGGAGATCCACTTCAGTAATCATCACTGAAAAGTCTTCAGGACCTTCAGGAAAATCATCGTCATGAATTTCAATCAAAATCATTTTACTCTCCTCCTGTGGTTCAAACACCAATTCCCTTACTGTGGCAGTGAAATCCATTCCCTCCTCTGCTGTCCCATTTATTATCTGAAAGCAAAGACGTACTTTGCCATAGGATCCCCTGGAACGCACAACAGTGATGTTAACCTGAGGGAAAGAGGACATTTTCTTTAAAAGATGGGTTTGTTTTCTGTTACAGTTGCCTTTAGGAGGCTGTTCTAAAGGGACCTTTTCAATGGTTCTGCCAGGAAACAACAATTTGATTTATCAAGTACAGAGTACATGAACTTTAGCACACAGTCTTCTTTCTCAGAGTACTCCGAAAGCCTCAGACAGTCATTTTGGAGATTGATTTATTTTCTTTCTAAAGCTGAGTGCAATTCTACCAACAATATAGATATCTATCAGTAATTTTACACAAGAAGGAATTTTAATCTAATACCCATTTTTCTTCTTCCGTTGTTTGCAACATTTCCCGGGAAAATGCAAATTCTCCATATGGATAATCACTGGCAGCCATGGTAATATTTGCTGTGCTGCTGGATTCATTTATGAGTCCTCCACCACTGATTTTGGTTAGTTGAAACTGGTAGTAATGCTTCTCCTCAGGACAGTTGTCATCTACAACCTAGGGAGGAGTACCAACAAAAATTCATGCATTTCCAGAGACAGAATTATAACAAATTTATAATCAAGATTTTAAGGAAACAAAAGGAAGTACTTGAAATAAATACTGTTGTCACATCTCTCATATACCTGTATTAGAACAACTGCTGCAGATTGCTTATCTCTCATGGTCAAGGCACCCGATATCTCAATAAATTCCGTGTGATGAGGAGGTGTTATATTCCAATATATTACAATCTCCCCAAAAATCCCTGGGCCACGTGTCAGGCTGCAGGTAAGAACACAAACACAGATTTTGTTTTTAATGTTAGTATTTAATATCCAATTCAGAGAGAGTATATCATATGCTGTGCATGAAAGTAATGTTACTAGAAACACGAAGCTTGAGTTTTAGTGTACCTGATCACTATTAAGATCTTTAGAATTCCCTCTTTAGGCAGTACCATTTCTGAAGTTCTCTTTTATTTCCCTTTGTGGGGATGCATCTTGTGCAGTATTTTTATCAACAGATCTTTCAAGTTTCTTTGCATGTAAAAATGAAAGACAGTCTCAAAATTGATTTCTCAGGTCCATTCTGCTTTTTCAAAGGTAAGATAGGCAAAAGAGAAGGGAAACTGGGCTTTAGGTTAATACCCATAGGCAATTTGATGTCTAAGGCGGGACACTAGAACACCTCTGTGAGATCTTCTGAGAAATGTTGTGTCTGCTACTTGTCTAAAACCCTACACATAACATTAGGCTTGGTGAAGTAAGTCACAGTAAAGTTTTACCTGCATAGAACATGATCTGCTACATGATCTACCACTACTGCAGAAAGCAGCACAAGAAGCTGTTCTGTTGCATGTGTTTGCTGGTTCATCAATGGAAAATGCCATAACCCTTTTTTCTGATGCTCTTAGAAGGTATGGCAAAGTTAATTTCCTCACCCTGTTTTCAGTTCACTGAATGAAACAATTGCATCTTGTTTCCACCAAAATCCCAGTTCCCACTTTGTTTATGCTAGTTACAATAGCAATGTACTGAAATATTGTTCAGGCGCAAATCCCGAATTGAATTCTGGAAAGCACAAAACATCTCAAAATGTCACTGGTTCCCTTGCCCCTTTCCTTTCACTAGGATTCTCTTTCCTTTAATAAATCAACCTTGTAAATAATTTGAAAGCAAAGAGGAATATTTAGACCTCACCAGTAATACTTAAAAGACACATACATAGTATATTCTGCCCTTCTTTAAAACCAACCATATAATTTTAAAAGTAGATATGATTATAGAAGTGATGAGGAAATGCAGCATTCAATAAATTCTTGGCAAATATTGAGTCTCGTAGCTTTTAAATTTGAGTTGTTGTCCTTTCTTTGGAAAAATGAGAGAGGTACCCACCTAATAAGAGCAGTTCCATTATAATTTCCTGAGGGTTCTCCTATCAGAATATCCTTGGATGAATGGGCTATCCCAATCACCCCCGAAGCTCCTTCATCTCCCACAATAATGATGGTTGCAATACCTGTGAAGGGACCAAAGTTTCCTCTGGTGAATGAAAACTAACCAGTGAGTTAACTTTTGCAAAGCCTTGGCTTCACAGAGGACCCATGGAATTCTCTTTGATTTCTTCAGACAAGTAAACAACTTAGGGAAAAAGACTAACTTTCAAAATTACTACCAACTAGCTGCACATAGAACACTGAAGTACTGCAGACTAAAATAATACGAACAGACTTAAAAGAGTTCCCATATGAAATATCTCCAAATAGAAGATACTGAATTAATTCTTTACCATTTAGAGGGGATATCTCTGCATCACCAGTAGAGACTAGCTGAATGGTAAATGTTTCATTCCCCTCCAGCAGACCATCTTGTATCGCATGCAAAACAATCAGCTTCTGGGTTTCAGTCTGCACCATGTAAACACAGAAGGTATATGTATATATGAAATGAAACTATACAAAATACAGTATTAAAAATATATTTTTTTAAATATTAAGAGTGAAGAATGCCTGACATATTCTCTAATATTTTTAAATATTAAATTTGTGATCTGGCTGAAATATTTTCTCACAGATTAATAAACAGTAAAAATTGTCTCTCAAACACTGTGTGCCACCCTAAAAATATCCTAGCCATTTTCAACTCGATAAAGCTTGAAATTACTTTGAAATTGCATTCACATAAAGGTTTTTGAACTTGGAGGAAACCCTCTATACAAAATCTTTTCCATCGGAAAGTGGATACTCAATGGCAAATACACATTCTAGGGATTAACGCATTATTAATATTAGATGTATTAGGTCACAGCAAATTTCTGTCTAATCCACATTTTTGTATGTGGGAAGTGGCATACATATTGTATGACTTTAGTATATCACAGAAACATAGTCGTAATCTTACATTTATGCACATACAAAACTTCAGGATGAGAAAACAATGTCAAAGCCCACCATTAGAGAAAGGATAGCAAAATGAAAGCAAACTTTGTCACATACTGGTGGTCTTACAAAAAATTTCTATCCAGCTGGTTAAAACTAAAACAATCAGCATGCCTATTTATTTAATGCAGAACAGCCTTGTACAGGGAGAATAGACTATGCTTTGTTAAAAAACTTAAACATTAAATATTTTGAGTAGACAGTAAAAGATCAACATTAAGATAGCACCAGCATCCGATATTTTGGTTCCTACCACAGAGTTTTAACCTGCCATGAAATATAAATCAAATAATACTCTCCAGTTTGAAAGTTACTCAAGTGGGTTTTTTGGTTTGGGTTGGGTTTTTTTAATCTGCAGATTTTGACCATTCATTTATCCTTCTCATCCTTTCAATAGAAATTTTCAGTTGCTTGATACTACAATGGAAAAAATGTTTCTGTCATCATTATTCACATTCAGTACATTTTGATTCCTCTTTCTTAATTGTAAAAAAATTTACATTTGAAGAGCCTACCTTCCTGATGACTACATTATGCTGCATTGAAAAGAGCACATCAGCCTTTCTTTACTGCTTGAAAAAACACTGAATACTGCTAACTCCACCAGTTCAAACCGACCCCATTTTACTGTATAATACTTAGTAGTCCCCTACTTCTATGAACATGTAACAACAACCATGCAAACACACACAAGTAGAAGAAAGTATCTATAAATCTAATAGTAAATAGTTTATAGCAATATCAGAAATACCTCATTGAAATGAAGGGTACCATTTAGAGGGGTCAAATCATATCTGGCTGCTTCCTCCAGAATCCATAACACTTTAACTGCTCCTCGTCCTCCCTGACTTCGACTCACAGTGAGTAAAACAACTGCAGCAGAGTCATCAGGTGTCTGAGGTTCCTTCACTGTTACCTGATAGAGAAAGAGGAGAGTTTTCGAAAGGCTGTAGCAGAAGTCTCTGATATCAATTTGAGAAAAACAACAAAAAACATTATCAATGACAATCCAAAACAAGAGAAGTGAAAATGAACAGGAAGATAGCAGACATAACAAATGTGTTGAATTCTGCTAGCAAAGATTAGTCACTCCTGTTATTTCTGTATGCCTTATGATTCAAAACAATTACAGACAATGAGTCACCAGCAGGCACAGCACCAGCAAAATGGAGAGCAGAAGCACTGCAAGAACCAAGATGAGACATGTTTTGTAATGTCTTTTCAAACTTTATTTTCAGTAAAGCAGATTAATATAAAATCATTTTAATATTCAAAAGAAAATCAAAAATCATAGCTTGGATGCCCTGAATTGTTGGTATCCTGAATTAAACTGATTGAATCATGCAGAAATCTGCATTTATGCTGCTGCACTGTTTTTACCATCCCACACAGCTAGATGAAGACAAGCACTAATATCCTTTCAGTCAAGTCGTATCTTCCACTACAATGAAGGCTTACAAAAATCAGCTATGTATTAGTGACACAAACATACTACCCAGCTTTAGCAGAAAAGAGTGCAATCCAAATCAAACTCACATTCTTTTCCTCAAACCCAAATACTCCAACAGGGGAATCATTTGGTGGAATAGCAACAGTTACCAGCGTGTCATTCCCAAGTCTTGCACCACCTGTTACCCTCACCAAGGCAATCTTGAAAATCTCAAGGAATTCAACTTCAGTGTCATCTATTATTGTGATTTCTATTGCTCCTGTAGCCTGTAGAAAGGTCAAAAAAACCCCAAAAAAACAAAAAGGCAACAGAGTTTCATTTATAATATTCTGTGAATTGTTTGAAAAAAATTGAAATCTAAAATAGGTACGTTGTATCTAAACAGACATTTTTCAGTTCATTTTCCATCCTGTACTCCTATACTTAAAATAAGAAGACATAATCTCAAAGGTAGTTTTTTATTCTATCAATGTAAATCTTGTATGCTAAAACCAGCAGACTGCTCTGCTTTGGTACTCAATAGTGAGTGCAGGTTGACAATATTGTACTTTAGTCAAAATTCTGCTCACTAAGTGTGTCCTTCTATTTGCAAAAGAGCAGTTATGTTCACTTGAAATCAAAATCCCTTGTGTACACTATTATCAGGTGCAGCATGAAATTTAAAACTATATGTACAACACAGCTAAGAAAACATACAGGTTTATTCTGATAATTTATAGAGAAAATGGATTATGCTACAAATTTTCAGTGTAACAGGGTTTATCACTATAAATTATATCCTCATTTGTGGAGGTATACAAGCCTACTTGGTCACTGCTTATGAATATTCTGCTTTTCCGTGTTAAAGAACTGAAGTTGGGAGCACCACTCACAAACACAAGGCCATAAGTAAAATGTTTTAAATGAAAATATGCAAATTCTCCTAGAAGAAAACACATGAAACTCTTAAACTGGTAACCCAGAGACCGCTGAACTTCCAGCAAGTGCATACCTGCCCCTCTGCAAATGTAAGGTTTCCAAACGATGGTGTGAAGTCTTCAAAGCTGGCAGTTGAATGAATGGCTTCCCAGTACAGAGTTACTGACCCAAACCTCCCAGCCTGTCGAACAACTGGAAGTTTCAGCACATTCTGTGGTGGTGGCACCTCATAACCAGGAACAGCTCCAGTGATATCCTGTAAATTCAACAGTAAATTGCTGAGTGTCTCAGCAAACCTTTTTGTTTGTTTGTTTTGCAAATTGACTTGCAGTTAAAAATAAATAAATAAATACATAATTATTTGTAAAATGGTCTGGATTTAGCATTGACTTTGTTCTGAACAAAAGCCTGGATTACATGACCTTCTGAGGTCCCTTTCTATGACACTGGTTTTAGCACTGCCAGCTCCCTAATAGATTTTGAATATTACTTAAGATGAACCCCTTAAGAAGGAATTGTTATCTGGTATCTGGCCATTTTATCCAGAACAATTTAGTGCCATAAAGCTTAACAGAACTGGTCTAAAACATCGGACTCTCTTGCTGGAATGCTACTTTAAGTATTTTTCATTCAGACTTACCTTTGTAACATTAAAATTAAATACTCCTCTGGCATCATCATTTTCCTCAATTGTTATTTCAGCTATTTCTAACCCGAGCCTCTTCACACTTGGCTGACCTCCAGATGAAGAAGAGACCAGTTTCACATCAGTAATATTGATTATAAAAGATTCCTGTAATTCTGGAATATTGTCCTGAAAAAATATTTTCAAATGGCACTTTTTTAATAAAACATTCTAAGTTACAATATATGCAGGAAGGTGACTACTTGTAGGTTGCTTTTTGTTCAAAAATTATCAACATTTGGGACCATATAACCAAAGCCTTGCTTCATACCACATGAAAGGTGAAGAAAGGCTACTTTTGCTGAGCTTTAGAAACTGAAGTTGACAGTCAGACTCCAAATCTGCAGGAACAGTGGAAAATAGTGCTGGCTGTCACTTGTTTCTGTTAACTAGAAAAAAAGCTGACTAGATCTAAGAAATAAAGCTGTAACTTGAAAAGCAATACCTCCATTCTAAATATTTTTAAAGACTATACATAATTTTGGTGAAAAAATAACATTTCTATGCTAAGGAGCATATAAAGCAGAATAAATCCTCTGGATAAATCTGCAACAAGCTGGCAAAACAAAAGACACCTAAGATATTTATATATTTATATTTTTTTCTTTGTCATTTTTATAAGACAAAGAATTTGGTTCATTCCCAGTGATGAGCACTCAATTTGTTTTGAAAAAGGTGGTTGCAAGAAAATATTTCTACTATAAAATTGGTACCATTTCCCTTTCCTTAAGACATTAATAGCTAAGGTTATTAATGAGGCTACTCACTGGCAAAATAATGACTACAACAGAAGTTGTTGTCGCATTCTCTGCCATAATGACTGTTTTCTTTTCCAGTATATAATCCTCATTCTCAGTTGCTTGATTGCAGAGGGGGAGTTCGAAGTTTGGTGCAGTGCTCAAATGAATTGCAAGTTCTCCGACAAATCCTTGTTCTCGAACAATTTGCAGAGTAAGAGTAGTTGAATTCACTTGCCCTATGACATGGAGGGGACAAAAAATCAAGAGATGATTGCTTTAGAATCATAGAACATGCTGAGTTGAAGATCAAGTCCAACTCCCAGCTCCATGCTGGACACCACAATTCACACATGGGCCTGAGAGTGTTGTCCAAACACTTCTTGAACTCAGACAGGCTTGGTGCTGTGACCACTTCCCTAGGGAGCCTGTTCTGATGCCCCAATACCCTCTGGGAGAAGAACCTTTTCCTAATATCCAACTGAAGCTTCCCTTGATTCAGCTTCATGCCATTTCCTCAAGTCCTGAGGTCATGAGAGTGAAGAGACCAGCACCTGCCCTTCCATTTCCCCTCATAAGGATGTTGAAGACCACACTGAGGTCTCTCCTTAGGCTCCTCTTCTCCAGGCTGAACAGATCAAGTGCCCTCAGATGGTCTTCATATGGCTTCACCTCCATAATCTTCCTTCACCTCCATAAACCTTCCTAATCTTCAGTCTGCTCCTTTGGACACTCTCAAATAGCTTAGTATCTTTTTTTATATTATGGTGCCCAAAACTGCACACAATATTCAAGGTGAGGCCACCCCAGTGCAGAGCAGACCAGGACAATCCCCAGCTGGCGATGCTGTGCCTGATGCCCCCCAGGACACGGTTGGCCCTCCTGGTAGCCAGGGCACTGCTGACTCGTATTCAACTGGCCATCAACCAGGACCACCGGGTCCCTTTCCACAGAGCTGCTTTCCAGTATCTCATTCCCCAGTCTCTACACACAACCAGGGCTGCCCCATCTCAGATTCAGAATCCAGCACTTTCCCTTGTTGAAGTTCATATGGTTGGTGATTCTCCATCTCTAATTTGACAAGGTCTCTCTGCAGGGCCCCCCTGCCTTCCATGGAGTGAGCAGCACCTCCCAGTTCAGTGCTGTCAGCAAACTTACTTAGTATTCTTTTGAGTCCTGCATTCAAGACATTCAAGAAGATGTTAAAGAGAACTAGACAGAGTATAGAACCCCAGAAAGTCCCATTTTAACCCTTGCCCTGCTTGATTTTCTGCTCACCTAACTACTGGAGCTGTTTGCTAGAGCCCAATTCAATTCTGCTCAGCAACACAGTAGTACCTGCATAATTCAAGCGCTCAGGCAAATGAGTAGTGGTGTGAACACACAAAACACAGCACATTGGGAAAGCATTTAAAAACTGGATCTAGAGGAAGAATAAAATATATAATATTTACAGTTTTATATGTTTGTTACACAGATTACTACTTCAACACTTCAGTTATCTTTCAAAACTTCCGTCTCATATTTTGCCAAGCCTTGCATGCCTAGGTGATCACTACTGATTCTAACACAGAAAGCAGCATTGAGGGCTGTCACTCTGGCTGTAAATTTTACATTTCCTTAACTCAAATGTTGAAGAAAATGAGTCAGACTTGTGTCAGTCAGGCTCAGCTCCCTTTTGAGAAAGCAGATTTGCAAATTTTTCCAGTAAGTGATGAAACATCATCTGGCTAAAAGTGGTGGGTTTATGACTGAAGAGTTAGACACAGACACAAAGCAACCAACTTTAAACCTCAAAGAAGTTTCTGTACTTGTATTTACTAGGTATTATTTCCCAGTTATCACCTGTATATAATTCATTAGAAAATACATTTAAAGATTAGGAAAATAACCCTGCGTAACCAATGTAAGCTAAGAACGTTCCTTCAATCCTAACTTCAAAATATAAATGTTTAACTGTGTGTGTATGTAAGAAATCAACAGAATCCCTTCACAATACTTTCAGGTGCTTAAAAAGGGGCAACACTAAGTCACTTGAAAATAGAACTGGTAAGGAGGTTTATGCTCTGATGTAAAATGTATTTTTCATATCTCCCATTTGTTAATATGGACAGAATATTAAATTGTCAGGAAATTTCTGTTGGGCTGTTGAAGTATGAATAGCCCATCAGGCAGCTGCAGAGAGGCTGCAGAGAATGCCAAAGCATCAGCTGCCTAGCTCCCTGGGCCAGGAGGGAGGGCAGGAGCCTGAGCATCACGGCACTCTTCCTCTGGCCAACCGCCTGGAAGATCCTTTACAACTTCACTTGGTGCCTTGAAGGAAAACTGACACAATCCAACCAAGAATGCATCTGGCAGGCAGAAAAACACCACTTCACTTTTCTACTGCAATGAAATTAATGCCTGGTATGTTTCCTTCCTTCTCTTATTCCACAGAGTAAAAAGCTTTCCTTTTTGAGCCACTTCAAGAGGAAGATCTTTCTATAGACATTATTTTAAATATGCATTAATCCCATTAAATGGGTAAATTCAGCTTTTTATATAAACAGAAGTATTTTATGCATCAGAGATTTGCAACACAATATGCCAAGACAACAATAACTTACCTCCTAAACAATAGCTGGATAATGTTAGTATGTGAAATACAACATAAAAGGTATGGAACAAAATAGCACAGTTGCATATTTTAAGGAATATTTATGCTACAAAATTTTAATACAAAAATGTTAAGATACATATATAATACACATATTACATATATATAACAAATGTTATACCCTCAACAATGCTGACTTTGAAAAAAATCAAACATATATGCTTTCCTAAGAATCAAGAAACAGACTTACCTTCTGGCTCTGTGGTTTTAACAAAGAGAGAGTCCATATGCCACTCAATCACACCATGTGGAGAGTCACTGGGTAAAATGGTAAGCACAGCTCTTGCCCTCTTGGGATCAATGACAGCTCCTTTTGTGGTATCTTCAACACCCACAGTGGTAACTTGGGTGAGTGTGATCTCCACAGTCTCTGAAAGTTCAGCAACACTGTCCGCAAGAATTGTCAGGGTGATTGTGGACAGGGCCTGACCTTCTGAAAATGTAATCTGAAGTGTCAGAGGGAGGGGGGAAAAAAGTCAGACTTCTTCTCAATGTTTTTACACCAACTGTTTTATTCTGTAAACTCTATCAGTTATAAAATATAAATACGCACACACACATATATATTTTACAGAATCATAGAATACAAGTTTGGAAGGAGCCTCAAGGATTATCTACTCCAAACTTTCTCAGAAATAGCACAGCCTAGACAAGACAGCCCAGCACCATGTACAGCTCAATCTTAAAATTGTCAGTGTTGGGGAATCCAGAATTTCCCTGAGGGAATTATGCAAATGGTGATTATTCTCATGGTGAAAAATTTCTCACTTATGTCCAGTTAGAATCTCCCCAGGAGTAACTTGTATCCCTTGCCTTTTCTATGTCATGCCTTTTAAAAAGGAGGGCTCCTTTGTAGCCACACTTTAAATACTTGAATATGGTGATAAGGTCTCCCCTCAGCCTTCTTTTTTCAAGACTGAACAGTTCTCTCAGCCTTTGCTCATATGACAGATTTCCCAGTCCTCTGATCATATTTGTGACCAGGTCTGGACCCTGTCTATCTGGTCCATACCTATTTTCCATAGAAGAAAAAAACTAAAATTGCACACAGTATTCCAGGTGTAGCCCACAAGTGTGGAATGGAATAATGACTTTTTTCTCTCTGCTGGGGATGGCCTTGTTGATGCAACCCAGAAACATCCTGGTGGATTGCCACAATTTTCACTCATGTTGAGTTTATTAATGACCAACAGGATCCCCAGGTACCCTTCCCCAGAGAAGCTGGGTAGGTCCCAGTGGGTATGTGCTTCTGGATTATGTTTTTCAAAACACAAGACCTTACACTTGTTCTTGATGAATCTTTCAGACTACCCAGGTCTTCCAGCAGGGTGGCTCTCCCTTCCAAAGTGTCCATTTTCTCAATCCATTTGGTATCACTGGCAAACGTCATCAGAGAACACTTGATCCCACTGCTCAGATCACTTATGAAGATATTAAACAGTTTTGGGCTCAGTATTCATTCCCAAGAGACCATGTTTGTGATAGGTTCTAANAAGAAGAATAATCTATCAAAATCACTGCTAATTGAAGAAGTGTCTACTCAACACTTTTTTTCTTCAGATAAAGTGATTGATACATGTTTTGTCGTTATATATTCTTACTTTTAAATTCAAAGGGCCAGCCAGACTAGGTTTTTCTCAAAAAGGAAGGCATGTCTCTAAACACTTAGGCTACACAGAAATTTCCAGTGAACAACATTATATCTTTACTTTACCTTTCTAACTCTTCTTGCCTGCAAACGTATGGAGCAAAATCATATAGCATCCATCTGGAATGCTCTAAGAATTTCAGTTTTGGCATCCCTCATTTTCCCTCCTTTGATTTTTCTTTAAACTTTTTTATGGCTTTGAATCTGCTACAGACGGCCACAAGGTGGTAGGCTTTGGCTTACAGAACCTGGCGCCTCCTAATCCCAAGGCATACCAAGAGCTTTGGCTGGCAGGAAACATTGCGTTTTAATGGTTGGACATATAAAAAGTCTCAGAAACAGAGAAAACTGGGACTTGTCATATTGTCCGGGGCCACTTCAGCTCACTGTTTTATTGAAAGTGTTGGGGGAAAGGGCAAACACTCCCAGATTCCAACCTATGCAAATGATTTGACATAGTAGCTGGATCTCACAGCAGGAAAAAAAGAAGATGGGAACAGGATACTACAGATATACATTTCCAGTGCCTGGACAGCACTGCAATATCAGTTTCTAGAAGTGCAGGAGTAATGTTGAAGTATTATTTACCAACCAGAAACACAAACTCTCAGAATCACAGGAAAGGACCAGGAAGCAGGAATTAACAGAAATGTGGGGCAATCTAACATGCTGTACTATCCTTCTCTCTCAGTACATCTGTACCTATTGTCTGAAACAATACAATCAGTGCTTCCCCAATAACAGTGATATTATTACATACCATTCCTGAAGCTGGAAATACATCACTTATGCTCCCATTAGCAACCCATTCTACTGTAACTCTTCCATAGGTTCCTATTAAACGTTCAATATTCAAGGTGATTAAACTGTCCTGCTCCATTTCTTCAACTTGCTTAAATAAAGAACTCTGGAAAACATAGGTAGCAGAACATGATTTTCTTACAAAGAAAAGTTTCTTTAGGGAACTGTGTTTCAAAGGGGGCCAGAGACATTGAACATCAGTAAGTAATCTATTCTTCAGCAGCTAGATACCAGTCCACTGATTAAATTTATGTCTTAATTTTAGAAGTACTCAACAGTCCTAAGCTTCACAAACATAAGAATTAAAAATGCTAGACCTCCTTATCCTAAGGCAAAAAAATCCAGTGGTTTTTGCTAGATTTTTAATACATCATTCTATGTCCAAATCATTTAAAGCAGATAACGAACATGTAGACCTTCAAGATATCTTTATTGCTGTTACTTTAATATTATTCATCCTCCTTATCCATGCCCAGATGCAATATTTCATTTCAGTAGTGATTCTTCTGTGTGTTATATCTTCAGCATGCATTTAATACATGTATCTGTTTAGATAACTTCTACAGTATTGGATGATTTAACAATTAACCACTCCAAATAATAACTGACTACTTTTCCAAATTATTTTGTTTGGGCAGATTTGCTAGTCCTGTGGCACAAATCAATTACTATCTTTTTTACATGAAAAGGATTTTTACTGAATTCCCTTGATTAACTAATCAGTAGTAGCTCTATGATGATATCATATATGCCATCTGAAAACTGAATTTTTAGGTTGTTGTGAAACTAAGCTGATAAAGTAATGTGTTATTCTAATGTAAGAGGATCACAAAAATCCCACAATAGGGACAGACTGGAACTGAGCTTCTACCACCTTGCATCTATATAATCAAACAGCAATGATAAATGGATATCAAAAACCTCCTAACTCAAGTTGCTACACAACTTAAGAAAATCCACCCCATCACATGTTTCAGTTTGCAGTTTCAGTGTGTTTGTGTTTCATTATTCAGAAATTTTATGTACATATTCTAATGATTTACCTTATAAGTTTTACCTGAGCAAATGCAATGACTCCATAGGCATTGTCATTGGAAGGAATAATTATGTTAACAAAACTGTGAACACCAATCTCTGCACCTCCCTTAGGGTTTTTCAGCCACACTTTAAAGCATTCTTCCTCCTCTGGAATGATGTCATCCAGGATATTGATTGCTATCACAGCTTCCATGTCCCCAGGCTCAAATATCAATTCACCTGAACTAGCATAAAAGCAAACACATCAAGCAACTGTAAACTGACAATAGCTGATTAATGAACTTTGAAAGCACTACTGTAAATTTAATGAGCATTTTTGAAGCTGAAATTATTGCTTGTATTCCTGAGTAAGTAATTGAGATTTAAAGGTTGTGAAGTAAATGTTTTGTTGGGATTTTTTGTTTTTATTTAATTACAATAGAACATAGAGTAACTGAGATTACTTATTACAGTAACTTAATTTATCCTAAATAAAAGCTTTAATAATATCAAGTCATAAGTGCAAGTTCTATCTTCCTGTGTTTTAAAGCCAGTTGTGAAAAGTTTGACTTCAGGTATCCTAAAGCTACCTGTGACAAACCCCTTTAGTGTTAACCAGAACACACTCAGAAGTCTATAATGCTCTCCACTGTAACAAGAGCATCACGGAAAAAGGAG
>VXBX01006190.1:180369-197727 GCA_013400415.1 Scytalopus superciliaris
ATTCATCCTCCTTATCCATGCCCAGATGCAATATTTCATTTCAGTAGTGATTCTTCTGTGTGTTATATCTTCAGCATGCATTTAATACATGTATCTGTTTAGATAACTTCTACAGTATTGGATGATTTAACAATTAACCACTCCAAATAATAACTGACTACTTTTCCAAATTATTTTGTTTGGGCAGATTTGCTAGTCCTGTGGCACAAATCAATTACTATCTTTTTTACATGAAAAGGATTTTTACTGAATTCCCTTGATTAACTAATCAGTAGTAGCTCTATGATGATATCATATATGCCATCTGAAAACTGAATTTTTAGGTTGTTGTGAAACTAAGCTGATAAAGTAATGTGTTATTCTAATGTAAGAGGATCACAAAAATCCCACAATAGGGACAGACTGGAACTGAGCTTCTACCACCTTGCATCTATATAATCAAACAGCAATGATAAATGGATATCAAAAACCTCCTAACTCAAGTTGCTACACAACTTAAGAAAATCCACCCCATCACATGTTTCAGTTTGCAGTTTCAGTGTGTTTGTGTTTCATTATTCAGAAATTTTATGTACATATTCTAATGATTTACCTTATAAGTTTTACCTGAGCAAATGCAATGACTCCATAGGCATTGTCATTGGAAGGAATAATTATGTTAACAAAACTGTGAACACCAATCTCTGCACCTCCCTTAGGGTTTTTCAGCCACACTTTAAAGCATTCTTCCTCCTCTGGAATGATGTCATCCAGGATATTGATTGCTATCACAGCTTCCATGTCCCCAGGCTCAAATATCAATTCACCTGAACTAGCATAAAAGCAAACACATCAAGCAACTGTAAACTGACAATAGCTGATTAATGAACTTTGAAAGCACTACTGTAAATTTAATGAGCATTTTTGAAGCTGAAATTATTGCTTGTATTCCTGAGTAAGTAATTGAGATTTAAAGGTTGTGAAGTAAATGTTTTGTTGGGATTTTTTGTTTTTATTTAATTACAATAGAACATAGAGTAACTGAGATTACTTATTACAGTAACTTAATTTATCCTAAATAAAAGCTTTAATAATATCAAGTCATAAGTGCAAGTTCTATCTTCCTGTGTTTTAAAGCCAGTTGTGAAAAGTTTGACTTCAGGTATCCTAAAGCTACCTGTGACAAACCCCTTTAGTGTTAACCAGAACACACTCAGAAGTCTATAATGCTCTCCACTGTAACAAGAGCATCACGGAAAAAGGAGTGCAAGAGCTGGAAGAAAGTTACATGAAACAAAAACCTACCTAGGTATAAAATCTGACTGGTTGGAGATAGTGGTCAGCTCATAAATCTGGGAGCTGGACTCTACAGAAAGAGCAATCAAGCTCTTGCTGGAGTTCAGAGACCTTGCAGTAGCTGAAGTGATATGATCCGCATATGGGGCTTCCAGCATCATGGAAAACTGGTTCCCTTCTGAGTTCCAGGAATACAGTGTTGTTGTGTCCTTACCAGAGAGGAGGATATGAACTACATTGAGCAAGGAGGAGAAAAAAAGAAATATTCAGTGATATACTTAAGAGTTTTTCTTGTAATGCCAGAAATGCCCTTGATAGCACAATTGTTAAAATATCTCTTAAAATCTGATAAATAATATGAAAAAATGAGCACATACATTTCTTCAATTCCAGCACTCTACATGAGGTCTTACCTAAACCTGAAGGAGGCATGAAAACATGGATGTTTCTTACAGCACAGACTGGAAGAGACTGAAAGTGTCTGAAGGTAGACTGTCCTGTTTCCCAGACGAAAATTTCAGAAGAATTTCCAGATTCTACAAAGAAGAAAAATCATGAAACTTATATTGCTGCCTGTTAGTTAAAGCACACACCAGGGATCATTCAAAGGCAGAGATAAGCAGCTTTAATTGCAAGTGAGACTAATGATCCTATCTTCCTTTATATATGATGTGTAATTCCATAATATGACATCTCCACCAGATGGTTCATCCAAGGACATAATTTAAGGGCTTTTCTGCACATATTCATATATAAGAAAATTAAAAATTACAACAGACAACAGTCAACTGTAAATAAACCTATGGACTATAACATAAACTTTTAAATAGGCATAGGGATGCAGACATAAAACAATGTCTAAAATAATTGCAATTAAAAAATCACATGTGCTTTGCTGAACAATCTGCATATCACAAAGCTTAGAAAAGCTTAGAAAAGGTGTAATTAGCAGGTAGATGAATGGAATTATTATTTTTATTGTTCTTGGGAAAATATTTCATTAGTTTCATAAATATTTGAGACCAAACAATACTTTTATTTTCTGAAGGACAAAACACACATTACTTTGACAAGACGTTTATCAGCGAATTGTCACTCACCTGTAAAATTTTAATCCCTATTAAAACTCCTTCACCCTAGATGTC
This sequence comes from Scytalopus superciliaris, assembly GCA_013400415.1. NCBI lineage: Eukaryota > Metazoa > Chordata > Aves > Passeriformes > Rhinocryptidae > Scytalopus > Scytalopus superciliaris. The sequence goes on from VXBX01006190.1 coordinate 182,790, forward strand.
TTTGCTACCAAATAAGAGCATATACTTAGAAAACTCGGTGTTTATTGTCTGATGAATACCTTTTGCAGTAATTAAATAGATATCAGATCCAGAAGTCCAGGCCTCCATATGTTTGATTTCTTTTGCTGGCAACTGATGAAGATCCCTAAACTCATTATTCAGCCACTGGTATAAGAGCACATTCTGGCTGTTATTTGTCAAAGAAACTACTAGGTACATAGTCCCTCCTCGAGGAAACAAGGCAATGTTCAGAGCTCTGTAAACTGGAAGTTGATGATGCAGCACAAATATATCTTTATTCCACTTGAAAACCTGGGGAAAGATGAAATCTTTTTATTATATGTTCATAACTAGCACCAAGAGAAACAAATTAAATGTTGTGATAAAATATCAGCAAGACTTTTAACGAATTGAATTCCTTGTTTCTAAGGTACATTAAGGTAGAAGCACATTGCTAAGTAACTGCCTTGCTGTAAGCACCCTGTGCCTGTTCTTTAGATGAACAGGTTTATGGTCAGAAGCTCTCTCTCTTCTCATAGGTGTTTAACATGATAGATTTCAAACCAGAAATAACATTAGCAATAAAACCAAACTAAGTATAAATTACATGTTAATGTAAGGAATGTCGTTACATTTAAAGAAGTCTAGAATTTTAAGTCCTATAAATCTGTAATAGAAACATAAGTCAATTTTCAGAAATATATATTTACATTTTTTTAAATCATATTTTAAACTCAAAACTAACCAAACTACCCACATCAAAGCCATGAAAGACAAGTGTGTTCTAACCTGGATGGAACTGAAATTGGTGGTGTGAGTCACAAAAATCAAATAGTCTTCTTCATCTATAGCAAAATGTTTGACATGTCTAGTATCCAAAACAGAAAGAGTCTGTATCTACAAGGGAAATACGGCAAAAATGGTATTTCGGTGTCACTTCAAGTAACAAGTTTATACATATAGGCACGTATTTTTGAGAAGTTGCAAAATTAAGTAAAAAAATATTTATAAAATAATGTACAAAAAATGTCATTGATGTAGTTCTACAATTTTAAAAATATGTCTATATATATAGTGTCCATCTACAAAATTAACATGACTTATCATATGTTCTTCAGAAAAAGCTCTATGACTTCTCCACAAATTCATTCTTCACTTTCCAGGTAATTTTATCCCATTCCCAAAATATAACTATAAAAACAGAGTAGACAACCAGGTGTAATAACTCTCATGGTTTAGGAGTGGTATTTCCTGGTTTAATGTTCCCACCGAAACACCCCAAACCATGCTGCTGTGCTTACTCACCCTTCTCTTTTCCTCTCCCTCCTGCTTTTTCCTAAAACATGGCTGGAGTGGAGGCCCTCCCAAAGTCCTGTAAGTAAGTAAGTAAGTACGTCTTGTAAGTAAAACAGATTTACCTTCAATAATTTGCGTCCAGGCATGAATGCATACACACTGCTGTTGGCAGCTCCCTGCCTGTCTCCTCCATGAGTAATCACAAGGTAGGGAGAGGCACGTATTTGGAAAGACACACAGCTCTTAGGATTCCACATACTGAAATTCTGAGAGAGGAATAAAAAAAGTAGAACTGAGATTCAAATTTTTTATTAGGTAGCATGCTTGGTGTTTGTAAGCAAGCATTTACCTCGACAGCAACGAAAACTCCCTTCCACTGGTAGAGAGTAGAAAACACAGCTGGAGGTGTACGCAACAGCACACCATACAGGACTTCTCCGGATGGAAAAAAACACCAGTGAGCTGCTGACTGCTCCACAAAGCTTTGCAAGACAGACAGAACACTGATGCTTCCCTCTGCAACACAATAAAAGGAAAAAACTATTTATCCTTGAGGTCTTTTACAAGGCCATTTTCGTTATTTACTTGCCAAAACCAGACCTAGTATCAGAAATATTGAAGTTGTCCCTAAACAGCTGGTAAAATGCATGCAAATGCATGGAAATGGTATAGCATTGAGGCTGTGTGGCCATTTGACCCTGACCCTGACCAAACCATTACAGGATGGAATGAGAGTTAAGCAATAAATGCATTCCTCCTATATTACAATTACATGTGGAAGATGCATAGGCAATTTGAGAGTGATTCAGAGTGACTCCACTTGGAATTTCGGTAGTGAGAAAATCAGCTAGACAGAAAGTAATAAAAAGTGACAAAGAAACTACAAAATATGTTTATCCCGAACAAGCAGTCAAGGCACTAAGATTCTTAAACTAAGTCACCTGACACTTACAGAAAGTAATGTATTTTATACTGTGTTAGAAAACTCCAAGATTACTAAGAACAGATTTTGTAAATCAAAAAGTCTAGAGACAATATATGAGCAACAAGAAGAGCAATACAAATTACTGAAACTCTGGCAGCAGTGGTTGATGACAAGCTGACTTTTAAGCAGCTAAGCTCTTTTATCTAATGAATTTTTATATCATAGAAATAGTAATTAATGTGATGAGTCTGGATAGGTGAATTTACATTCAAAAATTACAACTCTTGTATTTTTGGTTAGTCTCTGGCTATTTCCACACTGCAAATAGCAATAGATGCTCTCAATAAAGTGAACGTACTGATGCCAAATGCAGTATCCGACAATGTCTCCCACTCAACACTCACAGACACGTTGAGTCCATTGCTCCGTGAAACTTTCAAATAAACTGTAGTGTTGGCTTCTTCAACTGTGAATGTATTTGTCCTAAATGTGAGAATTGTGAAAATAATTTTTAAAAAATGTTACATTTACAGTATACAAATAAGATTCTTACAGAATATTCTTGAAAAATATGAAATAAAAAAAAAAAATACTGGCTTTGCTTTCTGATGGACTGACATTGATTAAGATAGTTGAACGTTTCTTAATACAAGACCTTGGCAAAATCATAAGGAATTCAACAAAATCTTAAAACAGCCTGAAATTCAATAATCAACTGTACAGTTAAAGCTGAATGATTTTTCAAAACATCATTTCATATTATGTTCATAGAATGGTTTGGGTTAGGAGATCATCTAGTTTCAGTCCCCATGCCATGGGCAGGGACACCTTCCACTTGACCAGGTTGCTCAGAGCTTCGTCCAGCCCAGCCTTGAACCCTTCCAGGGATGGGGCATCCAGTACTTCTCTGGGCAATCTGTGCCAGTGTCTCACCACCCTCACTGCAGAGAACTTCCTCCTAATATCTAATCTAAACCTAGTCTTTTTTAGTTTGGATCCATTCCCCCTTGTCCTGTCACTACATGCTCTTATAAAAAATCTGGAACTTTCTTGTCAGCTTCCTTTGGATACTGGAAGGCCATAATAAGTCTTTTGTTTTCCAGGATGGATAAACCCAATTCTCTCAGCCTTTCCTCATAGGAGAGGTATCCCATCCCATCTGATTTTCTTGGTGGCCTCCTCTGGACTTGCTCAACAGGTCAATATACTTCCTGCTGGGGATCCCAGAGCTGGATGCAGCACTCCAGGCGGGTCTCACCAACTTGGGTCTCACCAAAGCGGAACAGAAGGGCAGAATCCCCTCTCTTGACCTGTTGCCCATGCAGCTTTTGATACAGCCCAGGATATGATTGCGATTCTGGGCTGTGAGTGCACACTGATAGCTCATGTCCAGCCTGTCATCCACTAGTACCCCCAAATCCTTCTCAGTAGGGCTGCTCTCAATCTGTTCATCCCTGGCCTGGACTGATACTGGGGGTTGCCTCAGCCCAGGTGCAGCACATTGTATTTGATTTTGTTAAACCTCATGAGATTCCCATAGGCCCACTTCTTGAGCTTGTCCAGGTAATATGGCCCATTTGGTTCTGAAAAACAGCCCCGAGTAAGAGTGTATCTTACACAAACTTAAAAAAATTATATTTTAAAATGTGTGATTCCCAGGGCACTGATCTAAGGTTTGAAGCTCTTAATATGGGTTATTATTAGTGGAATGTTTAGGGATTAATGAAGTATTGTTTCACTAAGAAATCCACAGAGAAATCAACATTTCTAATGATGAATAGTGATTTTCTGTTATTCTGTATAGTAGTAATAATATTTGACAGAGTACTTTTCAAAATTATAAATTTTACAATTGCATTGATGAATTTCTTTAAAGGGGTTAATTAAAATCAATACAGTAGCGAGATACTATCCCTATGTAATATGAAAACCTCTTTTTGACTGAATCAGAGTTTACTACCTATTTGTAACCGGGTAGATGCTGAAAAGCCCCAGTGGAGCCTGGTTCTGTAATATCGTAATCATAGTTTGCACTCTGGTGCCTAGTCTGGCTCCTCCAGTTGGATCAAACAGAGTGACAATAAAGTGCTCATCCATTTCTGGTTCTTCATCCAGGATTGCAGAAATATGCAGAGTCTGGCAAGAAAACAAGCACAGAAAGCTGCTGAGACTTGACAGCTAACAACGACACAACTCTATTCAGACCCCACTGCTGTTTCTGCTCTTTCCTTGTGTAGCTATGAACAGCAGAGCAGCACAACAGCAGCTCTTGAAACTGCAGTGAGGAAGGGACAATTCCACTCAGGTTCTGAATTCATCCCTGTAGTGACCTCCGTTGTTGCAACACTAACACAAGCACATCCACTTTTTTTGTCGTATTTTTCCATTCTCTTTACTGTTATCCTAAGAACCATATTTAGAGACTGTATTAAGAAATCCTTTACTTCCCGCTTCTCACAGATCTGCTAAACTGGCCATCACACAGGTTTCAAATGCATTTCAGGTTCAGAAATTGAAAACCATTGTTTCAAGCAAGGTTTGCTTCAGATTCCACTTCACTAACCATAATATACTAACCTGTTATTGACCTAAGCTTCACTGAAAAAATAACATAACAACATAACATAACATATAACACTGCCATTAAACTTCAGAAGGGTCAGGATTTCACACACTTAAGCTAGCTCACTTTCTTGATGACATTCTTGTGGAGACAGTTCAGAGGCAATGAGCTTAAACTCCTGGAAAAATAAGTGGTTTTCAATTTCTAAGACTCAGCGAGCTGTTCATCTTTTGCCATTTCTGCAGCATACATTGTTCATTTCAGGCCACATAACAGAGTGGTATTTTCACCTTCACCTCAACTATTTACATTTGTAAATTATTACTTCATGTCCAAGCTTGTGTTTCAGCTATGTGCTAATTACATAAAAATAAATGGTCCTACACCTACATAAATATTACAGGACCATTATACTATTTTTTTTACTTTTTCTGAACCATTACAGAGGGAGAAATATCTACAGAAAAGCACCTTCAGTTTTTATGCACTCCCATTCCCATGACTCAATTTGATCTGAGAATGAAGGAAACAATCAGAAAAAAATTAATACATGAAAAAAAACATAGACATTTCTGAAATCCTTCCAAAACTTTTTGAAAACGCTTTCTTCACTTCTTTGGTAATAGCTGTCATATTACCTTGAATCTGACTCCCTCTTCCAGCACAATGTATCCTTGAGAAGGGGTCAAATCCACCGACGGCTCTGAAGAATTAATTTCACTTACAAGATATTGAACAGTCACAGTTCCAAATATTCCCTGAGGAGGTTCTCTAATAATATTTAATACTGCAATGCTTTCCATCAGATGGAGAGCTGTTTGCTCCCTTAGGAAGAAGTGATCACTGTTATTGAATGACAAAACTCCATGTCCGTCATCACTGGCAAATATAGTAATTGTGGCTTTTGAGAAATAAATAATAGAAATATTCTTTAATTAACACAATAAAATATAATTATACACATATACAAATAAATACATATATACATAAATCCATTCTTCCTTTAAGGTATGTATAATGCTGATATTACTTGAAGAGAGTATGTAAGCATTTTGCCTTATCTAGGAAGATTTCTAGAATGGAAGAATGTAGACTGTCTTATTAATGAGTTCACTTTTGCACTTTCTGATTCCCTTTATTCCTTATTTTGTTAATTTTACACATTTCACAGGGATGTTTAAGAACTTTCCAAGGGAGATTAATGATCTACCATAGCAGGCCAATAGTGTTTTCTGAAATATGATTAATTCAGAAGAATGAAATTAAAATGACTGCCATATAATTCTGAAGAATGAGAACATCAAAACTAAGTTTTACCTGTTGTGTTCTTCCCTAATTCCAGGCCCAGAGAGGGATTTGTTAGAATTAACTGGAACTTTTCAACACCTTCAGGAATATCATCATCAAAAATCGTAACAACAACAGATTTACTCCTTTCTCCATCAGCAAAAAAAAGAGTCTAGCGTTGAAGCACAGAAAGCATTGAATACTCAACAGCTGTTAATACACAGAGAAATTTTAAACTAAGGTAAAGCAGAACTGTCTTAACTAGGAAGAAAAGAGGATGCAAGAAGAGCTGTAATTTGTATGTCCCTTAGAAGTTGATTGAAACAGAAGCAAAATAGTTCAGTATACTGCAGTGAGGACAAGCAAGACGAAGTCACTTTGAAAGTTCTGTTGTAAAAAATACTAAAACTTACATGAAATCTTATATGCTCTTGTCTAAGCAAAATTGTATTTGAAATAAATGTTTGAAAGTTTACAATGTGTCATATCTACAAATGCTTCAGTACTAAAAGAGTGAGTAAAATGACTAATTCTATCTCGTTCTATTCAGATGATCAAAGCAACTGAAATAAGTTGAAAAATCTAGCTGTATTAGTGATCATTCTGCAGAACAGACAAGAGGACAGACTTCTGAGGAAGTTGGAGGAATGAAAATTACTAGATCTAGAATTTGCTTCTTACCCTTGAGGTCACATTAAAATCCAAACCCAGCTGTGCCTCCAAATTTTGGGCATAAAAAAATACAGACACATTTCCGTAAGATCCTTTGTTTCGGTATGCCATTATTGTCAGATTCCCGTGAGATTCATTAACTTCAAAACTAAAACAAAAGCCAAGACAATGCTCACTGAGCATGTTCTTCTGAATAAGATGGTAGATAATTGTTATATTTTCAGGTCAAATCACCCTCCTCTCTAAGAAAAAGGCACCATTACAATATTATCATCATTACCACTGTTTAATGCACCCTTTTTACCTTTGTTTATTATGTAAATGGAATTAAGCTATAGGATGTTGTCCTTTTTTTCTGCTTATTAGTGGCAGATTAAGCCTGTCTATGATCATAGCTCCTGGAAATGAGAAAAAAAGATCTGGTAGATGCCAGTATGTGTGCTTACTTGGATGCAGAGGCTGGAGCACTGGCTGGAGGCTGGGGGAGTGATGGAAGTTCACAATACAAAAGGACAGTAATGAAAATAACTATGTGGTAGCATAAGATTTCTGAGTAAATATACTGTAAACGCTGGTTTCCAGAGTGGGAATTATCTTCCACTTTCCAGTTCTACTGAACTGAATGATGAGTCGCTATCCCAAAGATGTGGCCCTGTTATTAATAGGAGTTTTACTGTTAACGGAAAATGAAAACAATTGGGCAACTCCAATCATTAACTGACACAGGGAGTTCTCCAAGGAGACAAGACTTACTTGGTACTTTCCCATTCAACTACGCCGCTTACTCCATCATTAGCATCAATAATAATTTGAGAAGCTAAACCTTCCACATCTAAAATGGAAAACAGAAGGACAAATATGAAAAGAACGATAAAGTCCATTTTCATTATTTTCAAGAATAACAGCAGTATTTTTTTTTCTATTAATTTTGCAGAAGAAATACATAATTTTCCATTTCCAAAATGTGGAGAAGAAAATTATTGTGGGCAAGATCATGTAGAATGGCTTAAAGAAAACCTATTCTTACTACCTTACTACTACAACAGCAACACAGTGACTTGAATTACCACTGTAACATTTGATAACACAGACAAAATAAGACTAAGGAAAATGTAGGAAAAAACCCACAGCACAGAAAAATTAGAAAATGCCAAAACCAATATTTGTTATGGAATCTTAATTCATCTTCATTTTGTATTTTCATTATGAAGACATTTATTGTTATGCAGACTGTGCCATTCTGAGTATGGAAGTGAAATTGAGTAAGAAAGAATAATAAATGATCCGGTATTTCATCATCTATTCATAGTCCAGTGTCTGATCATAAACCTTAATTACACAGACCTCAAATTCTTCTACAAAGACAGAATTATAATTTCCTTGTAGGTAGTTTATGCACTGTAACATTCTATTATTCTGTAAAAACACACGTATCTTCACAATAACTCTGAAAGATGATTGCATGTATTGATTGCCCTTCAAAAATACTGAAAAATATGTCAATGCCAGAGATGTCCACTGATTTCAGGGATCAGGACCCGACAGTCAGAACTTGATTCTTCTGAGAAAATAGTACCTTAATTTGTTCAAACAGCACTGCACGATTATCTTAATTTATGTCAATGTACTTTTAATAAGATTTTAAAAGGTTCTACAAACAAATTGACTCCACTGGATCTGCAGTAAATACACTATTTTTAGATCCATCAGAAAGATTTCTATCAAGTCAGATAAAACTAAATAAAAGTAAAAGGGCACTGCCATAAACCCAAACTCAACACTATGAGGTAATGATGAACATTATCAACAGCTGAAACACCTCTACACAGCAGAAATGCTGCTGAAGTTTAGAAATCCATAGGGATTGCCAGCAAATATAGACCCTTCAGTTTCACTCCTAACCTGTGTTTTCCCTTGTCATGATATAGTCTGATCAGCTCACCCAAGATCTGTAATACTTCACTTTCAATGTCAGATCTCTTCTTCCATGTCTAGCATCCTTCCCCTCCTCTGACACCCCACCACCACTCTACCCCAGCTTAAGTCTTCCTTCTATCCATTAAGGTGTTGAACATATTCACTTTTCTTAATTCCCTGCACTTTTGTATTAAGAGTCAGGTCTTTTCTAGAAGATGGGAACAAGAGGAGCATGGTGAAAACAAAGCTCTCTTTATGCTTGCTGTTTCTTCTCCATGTCTGTGAAGCCTTAGATCAGATATAAAGACCACTTAAGTTCTATGTGTTTAGCTGCGTATCACAGACGTCCCAGACCGATACCACATATTGCATGCATATGGCCATGACAGGAACAGCATATATGATACATTCCAGATGTGTAGGATTGACTGCACATGCCAGTATCGTGTGCAGAGCACCATTTCTTTTATATCAGGCACTTAGAAATACATTAAATATTAACTACGGGGTATGACATTTCTGTAAGTCCTAAACAAATGCATCGCACCAACAAGGAGTTAAATCCTCAGTCATAACAAAGAAAACATACCAACAGAAAACAAGATTAGAAAAGTCTTATAACAGAATTCATTGTGACATTTTATAATAAGGACAAGATTTTGCCTCATGGATTAAAATTATTATCTGATCATCCTAAGTACAGCAGAGTTGAATGGTCACGATTCAGACTGTCAAGCTCTTTTGACAGATGGTGAGAAAATACAGCACTCAGCACAATTTAGTTCAGAAAATCCTTTGTACTTTAATGTTACTCTTTTTATGTTTTAAAGTTTAGACTCAAATAATCACAGTTCAGTGTCTACAAACCAGCAATCAGTCTTGCAAGTTACCTTTCAGTCTGTAACGAATTAACTCTGTCACTTCAATACGCATGCAAAGAAAGGGGAAAAGAGCCATAGAAAACATTAGAAATAATCAGCACAGTTAGTGTCTAGTATCACAGGAAAACCCGACTGCTTTTAAAGGCAACGGCAGCTATGCTACTGAATTCAGAAGCAGAATGAGAACCTAACTAAGCAAACAACAAATGAAGTTAACTGGAAGAGTGGAAAACCCATAGAATCTGACTCGAAAAAGTAAATCTGATATAGACTAATAAAAAGCTACTTTTGACAGAGTAAGCAAAGAAATCACATGAAGGAATTTTTTGGACATATTGGTTTCCATTGTGTACTTGGAAATTCAAGTCACATTAACAGACTGCCAATGCAACTTTTGAGATAACTCTGCTTTCCAACTGATAATTACTAACTGACTTCTCTATGAAAATTGCCAAATAATTTTTACCGGGCTTTAAAAAGTAAGGAACCAGTGTAATAATTACTATGTTTCTTCATTCTACAATGTTTCTTGCAGAATACTCTGTCATATATTAGCATAGCTGGCAAGTAGTGGAATACTAAGAACATGTCAGAGTATGTTTGCAACCTGTATAAAAATAAAATTAAACATAATTGTGTATAAGTTGTTTTACCCAGCCTAGGTAGGGATGAAGTTGAATGGTTCATGATAAGTTCCACTGAAGTTAAATTAACCAAGAAGAATTCTTGCATTTCTGGCACATCATCCTACAAAACACAAATCCGGTATATCCTCTTTTCATTTTCTTTAAGAAACTGTCACAGAAGTTCCCCAAGAGCAACACACTAGAAGTCTTCACATTATGGCAATGCATTTCAGGAACACTTATATACAGAATGTACTAACTTGAATGAATTACACAGACATTTTATTTAATAGAAAATACTGTGGTGACAATGAACTAGATGTGAATAAATTTCTGCCCTATTTTAAAGGCATAAATTCCAACACTGACAAAGTAAGACCCTGTAGCAAGCAATGAATTATACTGGTTTTAATAGGAGAACTAAACTTCATTTAACTATATGTAGTGCTGTTTTCTGTTATTATTTGTTCTTATGTGATTTTGCCATTAAGACAAAAACAGTCTTTCTCAATTACAGTAAAATCTATAGCTTCAAGTAATACATAGGCTGCAAGCTTCAGGTTCCACAACTTTCATTTTCTGTTTATAGAATTAGAGGGTATAGAATTTACCTCTAGAATAGTAACACTTATGGCAGCTGATGTTTCTCCTTCTTCCAAAATCAGTGAGTCTGAAACAGCTACATAATCAGCTCCGGGTTCAGCCAAGGTCCCCTCTGTCTGATTACTCAATGTGACCAATCCTGGAACTGTGGCATATGTGACATTGATAGCACCTGTTCAAAATATGACCAAAAACCCCACTTTTCTCATAATGCTCACCAGAATAGACAAAGAAAATAAATCAAATACTCACTTGGCAAAATTAAAAGTCTAACTGAGAACAAGAACAATTAAAAGATTAATCTGGAGCCAATGAAATTTTATTACTGCTTTTAACACTCTTTCAGTCCAGCCTTAGATGATTTGTCCAGCAACACAAGACTCAGAAAGCATTAGAACCAAATGGATTCAGGTATTTAAGGTGCTGTGGACTGAAAATATTACATTGCTGAAGTACTGCCTAATGGGACATCTAATGTATTATTAATACCAGGTTTAGTGCCAAGGGAAGTAAAATGTTTCAGGAACCACTGATATCTAAGAAAGGCTCTAAAGACAGTGCTAAATCTAGTTTCCTTCACAGAAAGACTGACATAGACTTCAATAAAGAGTAAAAATTAAGGGACACACTGATAAATTTTACTAAGGGAAAAAGCTAGACATAATTTTAGTTTTTTTCATAACAAAACCACATCTCAGTAATTTGTCAGAGTAAGTTAAGTTGCAAATTTAGAGAGTGATCCTGGAGATAAAAAGAAGAAATTCAAACCTAGTATTTATGAAATAAAACATAACATGTAAAAGAATCTTCGTCTTAACAAATAATGATGAACTTTAATTAAGAGTTTTTACATTTACTAGGAATGCATAGAATAAAGCATTTTTTTCCTGAGTAGTGTTTCAAAACTTAACTTAGATACTGATGGATATTAAAAAAGAAATGGGAAAATAGAAATATAATTAAAATGTCTCTACAAATCTGTGGTGTGTCTAGATCCTGAATATTTGTTTAAACTGGTCATTTCGCTTCAAAACGGATAAAAGAAAGTAATAGAGATTACCATTGAGGTCTAAATATAGTTTAAAAATGTAAAGAGAAAATGGTTACATACAATAAATCTCAATGCAAGTTAAAATCCTCAGGCAACAAACACAAGAAAATATTTTTGAACACTGCGCATCACTGAATTCTGAAAGCTAATACCACTTAATTTGATTTTGAAAGGACAAGTTGATTTAATAAAGAATACGGAATTCTCAGGGGAGACATAAAATTAATTCAGAGGCATGAATGCAACTTTTTCCATGGAGCATTCCTAAGCTATCAGCTTCTGGAAGTTTAGAGGTAATGATGTGGGAGTTAGCATTCCATTCAAGCTCCTTTTCTCATGTTTTTTATTTCTTCTGGACAGACTAACATTTCAAGACAGATTCATCAGGGATAAAAGTACCACCCTACCAGCCAATTAGCTACATCATGTGTCACAGCAGACACCTTGCTGCAAAACTGAAGGCTACAGCTCCAGTTTTAACTCAAACTTCATTTTCAAACCCATGCCAAGGGGCTTAGAAGTTCTGATAATATCAACTGTATATAAGATTTTTCAAAATTTCCAGCCTCCCTGTCACAGCTTTCATTTGTCTAATGACTTCAAAAACAAAACTTAATTTCTCTTGGAGTTGTTATACAAACCTAGAGATCCAAATTCTCTGTTAATAAAAAGTTGAACTGTTTTGTTTTCCTCTGGAAGTAAAACTACCCTGGATGGAGAAGCAAAATTCAATACTCCATGTGGTTCATCACTAGCTTCTACTGTCAGAACAGCTTCATATCCTTGGCTATCCAAAACAGCAGCACCAGAAGAAGAAACTCCTTCAAAAGAATCAATGCACTACCGTTAATACAGTGTTATGCAACTAACTTTTTGTCTTATATTACTGCTATTATTACAACCAAATGACAGCCAGTAACAGTGCAAATGAAATCAAGCCAAACACATGATGTGCTCACTGAAGTTTATGGATGGTGTGGAATGCATATGTAATTACATTCTATAACAAATAAAAGAACATTGAATTACAAGAATTGTATGCATAGTAAGTATAGAGTTACAAAACTGTAATAAGAAATGAGAAAACTTAAAGGGCCAGTGCTAAATATCAACTTTCCTAAACTACTTCTATTGTAAAAGGAATGAGAAAGTTTCCCTAAGAATTCAATCCAAAAGTTAAAACTATATTCAACTTTTCAATCATTCCATTAAGAAATTACTACAAATGTTGCCTTGATGAGTATTTGTGTTGATATTATCCTGAAGGATTACATGAGTAAACAAATTATTAAGGCAAGCTGGCAAGGCACCTAGCAGCAACACAATCCACATCACATTAGTTTGGTGTTTAGATATGAATTCCAGTTTAACAAAGGGTATTTCAGAAGGGATGCAGTTTCATGTTTCCCTTGTCATTATAATTTGAATGGGAAAAACAAACATTCTGACCTCCTGGAATTCAGAGAGAGATAAGAAAGACAGCTTCACATGACAAGATTGTTTTTAAAGAGAAAAATATCCACTCATTTCATGGCACCTGTATCCAGAACACAGTAGTAAGCTCAAGTTTATACTCAGTGAAAGGGAAGCACATAAGCATTGACTTAAACAAAGTTAAGGAAAAATGCAAAGACACCGTGGGCTTTAAATGCAAATGTATATCTATATCTATACAAACACACACACACACACACACAGAAGTATCAAGGCTGTTTCGATAAAATGTGAACAAATTTTGCATAGTTTTCAACATTTGCAGTAAGCTTAGTCCTACACTTCCAAAATGGACAAATATGTAGGAAAGCATTACACTACAAAATGGGATTTTTGTGATATAGCAGGCTGTAGTTCTGCATTACCTTCAGTTTTGATGTCAAATAGGATGATCCGGTACTCCTCCTTTTCTTCAGGAATATGGTCATCCAGCAAGTGAACATGCAATGTTGTATTCAATGTCCCCTATTTAATTTTATTGATAAATTGATTAGTCATCAGTGTATAGAGTAAGAGTGATACCACCATATCATACGTATTTTGAACAATACTTCCATGAAATGTAAATTAAAAGTAGCAAAAGCTATAAACTCCTTGCAGTTTAGAACTCCTAGAGTAAAGGAGCGAGTAAATAATCACATCAAGTGGAAAAGACTGCTATAAAACACACTTGTTTCCTCAGCTCACTTTGAATTACAGTATTCTTTTGTAGCCACTAGATTTGCTTACGGACTCACTTCAGGAAAAAAGAGTATTCCAGAAGAGCTTTCAAAATTTTGTTTTACATTATGTCCAACTATCTTCCACTCAACGGTAACATTTCCCAGTCCTGGGCCAGTTCTTACAATATGGAATTCCAGTTTTTCTCCTAGGAACAAAGAACAAGATGCAATATTTCATGTTGCCTCACCTACAATTCAACTGTTAAAATGAAAAGCCTAAAATATGTATAACATTAAAAATACTTTTTTCTGAACAACCTTAATATTTCTAATAGTGAGCTTCACAGTAGTTAACATGTTCATTTTTAACACAGAAGCAAAACCCCACAAAAATAAACTCTTTCATCCTAAGTTTTTCTGGATTTAGCTCATTCTTGGAACGAACTATCAAAATATAACAGAACCTGGTACAGAGGAGTAAGCGCCATCAAAACATGCACAAAAAAAGAGCAGTATCTGTCTGTGAATTACACAACAGAGTAAATGTTGTATACACAAGTATAACAGAGTTTTCTACAACAGCTAACTGGCAAGGAATATACAAGCTCCTAACATCTGCAGTGCCTTGTGATTTTACATACTGCATGAAGAAAAATGCTTGTAACTACCTGCAAGTTCCACTGAAGTGAGCTTGAATTTTAAAATGTTATTATTGTTAGAGAAATCCAGAAAAAAATTAACAATTCAAAAATTTAAAAATAAAGTACTTAAAAGCAAAATTTCATGTTTCATAATGTTAATGTATATTGTATAATAATTTATTATAATTTCTGAGATAATCAGCATCAAATTACAATATGCATCTATAAGATGTAATTACACTATTTTTTTTCTGCATTTATTTAATCCAATGGTCATTTAAAAAGTAAACTTCTTAGAGAACTTTGAAAAGTTCAGAAAA
>VXBX01006190.1:197832-224567 GCA_013400415.1 Scytalopus superciliaris
TTAACGTATATTAATATTAAATAGTTTAGCAGATAACATTACTAATATCATGCAATATATTCACATTAAAGGGCAGATGTTTATTTAAAATAGAAGTGTGTTGCATCTGTATGTAAACAGCATTTTTCAAGTGCACAGAATGGAAGTTTTCCAATATGTACAATGCAGTATTGGCTTTCAAAGACATGAAATATGCAGAAATGTGTAATCTTGAGATGCCTGGAAGTAATCATAAAAGAGATATTTTTTTCCTCTGCTTACTACAGAATGAAGAAAACTAAAAACAAATTTGTCAAAATTTATTTCACTGAAGCAGAGACAGGCATTTAACAAACTATTGAGAAATACTGAGATACACCTGTGAAAGACCAGATGTGGTGTTATGTTGTTTCTTACTCCATGGCTGTCCTGGTTATAGTGACCAGGACTAGTTTGTCACTGTGTGGGTGTGGCTAAGACTGTGTATTCTACACCCTCTCTGTAATTTCTCATGAACTGTTAACAATGGACCATTTGCAGCAGCTTCCTGGGGCACACCTGACCCCTCAGGCTACAGGGTGGGTGCTTGGGAACTTCTGTGAGATAAGAAAGGTTTCCTGTCTTCACACCAATGACTCGGGTGTGGTAAAGCCCCTCTGGAGAGCTGTTAGCACCTCCACACCCAGCCTGAGGGGTCATGTCTGCTAATAGGCCATCAGGGTTTCCAAAAGTATGCCATGACTCACCCTACACAGTAACTCACCCATTGTGAAAGTCCCCACCCTGGGGGAGGTACTGGGCACTCCCACCTGAACCTAAGCATATATATACTGGGGGTTTTGGGACTGAAGGGACTCACTCGCCGGATCCAGAGGAGGACCAGAGCCTCAGCAGGACTGCGACTGCCACTCTTGACCAGACCAGGACCATCATCCTCACAAACAGGTTTTCTTTTTGCTTTTACTTTGTACTCAGGGGAGCAGGTGGTGCTCAGCACAGGGGCTGGCAAGCTCCATTCTGTTTGTGCCCCAGGGTGCTGGGTTACAGACCTGTTTCTGTGGGTCAAACGGGCTTTTTCCTCTGTACCCTTGTACTTATTGTGATCTTTTTATTAAATTGTAGTTCTGACTTACAATCTTTTGTGAGTTGAGTTCATTTCTCCTGCTGGTTTACATTTAAACCAGCACAATGGCACACAGAATTGAGCTAGTTTCACTGATTATGTAATTCAAAGATCACCAAATCAGGATGTTATCTGTTTATTCTGGTATATTACATTGCAGGACAGCATTGTATAGCTAAAACAATTTGATCATTGTCTGGATGTATTCTTTTTTTTCTTGAAAATAAAAGGAAATATTAGCTAGATGAACATAGGTTACCAATGAGAGAGAAATGAACAATGAACTTCAAGAGACCTTAATATAACAAACTGAAATATAAATTGAAAATATAAAATTGTGAAGAAGCAATACAAGAATTTTATTTTCAAATACATAGAATTAGTATGTTATTCAGTCTCATAATTTCAATCTTCAGTTAATCCTTGGATATGTTTCAATGTTCATATTTTGTTTTGGGATGCATCTCAAAGAATAAAGGAATTCAAAATTTATTAACATCACAAGGATTCTGCTTCTACAGTCAGACATCTGAGGACAGACTGCAGGTTTACAGGTTCCCCTGAGGTTAATTGGTCATATCATTTAACACTGCACTGAAAACTCTTGCATCCTACTTGTGAATTTTGCACATCCATTACAGAAAATCTGACAGAAAAATCATTACTTTAGCCCCACTGTAGAATGCACAGACAGAAGTTATTTCAATATGTTATGTAATACAATGACTTTTCGCTGAAGACTAGAACACAATACTTTATGATGCAGAAACCTGTTACACTGTAATCCAAACACCAAGAAGAAAGCTGAAGTACAACCCATCACAGTTACAGGCACTCAGGCAGTCAGTTACTGACCCATGCTTCTCTGTCAGATTTACCAAAGTCTTTGCTATTCTTATGCAGTAAGAAATACTAATACAAGTACTAATCAGGTTCTGAAGACTGAAGGTGTTATTAGGTTATTTTCACTATTTTAAGTTTTTTAATATTCCACCATTTAAAATATTTCTTTAGATTTCTGCATTTTTCATGGAGAAGAGGGGGCCTCATCCATCCTCCTCTTGTTCCCCATTTCCAGCTACTGCACCTAATACATTCAGAGCCACATAACCATTGCATGTTCTTCCTGTACTAAAATGCTACCCTTGCCCTCAATAAGGTGATAAATAACATGCACAGCTTGCAAATAATACTGATTTTCTTGAGAGAAACTGTTCAATAGTAGAATAAATATTAAAGATAGCAATATTTGGACTTATGCCTGACAACTTTTGCTTTCATATTAAAAAAAAAAAAAAAGGTACTGAAAATTAAATGAAAACATTGGAATTAAAGGCTTTAACTCATTAATTTTTCTTTATCAAAGGAAACTAGTTTGTTGTTCTTTCTCGCTATAATGGAACACATTACTTTTTGCAATCTGAAGGAAATTAAGTCAAGTAATTTCCACATAACAGCAAAGTACCTCAGCTTCAAATAGTCAGCATTTGCTAGCATTCTATGAATAATATTTAACCAGTGGAGAGTATCCCAGGTCATCATCATAAGCTTTGGAAATTAGATGGTTTGTATTAATTCCTTGTGCTCATTAACAGTGGCTCAGACTGGCAGACTGCAGCTGGCTTGGCAGGCAGCTCAGAACCATTAAGGTGGACAAATAAAGGATGAAAGCTGGACACAGACTAGCACAGAATGAACATAAATCATATCTCAATACAAAATGAAAGGTTATGATGTCAGGTTAAAGCAGGTTTTGTTCCTCTTTTCCAACACTGCTTTGGAGGAGCTGTTTCTTTAAGAACAGACAGACAGACACACATACACANATCTAGTCATTTGTGGCCACTCTGAAACGCCACACACACACACACACACACACACACACACACACACACCCATACACACACCCCCACCCTCACTGGAACCAGGTGGTGGGGACTGAGGGAAAGAGAAAGACGCTCCTGTCTTTGACCATGTTTTTGGTTGGATGGGTGGTGGGGAGACTAGAGGCAATCTGTTAGTTTGAACCATTCTGCTTATATTGTTGTCGCTGCTGATATAGTTCTTGTCAATAAAGGGTTATTTTTTTTTACTTATACCTCCTCGCATTTTATCTCTCTCTACAGGTGAAAGGGGAGGTGACCCATTTGTTGGAGTCTCCACCTGAGCATCTGTCTTAAGCGAAGACATATGGTATCCTTTCATTTTGGGGGAAAAAAACAGACCATGTTCTTTTGAGACAGACCTTTTTCTTCCAACAGAAAATACAACACACATTCCTGTACAGCAGATTTCTCGTTTGTGAAGTTTCCCTGCCCATCATTTGACATGCCGGAAAAATGTTAGAATGCAATACATTTTGATTTCAGCAACTGTTGATGAAAGCAGTCACTATTAGTATTGTTACCCTTCCATGCAGAACTGTACCCAAACCCTTAGGTCAAACATGCAACATGCTCTCTTAAAGCACTACTAGACACTAGATATCCACTTACTATTGTTTTTTTTCTCAAAAGTCATGACTGGCTAATGAAATTAAGATTGCCACACTCCTAAATAAGCTACCATAGAAAAGCATAAAGAGAAATTTTAAAACAGCAGGTTATTGAGTCAAAGATGGAAGATTTTATCCTAATCTTTCTGTAGGAATATTTCCTAGATGATTTAAAGTTAAGTTCAGTAATAGATGGTATATGCTTAAGACTACTAATTGGTATGTATGATGGGAATTTCTGGAATATGGTCTAAATGAGTAAGACAAGAAATGCTAAAAGGAGTTTAGAAATGCAATACCAACAGAAGCAAAGCATAATCTTCAGGAAAAAAAAAAGTAAAAAACAGATGATAATATACAAAATGGTTCCTTTCCATAGATTTTATATGTGTTATCCTTGCAAGGCATAAAAATCCAAAGAAATATGCCAAATACATGGCTATTCTCTGCTTGCTGGCATTCTATGAACAGTAACACAATCACTGAGTCATTATCAACAGAAAGCACAGAGAGAAAAGTTCATCTTAAAAAAAAACTTAGTGTGATCAACACACAGAACTCACCTTCATGACCAATAACAGACCTTCCAGCTGTCTGGAAGCTAATGATTCCTGCCACATTATCATTTGCCAGGATAATCACTGTGACAGTGTCAAAACTGGGCAGGATCCTACTTCCTCCTTCAGTATGGACCAGGCTGATTATAATGCTTTCATTATCCTCTGGCTCTGGATCATCTAAAATGGTCAGTGTGACCACCTTTTTTGTTTCACCTACAAGGAGAAGAACGTATACATGCTTATGTGTTTGCATGAAAATCACCTTTTAAAAAGATACAATCATGTCCTCTAGTAGTAAATATTTAATTAATATGAAAAGGACACAGAATATTTATTTACCTGTCCAGAAGTTACTGAATGTTAGTATGAAAATTGATTTGATTACTAATGAAAAGTTATATTAGGCAATGTAATTAACAAATTATTAAATCTGCTATGTAGAAATTAACAATGTAGGCATAGTTTCTGAATGTCTAGCATTCCTTATGTGCTGTGTAAGTTCTCTGGCTTTCATATTTAAATTAGAAAAGGGGAATATAATTCTTGTAAGAAAAACTAACACGTGAATGTTCTCTGATGAACAATATACATTCAATTTGAATACATTTACTGGAACAGGGAATGCATTAAAGTGGGCTGTCACTGTGTTACTTATCTGTCTTCTGGAATATCAAAGAATGATAATGTAAAAAGCAAATGCAATCAATTATGTATTTATGTATAATCATACATATGTATGATTACATCTCATACATATAATCTATGATAATTTGCAACACAATCTTATTGCTCAGTGCATGCGCATAACCTATTTTCTATGAGTATACTAGTTTACAAGATACATATATTTTTTGCCACATTGTCATTTAAAGTATTCTGAAAATGGATTTACTAAACTTAAAAACACTAATGCAATTACATGTCAGTTTCAGAATCGCTCCTGGCAACCCTTCATTTGAGTTCAGATGATTTAGCAAGCTAAATGCACACTAGAATTTTTACTACATTCCCATGAATTATTTTCAAAACAACTGTTCAATCATCTCAGACTTTGAAAATATAAAATACATCGGTCATGCTGGATGGTGCTTAAGTAATGCCTGCCACAGACTTGTTAATCCTCTTTGCAATTCTCTTAAATATCCTGTTATGCTATGTTATGAAATCAGTATGACCTCAGAATCTAAAAAGGTATATCATTAAAAATTAGGACTGTCCCGACTGAAGATTACCAAAAGACTATTCAGGTCTGTTTGTCATTTTCATTATTCATGATATAACAACCAATTTCAGCAAATTTAGTAAAAATGTAAACTCTATAATAGGTGCTGCAATATTTCCTTAAAAATACTTAGGGGTTTTTTTGTTTTTTTTTTTTAGTGTGTCTTGTTAGGCTTTTTTGTTCCTCTTTAGTTTTATACAGCAGAAGTTAGTGCAAAACCTTGCCTCACCTTCAGCAAACACCAGAATCTCACCAACACCCACAAAATCCAAGTTTGGGGTAGCGGTTCCACCAACAACACACCATTCCACTGTCACCTGTCCAAGGCTGCCTTCTGTCCTGTGTATCATTAGCTGCACGCTGGTCTGAGGCCGTTCTTCTACTTCAATATACAGACCTTTCTCAGTTGAATTGGGACTTATGCTGTAGATCTTAAACACTCCAAAGGCATCCCCATTCATCATTATGATAACTGTGGAAGTATTTGGCTGTCCTATAGATGGTTGATTTTTTAAGCTGGCTGAGATGTTGATTAGCTCAACTTTCAAAAGAGATATAGTGAATTTTTCATCCAGCTCTGGCAGGTTGTCAGGGAGTATGGTAACTGTGAGATTTGCAAACTCTTCCCCTTCCTGCATGATAGCCCATTGTCTTGTGACAGATTCATAATCACTACCAGCGATAGCCTGCGTGCTAAACAGAGTGGATGCACTGCTGATGTTTTTCTTATAGGTCCATAATCCTGACATGTTAGTTAATGGGCTGATCTCTTCTGCCAGCCAAAGGCAGAGAGGAATCTCAGAGGCACTGGAAAATGTAAAGGCTGAACATGCTTGTTCTTTTAGGCACTGAGTTGCACAGGCATACAGTCGGTCACTTGCTGCTGACACGTTCACTCTGGTCTTGGATGGCTGGTCAGGAATTCCTTGTACAGGAGACTCATAATAGGCCAGGATATCCTCACCTTGCTCAATGGCAAGAGCTACGATGTCAGTCTCAGCAGTGCTGTAAAATATTTTCAGCTCACCAAACTTTCCCCCACTAAAAGACATCAAAATAAAAATGTTATGTTAACTGGTAAATCATGTCTAGTGATCTGTATGTTGTTAGGTAAAGAATAAAAGTGAACAAAAATAACTGATCCTTTCTGAACTGCTGAAAAGTTACAAACAACAAATTAAAGTGGATTCCCTTGAATCTAGTATAACTGGTAAAGAACATTTTTTTGGAGAGCAAGTTTGATTATTTATAGCTTGAGTAGCAGACTATTAATAGACGGCATATTTGCAAACCTTTGTTTCTAGGAATTAACTTAGTCTTCTTAGGACTGGCAAGGAAGAAAAAGCCTGTGCTATTCAACATTGTCATTGTTCCTCCTAGGTGTCCTCAGGATATCATATCACATGTATAAAACCTGTTCTCCTTGTGTTCCACCACAAAACAATTGTTGTACTTTCCTCCAATTCACATCACAGAAACTGGTCATTTTGAAACTTCAAATTGTTTGATGATTTAACAGGCAAAATGGAACCTCAAGTACACTGTGTACACTGGGTTTACACAAAAAATGTGTATTACATTTAAGTACTTTATGTAGGTTTCGAATAATCAGGATATCTAGTTCAAAATAAATGTATATGAAATAAAAATTAATTGAGCTGGGATATCAAGAAATGGATGCAAATACTGATACAAGAGAATTATATTGAAGTTATGGGGGAAAAAAATGAAAAAAAAAAAAGAAAAAATAAGAGATGCAAAAGCAGCAAACATACAAACCTTCGCACGACCGTTATATTTGCCAGCAAATTTCTTTCTAATGGCTCCTGAATTCGATATGAGGATTGATGAAAGAAAACTGTGCCATAAGGACAATCATTGGCAGGTATCACAATATTTGCCATGCCATCTAACCCAATAGCACCACCATTGGAGGCATGAGTTAATTCTACATGGACAATCTCAAAAAGAAAAAAAAAGAAAAACAAATAATGCAGCTAAACAGTTTTTGCTATTTCTAAAAATAATCACAAGCAAAGAAACAACTGAACTTCTTGCAGCCCAAACATTCCTTGTTTTTATTTGCACACATTTCTTAAATAAGTTAAAATTCTAATACTATTCAAGAAAGACATAACTCTTTCCTTACTTCTTCTACTTCTGGAACATCATCAGCCAGGATTTCCAACATCAACATCTGAATGGCTTCCCCAGGGGCAAAAGTAATATTACCCTCGGTGACCCTCAAGTCATCATCAGCAGGATGTCCATTAATGGTAGCAGCCCAATGAACAGTAACGTTACCCAGTGTCCCAGCATTGCGGATTATTGGCAGATTTATGGTTACTGATCCAAATTCAGGCTCCTCCACAGTGAATTTGGTATTCTGAAAAACTGAAGTATGCCACAGACAGATATGTGTTAACAATAAAATTGAAAGTAAATAGATGTATTTACTAAAAGCAAAGTACATAGTTTTATTTCACTTGATTGCATTTACTTGCACAGGTAAATCACTTTTAATCAGGTTTAAACTTAGAAAACTTTCAATATTCCTATTTTCATCTGCAGAGAAAACTAGCATGAAAACTAAGCCTTCATCCAAAATGTCTGTTCCAACACAATCATTGCTGAATGTATCCATGAAAGATCTTAGAATATAATTTCATAATTATTCCTAGCATGGAAGTTCCTTACCAGCTTTCATGCCACTTATTGAAGAAATATATCAAAACAATTTAACATGGAATATGTTAAGTAGAAGCCACAGAATCACAGAATGGGTCAGATTGGAAGGGATCACAGTGGGTCATGTGGTCAAACTTCCCTATTTAAGCAGGGTCATCCTAGAGTGAATCACACAGCATTGCGTCCAGATACTTCTCGGATGTCTACAGTGAGGGAGACTTCACAACTTCTCTAGACAACCTGATCCAATGCATGGGCACTGCACAGTAAAGTTCTCCCTCATGTTCAGGTGGAATTTCCTGAACATCTGTTCTGCCCATTGCCTCTTGTCCTGTTGCTTGGCACAACCACAAAGAGCCTAGGCCATCCTCTGACACCTTCTCTTCAGGTATTTATTGACACTCTCAGCTGTTGCTTCTCCAGAGACCCAACTCTCAGCCTTTACTCAGAAAAGAGATGCTCTAGCTCCTTAATCACCTTTGTAGCCCTCCACTGGACCTGTTTCAGGAGTTTCATGTATCCCTTGTCCTGAGGAGCCCAGAATTGGACACAGAACTCCAGATGTGTCCTCAACAGGGCTGAGTAGAAGGGCAGGAGCATCTCCCCCGACCTGCTGGCAATGCTATTTCTAATGCAGCCAGAGTCTTCTTTGTATTGAACATTCAGTTTTTAAGTTAATTAGGTATCTACATGGAATTTATTTTTTCCTACGTTTTCCTTCTTTCCTCTACCCCATTCCACTGGACTAAGAATTAAGTATAGTAGTGAAGGAAGAAAAGAGTAAGCCAAAGGAAAAGACAGGGAAAAATATACAAAAACCCAAACAACAAACAAAAAGACAGATTTCTAAAATGATGATTGAATTTTTGAAATTACCAAAACTCTTCTCAAAACATTTGTAATGAAACTTATTTTGAAAAGTATACACATTTTGTTTTATTAATAACAGGCAGAAGAAAAACTAAAGTACTTGACAGAAAATAAGACAAGGTAATTTAATTTCTCTTTATATTTTTCAATTTCCCTAGATTTTCAAATGTGCTTGAGCTGATTATTCAGTAAAACAAAGGTATCAAAGTATTCAAGCAGCAGATATTAGAATACAGATTTTGGCTTAAACCTATCACAGAAATGTCGCACATTGAATACACAGAAGTAAATTAAAATACATCTATCTCCATTAGAAGATTACAAAATCTTGCTATATCAATTGACAAAATAATACTTGTTTGTCATATTAAACCACTATTATTTCTCAATTGCATGTTTTCATTCAGTTTATCTTATCTTTTTCTTTACTGTTTTCATCCAGACTCCCCCTTCTGAATGTTTTTATTCAGTTGCCCATTAACAGCTCACCTACAAACAGACAGTAAAAATGTTAACAAGAGAAACAAAATAAGAACTCATTTACCAAAGGATCCAAATGGGTCATCAGAAGCCTCAATAGTTATGATTGCTCTTGTCAAAGATCCAAGCAAGGCTCCTCCTGTTGTTTGATTCAGCAGCTGAACATAAAATGACTCCTCAACTTCAGGACTGATATCATTAATTATATAAATTGGCACAGCTTTACTTGTTTCCCCTTCTAGTAAGACAACATCTGATGAGGCTACACTGTAGTCCTCGCCTAAATTTGCAGATGAAAAAACCCAAAACATTAAAAGCACATAATATTGATGCACTTTGGTTTAGCGTAGTGAAAATCACTGTCTTCTTTCTTTACTTATACATGCATTTCTCTGTGGTTTTGGTTTTTTCTTTATTTTCAGNCTAAGACTGTCTAGATGAACAACTGTTCAAGAACAACACAGTTCTGCTTCAGAAACTAATTGAAAGCTTTCTCTGACATAAATCTAGCTACACAATTTATAGCCATCTGTTACAGAAAAATGAAAATGCCAGTTCTCAGAGCATGTATCACCCATCTATTCAATTTTGGACAGAGCTGAAACACAGTGCACTTGCCTTATAACTAGATAGTTTTAACCCGGCAGTTTTAACCCTTGTAAGTTTTCTCCTTTCTTTATGTATCTTCTCTATGGCTGGTATCAACTGGAGCACCTTACCTTCCATTTTCAGAAGTTCAAAGCTCCTTTGGTTCCAATTGATTGTTTTCCTATTTCTTTTACAGCTGAGTCCCCAGTTCTCACTTCCTCTCTAATGCATGGTGGGTTTAAATATCTATACAGGACTAATAGCTACACATACTACTACAGTACTTTTTTTTAAGTGGTGGTGGACTGCTGGGTAAATAAACACACCAATTCCTTCCCTCATTTTTTTTTCAGATTCTCCAGTGATGGTGTCTCAAAGCTTTCTAAAAGCCAATGCAAACCCACAGGGTTTGGATTCATATTTGCTAATCAGAGTCAGACAGTGCCTTACTATATTTTTCATAGTTGTTATAAAATAGAGCATCCAATACACACTTGTTTGCTTTGACTGTTATTTCAACTTTAATAAAGACTGCATACTTCTGCTATTCTACTTTCTTACCAGCTGTTGCAGTTATTGGCATAGCTTTAAATTTCACAGAAACATCTGAGAATATTCCCCCAGTTCTGGTCACATTGATGATTGGTCCAACATAATTTTCAGCAACTCGCACAGTTGAAGCTGAAAGCTGAAGTGTTCCAAAAGCATCATCATTGGCATTGATAATTACTTGAGCTATTGTCTCACCCACAGATCCAAGTCGAGGAGAATTTATAACTGAAATATAAAGAAAATCTAATAAGGAGGTGCCTGAAGTGCTTGCTATCTGTGGCTGTAGAGTTCATAGACATACATGTGAGTTCAGTGGATAGCTGTCCCCAGTTTTCATCAAAATTATCTTTTCTGGAATTGGTCAAAGTATAACTACAAACCAAGTCAAAATGCTTTCAATGTCTGAGTTCTATTCTGGCAGAAAAATCCCATTTTTAGTAACATTATTCTACCGTGCTCTGGAGCATACAAGCCATACTTTTCTTGAAAAGATGAGGA
This sequence comes from Scytalopus superciliaris, assembly GCA_013400415.1. NCBI lineage: Eukaryota > Metazoa > Chordata > Aves > Passeriformes > Rhinocryptidae > Scytalopus > Scytalopus superciliaris. The sequence goes on from VXBX01006190.1 coordinate 208,887, forward strand.
ACTGTGAATTTATTTTTTTACTTATTTGTCCATAAGGCCAATAGTAAGCTCAATTTAGTTTTTACTCCTGAAGTGTAAATAAGATTTCAACTCCAAGTAGAATTATATTTGAAGTTTCCCTTAACATCAAGATTAATCTAGGGGCAAGGGCAGCAATGAAACATGCCAAGAAGCTTTAAAGCATGAATAAGGCTGTAACTTCTCTGAATTTACCTGAATCTGCAATTTACCTGAATTTATCTGAAAGAGAGATGAAGTAAAAATTGTCTACAGCAAGAAAGCAGCACATGTCTGTAATTCTACATCACTTTTTTTGGTAAGATTGTGTTTCAATAAGCAAAACTAGCTTAGTTGCTTCCTAACATTGAACTTTACAGAAAGAACACTAGATGAGCAAGTATTAGTGCACAAAAAAATACTGTAACGTATTTGGCCTGAAAGACCTTGGATAAGAAAACGAAAAAGGGATCCATTTCTAATAAAATACTGTGCCAAAAGAAATAAATGTCAATAGGACACAAGTCAGGAAATTCTGAGATATCTTAATTGTAGAGAGTTTGGCAGAGGTAACTAGTTCATCATTTAACTTGTTGCATTTTATGCTGTTAAATATAAATACTAACCTTTAAATATAAATTGCAGGGTTTATGAAAGACACTTACTTGGCCGATCCTGTACTTTCTTGACCAAAACAATACTGCTTAGCTCCACAAAAATGGATTCTGATCTCTCAGGATCATCGTCATCCAAAATAGGCAAGGATATTGTGGCCTCACTTTCATTGGTTGCAAATATTGCGTAACCTGTAATGGGCACATAGTCTTTTCCCTCTACTGCTCTGACAACATCAGGTGGAAGAAAAGGTGACTTTTCATCATCCCCAATAGTTCTGTATGTCACCATCACTGTACCAAGGAGGCCACCACGCCTTATTATTGTCAGAGAGATATTTTTTGTTTCTTCCTCAACTTTTATTGGTCTGTTTTGCTCAGAAAAGATGAAGACTCCATATGGATCATCATTAGCTAAAATAGTTAATGTTGCATTAGTATGATTTCCAAGACGACCACTGGAGACATTGATGATCAAAACTGAAAACACCTTATCCAATTCAGGAACTTCATCAGGAGAAACCTGTACTGTAATATTTGCTCTCACTTGGCCAACATCAAATGTTACATTCCCATCTGTAGAGATCAGGTCTCCAGTAAGATCACAGACTATGATCCAATGCAGCACCACCTGAGATAAGGCCCCTTGAGTTCTTACAACCTAAGAGAAAAATATAAAGGTCTGTATATTTTTGTACTGTGAGAAAGAAAAATATGGAATTGTGAAAATACAATTAAGAGAAGACAGTAAGTTGAGTTAAAGATAAATCTGTGTTTTAAAGCTGTGCAATTTTTATTATCTCATCTGTATCATATTTGTTTTATCATCAACAGTGTTATTTTATGATAGTAGCACCTCATCTGTAAAAAAGGAGAAATATTTTAAATCTGTGGATATTATTGTTACTTTAGCTTCAAGCTGAATGATGCATATTAGCAAATTCCTCATGAACTGGAAAAACAGATGTGCATGACAAAGTCATTACAAACCCCAGAGACTTGTGACAAAAACGTCACAGAACACCAGTAAAAACAAACAGAAGAGTACTGCACAGCAATATGGGACTCAAAGGTTTCTAACCTGCAGCACAACATTGCTTTCTCCGTCTTCAGGCTCAGTTCCATTCACCAAGAGTGACTCAGCACTGAACTCAAACACACCATGAGCATCATCAGAAGCCTCAATAGTCACAAGGATGTGGGATGCAATTCCCAAGCTAGCTGTTAAGTGCAAGTTTCAACAGGGGTTATTTTTTCCTAGAATATTTTCTTACATGAAAGAAAACAGTTAAAGAAACATGTTACAAAAACACAAAATAGAGCATGAGTGGAGTATTCATGCTGTTTTGTTTTTGTTTTTTCAAATGCATGGTAAGTCTCCATTTGGAAAAGAAACTGACTTTCAGCAATGCGATCCTAGAACTCCTCCTACAGAACTATGCAACAGAAAAATTATTTTAAGGGAGGAATAGAAATAAAATTACAGGTTTAATGAATGAAAATTGATGCTAAATTTAGGAGAGTGGGGAGTTATACAGTAAACCACAGTGTAAGCAGGAAGACGAGATGAATGCAGGTCTCATCCTAACATAAGCTGGAATGAAAACAAAAAACCAACAAGTCAGACAAGTTCTGTGACTACAAATATTATCTTGGGTGAGATAACTTTCTGCTCAGAGAGAAAAAGAGCCTGGCACTTAGCAAAACATTTCTGGAAACAAGGAAAAGGGAAACAGAGCCAAACGCCCCCCCAACAAAACAAATAAGATGCTCCAAAAATTGGCTAAACCATAGACTTACCCGCAAATTCAAATTCAAATACTTTGCATTTACAATTGAAAATCAGGCTGTCACTGAATTTGCTTAATGGGTGTTCATATAATATTTTCAGCTCTGTAGGGTTTAATTTGAACTCCTATATGTATGGGGTGTTCCCACAGATTTTATGTTATTTCTTCATTTAGCTATTTTTTATTTTTTCAATACTAAATTATCTTTGTTTTCTGTATGTCATGACATAAACAGAAATTTGAGGAAATGAAAGAAGAAAACTAAATCAATTGAATTATTTCCTTAAAAAATCTAACACAACTTACTTTTATGGAAGAGTGCTTTTGCCATGCAGGGATCAAAGCATACAATCAATTTAAAAAGTGTCTTTGCTTATTGCTCCCCAGATAATATGACAATTTTCAAAAAAGTTAATTTTAAAAACTCTACTTCTGAAATTACTATATTCTGTTTTATAACAATATGGTTTTGATGATATAGAACCTGTTGCTCTCTGCTTTACACTAAACACTACTGCTAGTGAAATTACACCTAAATTAAAATGGAAAAGATTGTTTTTGACAAAACTTTATGATATATCTAAATTAATCAGCTCTAACTGCACATAAAGAAAGCCTATGACAAGTTGTATCAGCATAGTAATTTATGACAGATATTCCTATTATAATTAAAAAATAGGATTAACTGAAAATGCTTACCATGTTGAGGGACAGCTGAAAGGAAGAAATCCATGTTCCCATCACCACTACCACTTCCATCAGTTCTAAAGAGCTCAGCAACTTTAAGATGACAGACATACAGATATATACACATATATACATATATAAATAAAGAGAAAGCATAAAGTAATTTAAAAATTTTTGGACAACACAAAAACAGAGGGAAATATTCTAGAAACACATCAATTTTGGACAAGAAAGTATACAGAATTTCTGATAAGAGCCAGAAAAAGTATTGACTATGTCACCTCTGACTTAATTTATGACATTGGAAACAGCAGTGAGAAGTCAAAAGAAAAAAAAAACCAGATACAACTGTCTTTTCTCTTTTTTTTTTCTTTCCTCCTGTGTCCCTTCTTATTCCTAAATAAGCTCTGTAATGGAGAAATCAGAAGGTTGAGGGGGCAGGGGAAGCACTGGCTATATCCTTTCAAACTCTCTTATTCTAGTATTTTCTTACAAATCAAAAATGTGTGAAAAAGTTGAAAAAATCGGCAGCTTAACTAATGGAGCCTTTGCCCTAAGTTTTGTGCTTGCAATGCTGTTGGCAAGACTAAAGAGAGGGTTTATGTCCAGAGGCTATCTGCCCTGTAAATTACAGAAGTTAGCCATAAGTTTTCTGACCAAAAAAAAAAAAAATCAAAGAAAAAAGTTTATGTACCAAAACCACCACTTGACAAAAATACCCCCAAAACATGAAAGGTCTGAAGTTTTTTATGAAAAGAATCTGTACATAGCACCATAGTGCCACACTGCACCACAGACATTTAAATGAGCATGATCTAACTTTTCAGAGGGCATCATACTTGCATTCCTGAATTGCTTAGAAAAATAATGTCAGTTAAAAACTCACTTGATGACTGCCAGTGTTCTGAATCATTTCTTTTTCTCCAATTAGCTTTGTAATCACCTTAAAAAATTATTTGTAATGGTAAGGCATAAGTGATTTTTTGTGGCAGGAGCACTGATGCTTGCCAACCCTTGTGAGACTAACAACTCACAGTCAGATTTACACTGAGTGTTTTTCTTGTTCTTCCATAGAGCTACCAGCTACCTCTCCAACTCAGTCCAACTCCTCAGGCATTGCAAACCCCAAATTTTCTAATGCTATACCCAGTTGAATCAGTTATGTCAGTTTACTGCAAACACTCCAATTTCACTCAAGGAGTAGATAAAAACCCTTTAGCCTTAAATATTTACAAATTTGAAAAAAATGAAAATATTTTTATATTATGTTAATTCTCAATACCAGCCATGAAATTATGTAATTTGAAAAGCAGCAATTAGCTCTGAATTACCTAAAACATAATAATAATACGCGCTCCGAGATCTGGTGGTTTACAACAATGATTAACAAAACATCTGAAGAACAGTTCTTTCTTAAAAAAATGTACAGCTCTCTAGGACATGTGAAGGTGTTTGTCTTTAGGAGTAACATGGAAATAGTACACATTTTAATGGATGAGTAGAGGTCATGGAAATACAACCAATGGATTGGCATAAGTACCTTACCTCCTCCCTCTGGGTTCAACAGCTCCACTTTAAAAGTTTTTTCTAGTTCAGGAATAGAATTATCAGTGATGTTAACAGTAATGTACTTGTATCTTTCTCCTGGCTGAAATTCCAGCGTGCCCAAAACAGCCTGCAATATGAAAGCTCTTCACATTGTTGTTCAAGATTAATGTTTTCATCCAAATGAAAAAAGAAATACAAACTTGATTCTTATCTTTGTCAAAACACCTACTTTACTTCACTTTAGCTTTTAAAATACCTGCTGAGTCTTTTTTTATAAGTAAAAGAAATCTAAATTTACCTAATTATAAGCATCTGCATTCATCTACATTTTTCTGCATGTACAGCAGTTAGACAAGCAAACACACACACATACAGGTTATTTTTTTGAACACGTACAAATATAATCTTCACCTGTACATGTATCTGTATCCTCATACAAATTTTTATATACTCAGCAACAATAGGAAATACCCATTCTTGCTGCATTGACAATTCTTTTAAGGAAATCAAAATAAAAATAGAAACTAGAAGCTTTTCCTAGGAAACACAACATGCTGTACAGAAAGGAGGCAAAAGGCACATAGTAATTTATATTTTTCAAGTGAGTACTACACATTCGTTTATCACAACACCATATAAAACAAAGTGTTTCTGTGAAAAGAATCAGAGCTGAGCTAATATACTCAAACTGAAGGCTATCTTCAGGACAAATAGCTCTAAATAAATTCTAAAATAATTACACACCTTGCCAATGGCCGTACCTGATAATCTTTAGGACTGAAAGCTGTAAGCGGCACTGTCCTGTATTCCACAAGAACTGTCCCTAGAAGCCCTTGAGCACGAACTACCAATAATCTGATGTGTCCAGCTTCTTCTTTAACAGTAACATGGGGCACAGCAGAGGCTGGCAGAATCATTTCATCACCTGGCTGAGGAGGTGGCCCCACAGAGAACTGTAGTAGACCTGGTAGACAAAAAGTACTATTTACATGCTTCTCATACCAAATTTAAATTACACTAATAAAATGAAACAAAAATATGTATAAGGTTTATATTTAGTGTTTATGAAATTAAAAACCAATTTCTGATATGCCCTTAGGACTCAGTCATGCTATTGCCAGGGATGTGCTATGTACCATTTCCTTTCTCACTGATATCCATATCAGTCTTAAAAAAACACACCACAAAAATTAATTCAGCTCTTCCCAAAAGAGCCCAAATATGTCATAGCGTTGGGTTCTTACTGGTGTATTAAGCATGCTGAAATACCTCTCTCCATTAAAAATTCACATTTCAGAAAAGCTTGCCTAAGATCAACTACATGCAATCTTTATTTGCTTGTAAAAGGGGATCATCACCTGTTTGGTATGGGCAGCTTTGATGTCTTTTTTGTAATATTCTCAAGAAAAGTAACTCAGTTTTCACTCTTTATGAATTAAACTCAAAAATTAAATACTTGGCATTGCTTCCTCAAGTAGCTAGACTAGGCAAACTTTTACCTCTTCAGCCAGAACTATACATAAATCTGCAACAAGACAGTATAATCTTCGACATTGTTACCATATGGGTGGTCACTGGCTTTAATGCTGATGTCAGTAGTTTCCTTTTCTGGATCTATACTTGCTCCACTGGTAGGAGTTGAACCTAGTTTTCCATCTCCAGACACTGCCGAGACTAATGTCACACGGAAATACTCATTTAGCTCCGGAATGTCATCATCAATAACATGCAAATTTAAGACCTAGAGAAGGACCGAATCATGAAGAAATCAAACTCTGCAACATACATTACTTACAAATTTTATGACCCTGCTTAACTCATCAAATTCTTAATCAATCATCTGTATCTACTCTGAGTTCACAAAGTACAGACAATGCTTGTGCCTTATATATAATTTAAACAAGCTTCTAGGATATTTTAAGTTTAGAACACTCATTCTAAAAACATCTTTACCAAGCTGCCAGAAATGGAAGGCCTATTGTCTTAAGTGCTTCTGATTACATAAACACATAACCAAGCAAAAACTATTTATTTATCTACTTCAACATAAGCATAGATAAATTGAGTATATTGAAAATTAAATATCTCTAAGACTCTGTGCTTCAGAAGAGACAATATGGCGATTAATCCAACTTAGAGAGCAAGTGAAGCAAGCTTTTTATGTCACCTGCCATACAGATCATACGATCAAGTAACATAACCTGCTCTGCACAGGCTAATATATTCACTTTAGACAATTCCAGCTTTTGATATATTGTGATACGATTTGACAAATATATAGAAGAAAAGGTTCAAGTTGCTGATCATGTTTAGAACTATTGGAATGAGTAACTTACAGACATCAATGGAAAGTCTCTTAGGATATTTCACCTGAAGAGCAATTGCTCCCAATCTGTTTCTCAGGGCCATGCCCATCAGTTCCTCCGTATGTAGACAATAAATTGGACTACATAACAGTGGAACAAAAGGGTACACAAACGCTCTTTTGCCACTACATAGAATGATGCAGGCCTAATCTATTCTGCCAGACTGGAAAAGCTGAGAAAATTTTACTTTAAATGACTGTATGCAATGCAGTAAAACGTTTCAATAGACAATTAAAGCTGAATAAACAGTGCCACGAGCATATTGTTTTCCAGTATCACAAAGTTTGGCCAAGCCCTAATCACATTATTTAACTGGGACAAGACCCACAGTTCTAGTGCAGCCACTGAGATCCTTTCAAATGGTGTCAGTGGGTTTCAGTCAGTCCATACTGACTTCTGCATAATTATAAAAGTGAAACTAAAGACAACATTTTCTACTAACAAACCCCCCTTTCTATTTTACAAACACTAACAGAAAACACACATTAATTGTCTACAGTATTGTGGTCCCACACCTCTTCAAATAAATATGAAATTCCTATGCTCTGAATCAAGGTTGAAGTCACAGAAACAGATTAATCAAAAGAGATAGAATGTGGCAAATGGCAAACAACAGTTGCAAGACACTTGATTACAGCAGTAAACTTCTATTTTATTGACATGACGATAAAACTGAACTCCAAAACTCAGACCAAAACCTGATCATATTCCAATTTCAAATGTCACTGAAACCTTCATTTCAACCCAGGATTACCTACAATTCAAGTATATGTACAGATATACATAAATTTAATTTATACATATATGTAAACATATCTTAAGTATTATGTGCATTTAAGCATACATGCATAATGAGATGCACACACATCTATAGCCATCTATCATATCACCCTTTAGATGTCAAGGACAGAAAACCCTCCAGCAAAATATAATAAAAGCCATGTGAAAGAAAGACTCTTTAGTAGGAAAACCAGTCAAGAATCCTTAGAAGGTGTTTTCCAGCAGGTTTGCAAAGGACAGGATGAAAAGTTAACAGGAAGTTAGGGTTTACCTCTGATCTCTGCCAAGGGAGGAATGTGATAGTGCCACTGCTGTTAGAAAAATCGGTGACAGAGTAATTAATGCCAGTGGAATCAACCTGAGAGATAATGTAATTTATATACACATAGTCCAGGGCTCCCCTTGTACGCTCCACGACACAGGATATGGTGGAACCCTCATCAGCAGTCTGGAAGAAAGGAAGAAATTGAAGTATTTTTTTTTATGCTCAAAGTAAATCAAAGCAAAAAATGTAGAACATGGAATTCTTTAAGATCAGCAAAATGTTCAGCAATTTTTTTATTGCTGTCATGTTACTTTCAGCACTTTTGGAGCTGTAGGAAGCTGGAACTGAACTTGGTGGCCAGAACAATCTCAGTGGAACTTGCAACAGATTCTAGCACATCCCTGAGGTAGGCCAGTAACTGTACCCTGTTGTTTCTTTTGGACACAAGCTCTTCCACAAGCTGCATCTCAAAGACAGAATCAACAAGATTGAAATGCATATGTCAAAAGCAGCTGAAACTACTTTTTATATTAATGTCACTTATTTCTATTTTTATTAGCAGTAATTTTAAAAAGGATTTGGAGTTCCTCTTTTTCCAACTGAAAACACTATGAAAACCAAAATAGATAAAATAAAATTAAACTATACTATCATCATTTATGAAAAACTTTGAAAAAACTTCTTGTGCTGCAGTCCTCTTTACAATTCTGTCTTCAAGGGGAACATATCTTTAGAGGAAACAATTTCACATATTTGGAACAGAGCAGGTATTGATACTGATGATGTATTTTAGAAAATTATGAGCATCAAACTAAAGTAGCAAATAATTTTATTTAAAAGTCAGAAAGGCTTAAGCTGTCTTAAGCATTAGATAAATTTTAGAGCTGCTGTGTAACAGTGTGCAGATACTGAATGTGCCTTCAGCTGCTTAATAGACAGATATGGACATAAAGAAAATAAACTATTGATAAAACAAAGTTGTTTATCTGCACCATCTCTAAGAACTCTAATACCTCTCTGGAGAAAAGGATGTAAGATAAAGGTGAAACAATTAACATGCCATATAAATTTTTAATTTTGCTTCACAGTTGATTGATGATCTGTGGCATCACAGAATTATCAGTGGCATTTGAAACTGAAGGAATCTATTATCATAGCAGATGGTAGGCACCTGGAAAGGAAACTGAACCGAACTGAAAACTACCATTACTCAGGCAAGATGGTTACTGTCAAATACATCGTAAGCATTTCAGTTATAAAGGGTGTACTTAAAAGGTCATAACAGTACCAAAGTGGAAAGCATTATGAAATTTGTTTTCCAAAGTACTCCAGTAACAACAGAAACAGGTACAGTCTCTTTCTCCCTCTTAATGATTAAAAAAAGAAAAAAAAATAAATGTTTATTTCAATCCTCGCCAAGAAAGTAACAAGTTTAAATACTGCATATATGGTGGCCACCACCAAAGACAATTTAATGTTTAAAAGCAGTAACTCACAGCCAGTCTCAGGAATTGAAAAAATGTTCTTCTAGGAAAATTTAGGCCTTCTTCAGCTAATGTAATAAAATAAATTTTCTTAATAAAAATAATCTGGGAGAATTTTAAAAAATGGCATTGAAAATGCCATTGTGATTGAGGCTATATTAACCGGGACCAATTCTGGAAAAACTCTGCTTAACTACAGAAACTAGCAATGTGACATCAAGGACATTTGAAGGTCAGTTACTCTTGCCATAAGTTTTATTTTGTCTAAAATTTCTCTTATAGTTTTCCTTATGAACACCTTACCTCAGGAATACAAGCTCCAGTGAAGCCAAATAAACCATTAGCATTATCACTTTTCTGTATTCTTAATCTTGCTGTTGCATTTTCTTGTGAAATTCGAGCTCCACCACGCACAGAAATGAGCTTTAGGATGAACAACTCCTCTCCTTCTTCCTCTTTGTCATCCTTTGCAGATACAATGAATGATTTATTGGTCTCTCCTTGCCGATATTCCAAATACCCAGAGACAGGATGGAGGTCACTCTTTGCAGGAGTTGCATGGAGTTCATAGATCTCTGCTTGTGTCAACTTTCTCCCATAGAGCCTTACATCCTGCATTAACCCCGTGTACCTACTGTTGCCATTGATTCCTGCTCCAATTCTCACTATTCCTGGACCTGAAAAGGAAATTATAATTTTCCTCACATTATTCTTATTCTTCAAAGTAATAAATCTCATAAAAATAATTATTAAAAAAAATCAGTGGTAAACTGCTTATTGTCCCAGGATTAGAAATCATATTGATCTTGAAATACAGATTAGGAGGTTCCTCAAGCTTCATCTCAGTGTTACAGGTAGATCACCACAGGCCAAATAACTCCATCCTAGACCATTCAGGTTTTTCATCCTAATAGTTCTATCTGCACATTGTCAACATGCCTTATTTTAATGAATCTTGGAAACTTGTCTCTTTCCATTGGAGATATATGGAGCACAGCTGCAACCCTTCTCACTTTTGTTTTGCCAAACATTTGCCATTTTGTATCCCTCTGCTAGGACAGTGAATCCATTCTGATGATTAGAGTATTAGCCTTTCTCAAAACACTTGTACCCTAATGCACTGGCAATAGGGGCTTCAGAAAAGTACAGCAAAACCCAAACACTTTTTACACCATCACTAACATTTCTCTCTCCAAACAATTATCCTACTCAGCAAGACAGAGGACCACAATTGCCTTTTTAACAAATATACTAATGTGGTAGTTATACTCATTCCTATCACTCTAAAACAAATAGATAACTCATCAGCTGTTTTCTGATTTCAGAAGAAACTGTGATCTTGAGTAGAGTGACACTGAGTGCCACAGCACTGTTAATTGTCCCACAGCAACTGATAATGGTCCCAAGACACAAGGGAGAGAATGGTGAGAAAAGCCAGGCTACTGTGCTCACCACTGCGTAATACGCAACATCAAATGGAGAGAGATTAAATCCTTACCTTATACTTGCAGTATCTCCAGACAGAGCACATGCCATCTCCACTAACACAGAAAATTTACCATAACTCAGATATCCCTCTAGCAACAAAAGCATTACTGCAGTTCACACAGCTTTGTTTTAGAGAATTAGGTGAAAAAAAAATGTCTGAGCTATAGTACTGTACATCTGATGGAAATCATTAACTGCAGAGGCACAAATTTCTTAGACTTCAACCACTGGAAAATTACAGGTAGAAATAAAATCCTACACTGTAGAATTAATGAAGTCTCCTCTAGATTACAGCTCTTGTGTTTGTTCACATTTATGCATGTAGAGGTATATGCATTTAATGTAACTGTTTGTTTTTTAATTTTCCTGCTGTAATTACAGAAAAGGAAATTGTATTCAAGAATTTGATAATCACTCACTGCCTATCCCCATGAAAGAAAACACGTGAAACTGATGGTGAAAGAAAGAAAGGAAAAAGGATGGAAACTATCTCCAAGAAGAAAAAAAACCCACAGAATGAGAAATTGCAAAAGAAGGACTAAATATAAATGAAATACAGACATATTCCAACCATATAGTAACTGACTTTATAAAGAAATTGTTCTCATACTCACTGCTGTGCTAGTTCAGTGTAAAAGTCCATAATGATTACCTATGACTAAAATCTGTGACTGTGCACAGATTCAGTTAGAGAAACTGAAGTACACATATTTCACATNGAAGTTCTTTCTCAGCCACAGCACCATAAATCTTATAAAAAATATTAATGGTAAGTACATATAACTATATGTATACATAATAAGCATACATATAGAAACAAAATTATTAATTATTACTTTCAAATTTTTGCTTTCTAAGCTCTGTTACCGTTCTGATGTTTTTTGGAAATTTCCCAGCTCTTACTTCTATATGCTTTTTGAAAATCCTTAGAATTTTCTATCCATTCTTTTTAACTAACTAATCAGATATAATAATTTCAGGACCTTGCATACTTCTGTCAAGGTATATTTTATGGAGAAAAACAATGCAAGCCATCGACTCACCATCAGCAATTGCTTCTCCTTTAAGGCTCTTAATTCCTCCTACAACTGGAATTCCATCCATGTAAAATTCAATTATACTTTCATCGAGAGTAATGAGAAGATGAATCCAAGTATTTTCATCCAGATATTTCAGGACTGTTGCTTTAGCTATATATGTCATATTGGACCCTACTGCTGTATAATGAAGCACCACAGAAACATGAGAATCATTTGTTTGGATTTTCACACCATAATATAAGGTCCCACTACCATCATCCTTTTCAACTATATAACCATCAGTACTGACATTAGGAATTAACCATGCTGAAAATGTAAAATTAGTTACTGCAGTATTTCCATCATATAGGTATTCCAGACCAATAGTTCCAAATGCATCCTCTTTACCACTGAAATACAAAGCATCTGTTCCACTGTGATGGCGTCTCATGTGGGGCTGAGATTGTACTGAACTTGGAAATGATCCCAGCAACAAGAAGTCTACCACTGATGGTAGTCCAGTTTGAAATGTACTGGACAGTATTTCCCAACCTAAACGGACTACACCAAAAGTGCCTTGTTGTCTCCAGATAGTGAAGTCTGTAATATAGGAAAGATCATCTTCAGAAAGAACATCTTCCACTATCTCTCTGTCCTGACTCTCTGGGTCTATAACAAAGACTCCAAAAGGATCATCATTGAATGGGATCATCACAGTTACAGCAAGGTTTGTTTTGGACAACTGCCCACCAGGACCAGGAGATCCACCTGTATAATGGAAGTTAAGAGAAAAAATTAGTGGTCTGAAAAAAGTTACTAAGTATTTAAACCTTTTTAAACAAAATGTGTTTCTAAATAGGCCTAAATCTTCTTTAAAGAGCTTCTGAAGTCTTAGAAATTGATTAAATCTCTGATTTAATATTAACATAATTTAATTATATTGGTTTTAAAACACTATAGTGAACATTTTCATGGAAAAAAGCAGTATATATGCAAAATATAATTGTCTTCAACAATTTAAAACAAGATTAGTTACAGTTTTCTGAATTAGTAATGAGATAGGTTGTTTTTGATTAATTTGAAAAACATGGGGTCAAAGTCAGTCCTCACACCACTCCAAGATTCACACAAATATGAAATGGCGACATTTGGTTCATTGCCTCTGACACTTCTGCCTCTGCAAAATCTTTAACCAGTTGTGTATTAAAACTGCTGCCAAATCCTGCCATCAGTCATCTACTCCTCCACCCAAGGAATTCATGATACGAAGATCATGATGTAAATGTAGAGCCTCCATGTACCAAGCGTGTAGTGTTCTACCTAATTTCAGTAGGAAATCTTCTGTACATGCATATGGATTTCACTTATAGAAATGTCAACACATTTTCAGTTGTATCTCAGCAAAGAAGACTATGAATAGTACTGAGGTGGAAGGAGTCCAGCAGATTTGGAACTCTGCTGGATAACAGACCTGTAGCAGTAGCAATTTAAGTGATATGAAGTAGTAACTACATGTATTTTACCAGCTCTTGAAAAAAGCAAACAAACCAACCAATCTCCATAAACCATAACAATAACCTTTCATTCTTTGTTTTGTCTTCAACTAAGCAAAGCTCTACATTTCTGAAATTGCCAAACAGCACCCTTTTTAAAGGCCAGGTCACCAAAACAGTATTCACATACCTTAATTAAGATTAAATGAAAAATAAAGCCTAAAATCTTATCAGAAAAGTATAGGGTATCAAGACATGATTCAAGGGAAAGCTTTTCACAGGGTAGTTTCTTTTAGATCAATTAAACATAATTATTTTCTACCAGATAGGAAGAGAATTGTTATATGAAGACAATACCTGAGGCATTTATCAACTTTAAAATGTAAAATTCATTGAATTCAGGAATTTTATCTGAAACAGCATGGAGCGTTATTGGCTTTGATCCTTCACCATCCATGAAGTACACAGTTCCATAAGTTTCATAGAACTCTTCCCCTGGCTTCAGTGTAGAGTCATTATGAAACAGCTGCCAGGTTAATGAGACATTGCCAAAGTGTCCTCTATGTCTCAAAATCCTGTTCAGAGATGTAGAAAGAGTGAATGTCCTGGCAGGTATGCACCAGTATACCCCAGTATTAATATGACTAGACTAATCCTTCTTACTGTGAAAAGAAACATACAACGTTCTAAATAACCACGAACAATAAATAGAACCATGAAAGTAATACAATCCTTTTCAAAGGCCTGCAATTTCAAGTATAATTCTACTCCCAGGTATACCACAGCTGCCTTAGAAAGAAAGCAATCAATGAAGGTGATATAAAAGACAATTAAACAATCTTGAAAAAGCCTCTTCCCTAACTATTCATACTGTCAGATTTAGTGTGAACTAAATCTAGAGTTTTCTTATTGAAAATCAGCATTTTTGTCAATTTATCATCACATCCTGACCTTATGGAACATAACAAGTTAAGAAGCCAAGCAAATTAATATCTTAACCCTTCCAATTCTTGAAAACATTTCAGCAGCTGGAAGTCAGACTAGAGGACAGTATTTTTCAAAAAGAAAGTTACATCTGGACTTTGAGTATAGGTTTCTATCTGTAATTGATAGAAGAAAAACAAACTAACAGGAAGAATACAGTAATATAGGTTGTTTGCAGGGTAAGGCTCCAAAGTAGGGTGCAAAAAGAAATAAACAACCACACAGTTGTATTTAGGTCTATTTCAAAAATTTTTTTTTACTTCTCCATTGGTCCAGGAGAACTGATCACCAACATTCTGATCAATCATCTAGATCCTTCTGTATCTAAACCTTCATAAGAATATATCAATAAAACAAANCAAGGAGAAAATTCCATTAGGATCATCATTTGCTTCAATAATAACTGTAGCCACTCCATCATTATAGATAACAGTATCCCCTAAAAAGAGGGTAAGTTTATCAAAACTGGAATCAGAAATGGAGGTAACTCTAAAACTGAATGTGTTTTCTTCTCACACTAACAGCTTTCATGCAAACAAATAAATGAGCAATAATAAAACAATGAGTAAAAATCAATATTTGAGAATAACAGGCAAATCAGAGTAAAAATTTGTAAGCAGCATCTCATGCAGAGAGCAAGAAAATGGATTTTCAGAAAAAAAAAAAAGGGACATGACCAGAGATGTTGCAATTCTGAGCAGAAAGGATTGTATGAGAGGTAGTACTTCATGTTTGATAAACTGGTCAAGTCAGAAGAAAAAGATATGCATTCAGAGATCCCAGCTCTCCTTTAGACCTAGAATAGAAATATTGCACTTTAACTAAATACAATGCAAGAACAATGTCTAAGAGGTTATTCATACCCACATTACAGCCTATTTGAAAGGAAAAAATACAAGATACCTGTGAAAAAGAGCAGAAGCTAGTAGGATTTCTGTGTGTATATTAGGATGGTAGGGACATTCAATGCTCTCCTTATATTCACAGAAGAATTATGTTTCCATACCCATCCTGTTTTCCAACCCCTTTTAAGAGCACTAGACTACCTTTGTTGCAAAGTAAACAATGTGTTTACAGTTTTAACTTCATATACCTTTATCTGTATTTTCTCTGAGGTAAAACAGTCCAACACAAACTTCAAAAGAGATGTAACAATCAAGGCCAAT
>VXBX01006190.1:224617-248768 GCA_013400415.1 Scytalopus superciliaris
ATCATAGATAGAAACCAATCACTTTTTTTGCTGTCAGGAATACCTACAGAAATATTTAGTATTCTACCCATTCTTGTAGGAATGCATGCCAATAGGAAAGCCATCTCATATTCACAATACAATGGTAAAAGAAAATACCAGAAGATCTTGAACAAAGTTAATAAAATAGAAAGAGATCACTGAAGAGAAAATTAAAGAAGGCACAAGAACGGCTTTGTCCAATCATTTCCATAAAGTTGATGTTTTGTAAGAGAGCTGAGTATCAGAATGAATTCTAGCTGACCTCAGGAAACACATAAGCTACCTTGTACTCAGATAATTGACAAAAATAACCTGTTTCTTATTTTTAACTTATATTTTCTTCCATGAGTCAAAACTCCACCTAACTTGGAGGATTTACATTTGAAAAGAGATTTTTACTCCAGCTGTTTTTGCAAGACAGTTTTCAGCTGTATAATTTAGTTTTTGTTTCCAATTCAACAATTTCAGATGAAAATCCAAACACTCTGTACAGCAATTTTATAGAAATGTTGAAACAAATCTTATTTGTATAATGCCTGGCATTTACATATTGCTGTATGATAAGACCAAGCTGGTAAAACACACAAGACAAAAAAAAAAAGAATTACTAAACATACATTAAATCATTACTTTTACCTGTAGAATTCAAAAGGAAGATATAAAACACTTCATCAGTTTCGGGTGTATCATCATCATTAATATACACAGATAAGTTCTGCTCTCTTTCTCCGACATCAAACCAGATGACACTGCTCTGTCCACTGGGAACAAAGTCTCCCTCTTCAGCCTTTGCATCTCCATTAACAGTAATGTACTGAACAGCAACAGCAGCATCAGCAGATCCATTCCTTAGGACTGTAAAGTTTGCAGCACTCCCTTCTGTAACACTCACTGTCAGCGGTTCTGAAAGCACACAAGAAATTAATCTCCTTGAGTTCAAGCCTGGGCTCCTTGCCTGTGACCTATTTACCTAATCCTCCATGAGAGGATCCTTGGCCTCAGTGAAACAGAAGGTACATGTAGTAAAGGCAGGGAAATACTTTCAGGCAAAAGATAATATTGTGCTTACTACCTAACCAATCCCAGAAACAAAAAAGAGAGTTAAATAAAAAAACGCAAACTCAACACCACCACAGCAACAAAGCAACAAAGTACATTTTACACTAGCTCCATTAGGATTAAGATTTCTCAATAATCTAATCTGTCAATAGAATCTGTTTGGGGAAGTATAAACATTTAAGATTTAAAACCAGTAATATCTAACCAGCAAAATAAATGGGATCATCATTCCTTGTAATTTGTAAAAATGCACTGGTTATATTGCCCAGTCTGGCTCCATTAGTAGCATTGAATAAGCTGATGATGAATACTTCCATCTCTTCAGGTACCTGAATGAGAAAGTATTAAGAAATTAATATATTGCATACAAAACAATGAATAAATTAATATGAATAGCTCAGGGAGTTTTTTATTTATTGATCCTTAAGTGTGTCAAGAGGGATGACAATGACAGTTAATAAACTTACACAGAAATCATCATCAGTCAAAAATACATGTAAATAAATCCCCTCATCTTTACTGTAATAGAGGTGACTTAAAAGTTGTCTTACAGTTTTCTGCTTCTGATACATGTAACTTATTTAACAGCTTTATTTAATTATTACTAATTATCTTAATTTTTTCTTATATTACTTCAAATATATAAGCATTAAAAATGAAAAATTAGGATTACTGCTATCAAAACAAGGGATTTATTTATTACTATAATTTAACCACACTTGACTACTGTCAGCTTCTAACTTTTTTTTTTTTTATATGATGAAGCATTTAAGAGTTTCATTCTTAAATTGCAATGCTTTAGCACTAAAAAAAAAACCACTGTAAAAATGGTTACCTCATCTGGTAGTGAGTAAATGGTGATATTTTTTGAAAACTCCAGATTACCAAAGAAAACGGTCCCTTGTTCTGGATAGATGTCATCAGTACATGCTGGGTCAACAATCCAGGACACACTAACATTGCCATAGTTTCCTTGGTTTCTCACAACTCTGTAAACAGCTGAAAAATGCAAACATATACAGTCAGTGTGCATCTTCAGAACAACAAATCCACTTCTTGCAAAACTAGTAATATGTGAGAGTACCACACAAAAGGGCACCCAGTGACAGATAATTACAGCAGTTCAAACTTGGCCAAATTAGTAATTTGTTATTATACTGGATACAGTAGAGAGAAAAATTGAAGTCACACATATGAATATTTAGCTCTACTCTTCTCTCACACAGCACCCTATTACTCATGCTCCTCAGGCAGAACTACCACCTCCAGGCTGCACCTTACACACACATCAATAGACTGCCCCTCCTGTCTGGTACATTCTCTAGCCATATCTTTTACTGGACTGATTCTTATGGCTTTCTGGGCCCATTCTCCTCTTCTTCAGTCTCCACTGCTCATTCTGCTGTCACTGTATCCCTCTGGAAACTCCTGAGTGTAGACTTGAGGCAGACATTGTCCTAGGACGGTGGAATGGGGAAAAGAAGCCTTGCAGGGGCAGATAGCAGATAAAGCAGTAACTCTAATAAAAAGAATTACCAGTGTATATGATTTCTCCTTTACTTTCCTTTATTGTTACTGATAGTTCATCAGGTAGAAACTGAATGACACCATGTGGATCATCATTCTTCAAAATAGTTATATTGACCCTTGTGGCATTCCCCAGCTTGCCTGGCATTTCACTGTAGCCACTGAGTACTACAGCATATGCCTCATCCAGCTAGAAGAAGGAAACTCAGTCAGAATACAAAGACATATTCAGTATTCACATCCAAAAAAAAAAAAAAAAGAAGGCAAACATCCACAGTCTATAGCCAGGCAGAGAGACCGATTTCAACAAAAGGAAATCACACACAATTTCTCCTTGCACAGTGGGTTCGTACATTGCCATCTCTAACAGGGAAAGTGAAGATATTAAAACAATTGACACTAAGCTAATTTTGAAAGAATGTATCAGCTTGTATTACTTATATTCTAATCTAATCTATAATCTAATGGGACTTTGTACTTCATACACGTTTCTTGAAAAAAATGCTCACACAAGATGCATTATGGAACATTAAAACAAGTATTGCATCTTTGTATCCATACAGCAAATATTAATGTAGACTGGGGAGGACCGAGTGCAATTAGCAGATATTTAACAAAAAAGAAACAAAACCAAGGTGGTTGTTCATACAGAGTTCAATTAAACTATGGCACTGTATACTGCCGAATGTCATGGATGCTAAAAACATACATGGATTCAAAGTGTAACAGTTTCAATTTACAGAAAAAAAAAATCCAACGAGGACTACTAAAATCAAAGGCACCTTCTCACTATCCAGGCATTCCTAGTTTGGAGGCTAGGAATTCATTCTGCAAGAAAGACATCCTATACATATTTTCTTATATTTCAGTAAGTGACAAATTGTTATGCTGTGAACACAGTCTGAAGAGAGGAAAATATTAATTTTTACCTCTGGTATCCCATCCATCCTTGTCAAAAGAGTAATTCTGATCTCTCTTTCTCCAGGCTTAAACTCCAGAATTCCTGTGCTTCCATAAAACTCATTATTGTCCCTTGGTTCTACAGTGTAGCGCAGAAACTGCCTGACAAGACTTCCTCTGCTGCGCACAATCTGCAGTTCAACAGAATCCCCTTCCTGTAAGAAAGAAAATCCAGCTTTTTACAAGCACTCTGCTGAAACTGAGTTGTCCATGATGATTAAGGGAAGTTATTCAGATAGCTACCTTTATATTGTAGGGACCTCTGGAAGAGGGAGAAAATTCAAACACTCCTCCAGGATCATCATTTTCCAAAATAATAATTTCACGAGTTGTAAACCCATATTTCAGTATCTGATTTTCCATACTGACCCTGGGAGAGGAAGGCAAAAGAATTTTTTGAATGATGTTTCTGTTTGGTAAGTAAATACACATCTGTATAAAGGACAAGAGAATCCTAATGAATTTTATGAATAAATTATGAAAACAATTACCTGCAAAGAGTATAATAAATTACGAAAAGCAAGCCAGTATGTTTCATTCATTTGCAAAAAACCCCAAACTTTGCTTCTGAAGCAACTCTGTTTTCAGACTGTTTTTCATAGTTGATAGTTCTGAATTTTTAATCACACATGCACACAACACAAAGGGAAAGAAATAGAATTGGGCACTAAAAAGGTAGAGTCATATTCAGTTTTTCTTGCATTTGGATCAAAACATAAGGGATGATCCAAAATCACTTAAACAAAGAGATATTACATTTCTTGCATTCATTTCCTCAGATGTGTTAATTTTCAATAACACTGTCTTAAGTTCATTATTAAAAATGCCAGAAAAACTACTACTGAAAGATGCATCAAGAATGCACCTTCAGACTGATGGGTTTGATATAGCTTATTAAGTGTTGGTTTATGGATTTAGATTCCTGTTCATCTTCAATGTTTTGTAGAAGAAAATTTCAATTAATAAAAAGGAAATATCTACTTAAAAGGGTAATGTATCATGTTTATTGCACATTAAAAAATATGTCAGCAAATATAGTAGGTTGTATAAATATAAGCTAAAAGTAGGTCATTCAAAAAAAGATAATTGCTCATCTATGACCCCAGGAAACTTCTCTATAGTTCTAGTCAGTTCAGGCATTCAGTTGGGGCAAGCCGTATTTCTGGCAGCTTAAAACAACTAATCCATTATTGCATCAAATGCTGAAATATCAAACACTAAGCCATGCATTTATAACTTTCATCATTACAAACCCTCAATAAAAAAACAGCTTCAAGCCAGAACCCCATGCCATCAAATTAAACACCAAAGAGCAAGCAAGCATTGCCTAAAGAGATGCAGAAGACATGATTCCTGAGAGGAAAAGAAATTATAGATGGATTCTGTGCAAACCAATCACTTGTAAAACAAAGCATTGATTCACTGAAGACAAATCACAGTTCACTGCACTTACCCAAAGTACACGACAAACCTTTCTGTCTCTACCCTGTCAACACAGAAGGAAAGAAGGAAAGAGGGAAAGAAAGGGGGTGGGGGAAGGAATGAAAGTGCCACTTGCTGGAATTTCAGTAGTTCTAATCTTAGATAATAATAGTAACAACAACAACAACACAAAGCTTTCTTTCTCTTTTCCGAACACATAATGTTTGTTTTATGGGAACTCTCCTTGCTTGGCATTTTCCTGTTGACAAATGCTATAAAGTGGGCAGTCCCCACTAAGGAGAAATGACCCCATGACCAATTCAGCATGTCAAGGCCCATTCATGGTACACCCTACCCAGCCCTCCCCCAGGAGCTTGATCACTGCCAAGCTCTGTCTCTGCTCACAACTGCACCAGCAGCCCACATTTATAAACAGCTCTTCACTTTAAAAAATATAATCAACATGCCTGCATGATATGTTATTACATTAATCTGCCATAGTAATAAAAACAGCTAAGCACATTGTGAGTTATGTATATATCAAAAACTATTTTGGCACAAAATCATATCAAACTTTATTTTGACAATTTTTCAGTTAACCAGATTGCCAGAGTAAAATACTAACAAACAAAAATACCACAGATAAGAAAATAGAAATAAAAAATTGAAAATAAGCACATATAACAAAACTATCCCATCAAATCAGATGAAAGGACAGCTTTATTCTGCAATGACAAGCATGTATTTTGACTTTCTTAATCTAAAATAGATACATATTAAATATAAAACATGTATTTCCTATTAAAATAGAGTAAACATATTGTCAAAGAATTTATAAAGTGAAATTCTGAATTAAAAAAGAATTCAGATACAGAATTCAATAAACATTAGAGTTTGCTCAAAAGTTTGAGGTAATAAAGCAGAGATACATTCCTTCAACTAGATTTGACTTAATAGAAATTTCTCAGTGATTTCCAATGAGGCTACATTTTAAATACTATACATTGAGACATTATTCCTTGCTTCAGAAACATATGCAAAAGTTTTCCAAAGCCATCAAGGAGTAACACAATTAAAAGATCAAGGTGAAAATTCCAGAGCTAAAATTTATGCTGAGTGTTCATTATATCACTCTTAATGCTAAAACTTAATTATATCACTCAGCTGTTGGTAATATATTTCACAGCAGAGAATACAAATGAACCATTATGTGAGTTTTTGATATGTATGTACAATATTAAGTAGTTAAGACATAATAAATAATTTATCAGAAAGTTAAAGGGCATGCCTGAAATGCCATCTCTTTCAGCTTCATGAAGTCACACCGCATGAGTCCAAACACAGCTCAGACAAGAAAAGGTCTGTTAAAAGGAACTGAGGAGCAGTGCTAGAATTTAGTGTCATGTTGTAATGCACAACAGCAGAAATCCAAGGGGCAGCAGAAGTTAAACAGTCATGATGTACCATGAAGTGGTACCTCAAGCATCTCCAGGTGTTCTTTGAAAAGCCTGAGAAGACTGGCAATACTTCATGACATTTTAACAGTCACAGTGGAACCTAGAGAGAATTTTCAGGAATCTAGAAAACTTGCAGGTCAGAAAGCAATCAGTCAGATTCAGCCCATCCACTGCTAGGAAAACCATTATTCTTATTTTTTCTTTGGCCAAGTTACATTTTCAAAACTAGAAACACCTGACTGACTGACTGGCTGATGGATCTGACCATGTTTTCCCTGCATGACTGGCCAGGTAGCTACCACTGCTCTGACAGAGTAAATGTGGTTACTATTCAAACACAGCAGGAAAATTAAGAGAACTTTAATTTTTTTAGGCCTTTTTTAAATGCATAGTACCATAAAATAGCAGAAAGAATTTAAAAGAATGTAGCAATTATGAACTAAATACCACTGCAAATAAAATTATAGTTTTAAAGAGATGTAGTTGAATTTGATAGCTGTGGTCAAGAAATGGAATCCTGAAGAAAGTGAGTATTTTGAAAAGCCCCTGAGAAACTGAATTGCAACCATGTATCTCTATTATTGTTACTTTAAATGCCCACTGCTATAAAATACTTTCTCTTCTATCAGATATCTCAGAAGAGGTGAATTCAATCTGCCTATGGAATGTCACTCAATTTGTTTCCTAGTTTTGTGTTCATCCCTTCTTCCATTTTTTCAGGATTATCTACTGACTTAATTAGTGAGAAGACCTAGCTTTAAATAGTAATATCAAAATAGGCTTTGACCCATTATAAATTCCACAGTGTTTGTCATCAGAGGCAATCCATTTTCTCCAGGTGTAATCCACAGTTTATTTGATTTTTGGAGGCTATTTTAGTTTTTGTTATTCACAGCAGAAGATATAATGTGTTATTACTTTGAAAAGTAATAAAAGCTAGCAGTAGGTGTTTAGTAACACTAATTTAAACATTCTACTACTAGTTTCAAATAACTTTTCCCCCACCAAAATCAAATCTCATCAAACCCAGAAGAAAAAGCCAACATTTTACACTGAAAGACTTAATTCTTATAGCATCACCTGTATCTCTTCATGGAAAAATTACTTAAGAAAAATAGATATAGTTTTGAAATACACAATAACTACAGGGAATCTCCAAGTTAGGAAAATATCCCAACTACATTAAACACTATTTTAGTGTTTCTATGCATATAAATAACACATAAGCGTTACATATAAGCCCTGAATTAAGGCCCACAGACTTAAAATGTCATGCTTTAAATGGCCTTCCATGATTTGCTAATTTTTTCTCATGAAGTAATCTCTTCAACACAAAACAGAATTCACAATCAAATATTCAAACCTACATTTTGTATTCACCATTTTAAAAAAAATCTGTTTTCTAAATCTACCCAAGACAGAATTTCGGCCTATGGAAATGTGTATACAGAATCACAGGATCACAGAATCAATTAGGTTGGACAAGACCTTTGAGATCAAGTCCAACCCATGACAGAATACCACCATGTCAACTAGATCATGGCACTGAGTGCCATGTCCAGTCTTTCCTTAAACACCTCCAGGGCCAGTGACTCCACTACCTCCTTGGGCAGTCCATTCCAATGTCTAGTCACCTCTCTCTGTGAAGAAATTACTCCTAAGACCCAACTTAAATCTCCCCTGGTGCAGCTGAGCACCATGTCCTCTCATCCTGTTGCCAGTTGCCTGCAAGAAGAGACTGACTGCGGCTGACTATAACCTCCTTTCAGATGGTTGTAGAGTGATAAGGTCCCCCACTGAGCCTCCTCTTCTCCAGGCTAAACACGTCCATCTCCCTCAGCCTCATCAGACCTGTTCTCCAGACTCTTCCCCTGTTCCACTGCCCTTCTCTGGACTCACTCCAGCACCTCAACAACCTTCTTGAATTGAGAAGTCCAGAGCTGGACACAGGACTCAAGGTGTGATCTCACCAATGACAAGTACAGGTGAAGAATCAATTCCCTAGTCCTGCTGGCCACATTATTGCTAATACAGCCCAGGATGTCCTTGGCCTGCTCAGTTGCCTGGGCACACTGCTGGCTCACATTCAGTCAACCAGCACCAGGTCCTTTTCCACTGGGTCACTTTCCAACCTTTGTTCCCCCACCTTGTAGCGCTCCATGGGGTTGTTAAGGCTAAAGTGCATGACCTGGTGCTTGGTCTTGTTGAACCTCATACCTGTGGTCTCATACCATCTATCCGGTCAGTCCAGGTCCTTCTGCAGGGCCCTCCTATCCTTGAGCAGATCAACACTCCCTCCCGACTTAAGTGTTGTCCACTAATTTACTAAAGGGGTACTGGATCCCCTCATCCTGATCATCAGTAAAGATATTAAATGTGACTGGCCCTACCACTGATCCCTCAGGCACACCACTAGTGACAAACTGCCAGCTGGATGTAGAACCATTCATTGCCACTCTCTGGGGCTGCCCATCCATCCAGTTCTTAACCCAGCAAGAGTGCACTGCCCAAGCCATGCGCTGCCAGCTTTTCCAGCAGAATGCCATGGGACAGAATGCCAATGTCAAAGGCTCTGCTGAAGTCCAGGTAGACACATCCAGAGCCTTTCCACTTCCCTCATCCACTAGGTAGGGCACCTGTTCATAAAAGGAGATCAGGTTGGTCAGGCTGGGCCTCATTCCCTGGCTGTCCTGTATGTCCTGTGTGATCACCTTCAAGATGATCTGCTCCATAACCTGGACACCAAGGTCAGGCCGACAGGCCTGTAGTTTCCCAGATCCTCCTTCCAGCCATTCTTGTGGATGGGAATCACCCTGTCCAACCTGGGATCTCACTGGTTAGCCAGGACTGATGATAAATGATGGAGAACAGCTTAGTGAATTCTTCTGCCAGCTCCCTCATCACCCAAAGATGAATCCCATCTGGTCCCATAGACTCGTGACCATCTAAGCGGCACAGCAGGTCACTACCCCCTCTTGGATTTCAGGGGGTCTATTCTGCTCCCCAACCCTGTCCCCCAGCTCAGGGGGCCAGTGACAATAACTGGTCTTATTGTTGAAGACAGGGGCAAGGAAGGTGTTAAGTATCTCAGCCTGCTTCACATCACAGAAATCACTAGAACTATAAAAAAATTCCATGTTACATTGCTTCAGTTTTGTTTCATTATACATATCTCTCTATATAAATGAGGTGTGTATATATATATATACACAGATCTGTTCTGGCATCTTAATTTATGTGAGTCATGACTCAAAAAGATTCTGAGCCTAAAAGCTATTTAAACACTCAACTTTTCCTGGATTATCATTTTCAAAAATAAAAATACATTCATCAGTGTGTTGCTGTTCCCAGACCCTAAAGTCCACAAGGTCTCACTCTCAGCACAATTCATTTAAGAGTACAAACACAACCTGCATGCCCTGAGGGTCCTGGTCCTTCAGTTGTGCCAACTGACATTTATAGCTGTGTACCTACACTGGGGGGGATGACAAGTGCCACTAGCAGAATATCTCGTACAGAGGAAAAAACAACAATCATATTTTTAAAGAAATTATTTCTATTTGTTCTTACTGGATAAAGTGAGTGGTCCTAGTATGTATACATGCTTTCACAAAGCATACACACAATTTCCATGGCCTGTTCCATCTACATTCATCAAGAAGATGAAGCCAATACAGACTTCATTACAGACATCTGACTGTATTTATGCTTAGTCTTAATTCAGGCCTATTCAGGTATAGGCAGGCATTCAAACTGAAGCTGCTCCTAGAGAAAGAAAATACAAAGAAGCTTCAACAGGTACAGGTTGTCTTGCTTCTTTATTACTCATCTGCCTTGTTTGGAAGCATATTTTTTATGATATGCATTGGCCTTCATTTTGTGGACAGCATTCAGAGTTATTTTTAATATATATGGCCTACAGATGGTGGCCATAGAGCAAGGAAAGAAAATACTATTTTTAATGGCTTGGAAAGTTTCTTCTATAATTATGGATGCAATCAAAGTTCATTTAAAATGTAAACTGCCTGAACAACACCACTGAGTTGTAAATAATACATCCTTGTTAGAACTAATTATTTTATTATTTTGCCCATGCTAATACTAATTGCAATAAATAGAAAGCTTATGAACATGTTTCTACGTCTATAGTTTCATTAAAGTCCATACATGCTCTATTTTTCTACTGATTTATGCTACAATTTATTGAACAGTGCAAGCACATCCACAGCACAGTGCATCTTTGTTTTCATGTTAATTCACTACTGCTGTGAGGTGCTGGCTGCCAGCCTTGGAAACTGAAATCTTCTGTTCATCCACAAAATATAAACTATGTAGAAAGCAATACCACAAGCTTACACACACCACCCTGCCAGTATCCTTCACCCTAGATTTGAAGAGTCAACTCCACTACTAAAAGGACAATCTTTGCAGTCAGTCCATTCTTGGCCTCTGTTCATGTTAAAGTTGCCAAATTTCACTTGTAGGCAGCCTTCAGGGACACTATCAAGGTCTAGGGAGTTTTTCAGATTTTATCTTCTCCTTATTTACCTTTTTCCTGGCCAGACCACCTGCTCCTTACTTCACTCTCAGACCTTGACAAGTGTGGGAAAGCTACTTACTACTGGCACATATTTTACCAGCCACTTCATGATCAGTAGAACCTGCTACCCTTGCCATACACAGCAAAAACAGAATAGTGGTTGCATTTGTTCAGCTGCCAGTTCAATCCTCTTTGCAGACATAATTTTCAAGGCACAAGGTTACTACTCAGAGTAAGTGGCAGAAAGCTGTACTTAGACATACTATAGGCTGTCCAATCTTAAAAAGTTAATTTTTTACGCTGTCCATTTCCTCTATACAGTCACTTGTTTCCCAACCTTCCATGATCAATTTTTAGGCCACTTTACACAACTTCTTCACAACTTCAATCATTATTGCTAATCTTAGTTTCCTGCTTTGTGCCAGAGACTCTAATAAATTTCTTCCAGCAAACCAGTTTCATCTACAGAAAGGAAAGCAGAAAACTGCTTGCAATATTCTCCACTTGGTTTGTCTTGAACTAGGACCATCTTTTCAATACAGTGAGTAGCCAAGCTAGAATGAAATAACCCATTCTGCACTAGATGCATCCACCACCAGCTTCTACAGAAGCAGACTCATCCTTCAATGGAACAGAATCTTTCTTGTGTGACAGGATGATGCTCAAAAAGCAGGATCAGCAACAACTTGAGGAGTTGGTTGCTGGTTTACTAGTATGTATTCTACATGAGTATCTGGTATTAAAGTTCCCAAGAGGTAATCTGCACTTCCTATACAGGACAAGGATACTTCTGCATAAGGTAAGGACTGTGTAAGGACAGGTAGATGTTTAGCATGAACACTCCAGCTGGCAGACCTCTACTAGCATATTTCCAGAAAAAAAAAAAAAGAATGGAAAAAAGCATACCTTAGATTATTAGGAGGTATTATAAGAAGTGGTGATATTTCTAAACTAAATATACAACTGAGTTGTTGGAAGTAGGACTGAAGAAATAGCCAAGATTCTCCATTAGTAAATCAAAGAGGGAATAAACTTCTGGATATGAAAGTATTCTGAATAGTATTCACACGATAATATCTCCTGAGATCTTCTACGGTCTTAACTATCCTGCAGTCCTGATCTCATGCAGAAGGAAGACTATAGCACTGTGCTTCAGAAACACCATTGCATCCTTGCAGTTAAGGCATATGACAATGGTCACACCAGCCTGTTTTGGAAGACAACAGTTTTGACAGAAACAAACAAACAAAAAAAAAGCTGACCTAATTCTGCAATAACAATCTGGCTATAAACTTTTATCTGTGACAGAAACAATTATGTATTGCTTTTTACTATTAATTATAGTTTTCCTGAATATCTCACTAAACATTACTTTTCTGAAAATATAAGTGTTATAACCAATAGCTATAACTAAAGATGAAAGCTAAATGAGCTTCTTTAATAGCATGCATTATTTTTATCAAAATATAAACAAAATTAAATCATTAAATAATAAGAAAAACAGTTTCTTACATTGAACACCACTCAAAGAAGAATCCATATGAAGTCCAAATTAAGAGTCCAATATTCCTTCAGGCATTTGTCAACACAATACAGGCCTTACCTCATAATGAATATTTTGCCAATTTGTTACATATAAATTGAGTATCACAACTGATACATATGAATAAAGATTAGGGTACAATACCTGTCCAGAGTTAATAACATGGTTTCATTTATTTCAGGTATATCATCAGCTTTAATAGTAATGTTGATTGTAGTATCGCTTTGTCCAGGTAAGAAAACAACGGAGCCATTAAAAGGACTTATATCATCATATGTTACTGACTTGTGATTAGGACCAGAGGGTTTCAAACTCCAAAACACTGTGGCTTGACCATCAGTCCCATCTCGATGCAATGCAATGGAAACCTACAAAACATGTGAGTCTGCTGTGACTGCAAAACTAGATGAAGAAACAATGACTCCCTTGCAAATTACTATTTGAGTATGGGCCTCAAAATGTTCACCTTGAGTTTCTTACTTATACCTATGTGTAAGATATGAAATCAAACACGATCAACAAGAATATATACTGAATCTTATCCTTTCAATCATCTATCTATCATACACTTAGACATATAAATAAACATATATATTTGTGGAGGTGACAAACTATTAACATGACAGATCACTTAGCACCCATAAAAACAAAAAGCCTCATATGACTGATTTATTCAGTGACTATCTCATCAAGACACAACCTCGGTTTAAATGTAACCACAATAATTTTACTCTGGCTGTTATAGTACAGCTCCAACTTGTACTCTCCTTAAGGAAATGAGCAGTTTCATTATGAGAATAAGAAACAAGTTATTTGATTTAGGATTCAAGGGAAGATCTCAGTGAAGAAGGCTAGGAGGAAAAAGGGAAAATGTAAAAAAAAAGGCATTTTTTGTAAAGGTTTCTCTGGCTGGGACTAGAGAACTGAGACAGATGGCAATACTTTTGAAAATGCTTTGTTGGGTTCTCAGAAAGAAAAAAGCATATTTATTGGAAAACAGACACAGAAAACCAAATTACGAATTCACATGAAAGTCAGCTTTAGTTTACACAGACACTTCCATAAAATTTGGCAGCAATATCAGTTCTACTTTACATTACTGTCTTTGCAGTTGTGAGAGAGATTAAATGATCTGCAGCATCTTTCGCTCACGTGAGCATCAAGATCTAACTGGTTCTAAATTCATAAAGCAAACACAAAGATCAGCATCACTTTTTTGATGACTAACCCATTACTTCAGACCTTAATTTTAAAGTATTTTTTTTACCTTTTTGTTTTTTTAAAGAAGGAGAATATTTGAGGTAAGATAGAAAGAAGTTAGGGGAAGGATTTTGGTCACATTAATGTTCCAATGTTACAGTGAATACAGTAAACTTTGCTTTCTCCAAATAAATTTTCAATACTAAAGGACAATATAAAAATGCTTGCTTACCACTGTAACAGGGGCATCTTCTGGCTCAGACAGAATAATTGGAAGATTGCTAATAAAGCCAATTTCTCCATTTGCAATATCTGGAGTAATCCTCAGAGAAATATTTTGAATCTCATCTAACCTAGGACTCACAGGTGGAACTAGAGGAATTCTGTTCACCAACTCAACTTTTTCCAGCTGTGGGGCAAAGTAAGAAAAACTTGAGAAATAAGAAGTTTTAGTACCAAGTCAGAACTATTCTGACATTTTGGAATAAATTTCAAATGCAAGGAGCAAAACAACTCCAGAATAAATTTGTCTTACTGGCAACACTGCTGTTACAAAAACATGTAAACAGATGTGTATGAAATGAAGTGGACGATATTGACCTTTATCAGCACTGGAATGATATAGGTCTCAGACAAATCATGTTTGAGTACACAACTAAATGTATGCAGAGAGAGAATGAACCTTCTACATTGGGCAATTCATTACTAGGCCTATGAATTGATCTAACAAGTGCCCAAGTGTTGTTCTAACTTCATTTTTTTCCCACGCATTGATAAATATCTGCTGAAGTCACTGGAACCATAAAAATGCACAGCCTCTCATGAAGCCAGAGAATGATTCAATCTTCTTTCCTCTTTCATACAAGTTTAAGAATATGTCTATTCATAATAACTAGTTTGCTAGAATTACATTCAGAATTGAAAATCAGTAAAGAATCTCAAGACTGTAGTCTGCTCTTGTGTTATTATATTTTTGATGGCTTATTTATCCTAAGAAAAAATAGAAAAATGTTTATTCTTTCTTTGAATAGGAAATACTACTCACTAAATCCAGCAGCAGCACTGACATGGCAAGGAAAGTAGAACCTTCCTCTTTCAGTATTTCTTTCAAATATAATTTTCACCATCATGAGATTCTGTCTACTTGCATCATATCAATAAAATTTTCATGGCTGATTTGTATATATACTTCTGCAAACATTTCACTGGTGCACGAACCACTAATGACAACCAACTATTAACTCCCGGTAGGATGCCTTTGCTTACAGTTATCAGATGCTATCATATAGGTTTTAGTAGAGGAGAGGGAAGTGTCCTTATTTAAATCCACATAGGGATCATGAACCACCATTTCAGCTGATGAGTTTTAAAGCCCTTTGATTCTTAAAACTTGGCTGCATCATACTTTGTTCTACTGTTGCTTAAGTAACAGTCAAAAATATTCATGTACATTTTATTTGATGATAGAGAGGAACTGTTTTATACGTACCATATTCAGCAATTCATTCTCAACCATACAAGCCAGTTATTGACAGTCTGAGGAACAGAGGGTGGGAAGGTTTGTTTTGCTTGTTTTCTAAGCTTTCTTAGGTCAGTGGGTCATGATGCAATTAACAGCATGCAGGTAGAATGGCATGCAGCTCATTAAAGTTTGTGAAATACTACATAGTTGAAAGAATTCTCTTTGTTAAGTGCTTCTTATTCTGGATAATCACTGTGAGATTAAAGTAATAATTAAGTATCAAGATTTTTTTTTATTTATTCAGTGTTTCCTCTTAAAGCAAATCAGCTCGTAAGGAAAAAAGGATGCACTGTGAAATGAATAATACCAAGTAGTTTATTAAAATTAGTTAATCTTTCTGTCCATACCAAAAGAAGTCTGTACATCAAACTAAAATAAGTTATTTAATTGAATATGTCACTGAAGAACGTTAATTTCACTTTTCCAGTTCCTCTGTCCATTGTCTAGCTGTGTTTAAGCTTCATTTCCACCCACACTCCCCTGATTCCCAAGTTGATCCCTTATTGGACCTAGTACAAACTCTGTAGTTTTCTCAATCTAAAAACATTTGCTGCGATTATCATTTATTCACAATGTAGAAGGATTGTCACAGCGATAAACAGCGGTATTCTTCTTCCTTCTCTAAATGAATTATTTGTGCTGGAAGCTGCCTCTGATGTTGTTCATTCTAATAAGATGATTTTTCTGGTTCATAGAGAAAGCACAGAACATCCACACCCCGCTTCTCTGGAATCTGCAGTTTGAAAAGCCGGGCCAAGTGCCTGCATTCTGAAATACTTGTTACATGTGTGTCTTGTCTGTCGTCCACACTGAAATGTTATTTCTAATCTATCATTTAGAAAGGGCTTGAAATTAGGTATTTCAATTCTTCTACAGATCTTTCAGATCTCAGGCAGATGATAAAACATACTAATCTATTCTAATATTTCAGAACACAATTTCCTATCTAAGTGATTGTAAAAACAGTAAGTGCTAGTAAAACAACAATGTAATTCTGGCAGTATTTTTTGGTTTTTTCTTTAACAGAATGTAGAGGGGAGGAGGTGGAAGGAAGAAACATTTTCAAGATTACAGAAGTAATTAAAACATCTTTTGCAGACTATAAATTAAAGACAAAACCTACAAATATTACATCAACA
Organism: Scytalopus superciliaris; assembly: GCA_013400415.1. Lineage (NCBI taxonomy): Eukaryota > Metazoa > Chordata > Aves > Passeriformes > Rhinocryptidae > Scytalopus > Scytalopus superciliaris. The sequence continues at coordinate 241,008 of VXBX01006190.1, forward strand.
TCTCCATTTGAAAATTTGAAAGACACATTACTTAAAATGAAAAGATTAAAAAGAACTAAGAAATTACACAAGCACTAAGTCACCCTTTTATCTGTGTATCAAGATTGTCCCTGGACTTATGACCCCAGACAACCAGACTGACAATAGTTAATCAGAGGAAGTAGAGATAATGGGGTAGTCTTAACTGTAGATGAGAAAATACTGATTACAATGTCCAGGATCTCCCACAGCAGTATATATGAACAGTGACTTGCTAAAAAGTAGGAACATTTGATTTTCTCCAGTGAAAAATGAAAGAATTCAATGCAAAATGGAAATTCTTTCTTTAAGTGTTTTGCAGAAAATCCAGTTTTCTTTCAAAAGTATAGTTTAATGTTGTCTTTTTCCAGCCTATCTTATGAGCTTCCTTCGTACAAATTCAGACCAAAAAAAAATTAAAAAATGAAAAAATCAAAAGTTCTCTGGTCAGATTTTCACATAAATTAAATATATGTTTGACTATTTAAAATTTATATTTATTTACTTGGAATTTCTAAGATTTGTCATGCATTTGTAACTCAACAGTCTTAATTTGGTTAAATTGAAATTAAAGAGGTTGACAGAATAACACCTGAAGAGGTAACTAACCTCTGCAACATTGATCACATCTTGTTAAATTTCATGAGTAATATCTGAATTTTATTACAACAATCTATCTTTTAAAAATGGTGTAACTGACAAATAATGATTAGGAATAAAACTCTTTAGGGCAGATTTATGGAATCTGTCTCTAAATAAAAAAGTTTTCTTGGCTACAGAGCTAACTAATTTTTTCATTCCTTTTTGTTTCCCAACCGGCAGAATCATTTTAATTAAATGAAAAGGGAAGGAGCCACTATGAAATAATATACTTTATATTACACAGGCTTAAAAAACCCCCAAAACACAACTGAGATACCTGTATGAGGAAATGAGCTCCATTTTGAAGAAATGCATCATTTCTTATTGGTATATTTATAGAAACTTGTGTTTTTCCTTCTGGAAAGATGAGAATGCTTCTTTTAGAAATATTTAGAATGCCACCTTTCGCTTTCTCAGGATCCAGGGTTCCAGCTGGAATATACAGCGCAGTATAAACCAACTGCACATCTCCAACTGTTCCTCCTTCCCTTGCAAAACTCAAGGATAAAAAGCGTCCCGCTGGATTACTTTCAATCTTCTGATTCTCCAAAGGATAGAATTTTATTAGGCCATAAACATCATCACTGTCCTGAATGTAAAACAGAAGCTGCAAAGCAGAAAATGGCATCATTTACTCTATGCTGCATTACTCTATAGCATAGTTTCATGCATTCATGGAAGCATGTCTTCACTGTAACTATACACTTTTTTCCTTAGTGAACTGGCACTCAGGAAAGAAATCAGATTGACAGCCCAAAAGTACTCATTGTACACAAGCAGCACAGCACTGACAGCAACAACTTTCCCACTTTGCATCATTTGTGTGCCACGACGAGCTCTGAATAACTGATTTTGTTGGTTCAGCAGCCAAAGTGAATAATTAAAAAATATTTCAGACTGTAAAAAAATTCATTTTATTCAACAAGCTCATTCCAACCATTTTTGAAAAAGAAAAAGCAGGGATGCCAGTCACAGAATCATTGGCCATGGTAGCCACCCTTTATTTAAGAGTTCAGAGGTTACAGTCTTAATCACCAACCCCTCCCCTTGAAGTTGTTACTCTGTAAAACATTTCAGTAATCATTAGGTCAGCAAATGAGCAAGTGCAAATTACTTCCTGTGTTATCTTAGAAAGCAGTCATTATGCAATGCTATGAATGGTGGGAATAATCTTAACTGAATGCTACCACAGTGAACAGGTCTGGTATTGTATACTACACTCAGCCAAATACTCCAGATATGGCTCTATGCATTAAGATTATATTAATTTGTTTGATTTCTATTCAACACTAAATCCTTTCACCAGCTCAGCCAATCAGCCAATGTTATTAATACTGGTAAGGTCTTTGTTACCCATTATTACCTTTGTCAAAAGAATTATGAAAGCAAACTTACCTCAGATGGCTCACTGACTTCTGCACCTCCCTGTATTGTATGAGACAGAAGTTTCAGCAGGTAGGGCTCTGCCTCTTCTGGTATATCATCATTAATAATGTCCAGACAAAGCGTCACCAGCATCTGTCCTTGACCAAACTTTATCTCCCCAGCCTCTGGAAGGAGGTCTGCAGTCACAGGTGAGGGATCACTGCTATTTCGGATTATAACCCAGGAAACAGAAACATTTCCATGTGTTCCACCATTTCTTATGATTGTGATCCCTTCAAACCTGTGATTTTGAACAGAAACAAAACCCCACAATACAAAATCATAATTAATACTGGCTTGTCTGGTTATCAATTCCCTAAAATATTTACACTGACCTAAGTGTTTCCAACTGACATTTGACTCAGGGCTTACAATCTGTGAAATCGTAACACACACTTGTATGACTGAGTGTTTATTCACAAGGTCTTTGTAATGTGACTAAAGGAATTTGTTAGAATCCACTTTGTTTACAGCAAGAAATACACTGAGATGTGGAGACTGAGCACTTTTTACATTTGGCTTGAGATAAATAAGTCAAACTTCAGAAAACTTCTTGTCTATTACCTTTCTACATCATGAACAGTTGTTAGGCATGGACATTTAAATAATGATATTGAATGAACTATTTGCCTGATACATTCAGTTATCGATATTTATGATACTGGAAATGTCATGTTGCCTGCATCCAACAAGCACATGACTAAAACAAAAAATCTGGGAATCACAACTTACAAAAATTTAGAAAGCATGATTTATTCCTTTACTGTGTATAAGAAAGAAATACAAATACTTAAGTGCTGAGTTCTATATAACATAAACCATTTTTTCAAAACTGTTCATAATATGATAGTTTGAGGCATTTTCAGTTCCCTTGGTAATGAACTACTATCAGTAACCAGCAGTGGACATTTTATTGAGATTGTCAATATTGTGTATTATTCTTGCTTATAAAATTTGTACAGAACTTTGATTTTTAGTCTCTCTGTAAAATTACAAATATTTAAATTCTTTTGAGTTCAAGGTAAGCATTTAACAGAAGACACTCATGAAATACACTCAGTTTCTCTAACCAGAGACTGGTTTTATAGACAGTAAATATAAAGACTTATCAAGGGAAGAAGACAGAAATCTATTTCCCACTAAACTGGTTTGTAGCAGCATCACAACTGACCTTCTGCCCTTAGATTAAGAGTGTCACTATTCTGAGAATGCAGATAAATAGTTATGGTTTATTTACATACAGTTTATACATATTAAAATACTTCCTGCATAATTAGACATTCCAACTTCCTTGAAATCTTTGTAGATAAAGTTGATAATAGCAACAACACACTGACTTCTCCATTCTACTTTTGTAGTGATTTTAAAATTACTTTTAATGATAGCCTAAGGATGCTTAACAATGCCAAACAAAATTCTTAAACTGACTAGATACTAAATTTTAAGATCTGCAGTACCTTGAAATTTGGTCTTCATCAATAGTAACAGGGTGAGCTAACAGAACACTGTTGATTGATAGCACTCCATAGGGTTTATCATTCGGTTGTATAGTGACGTGAACAACAGACGGATAAATCAAAACAGCATCTCCCTGCAAAGTGTCCTCAAGAAGCATAACCTGAAAGGTCTCAGCAATTTCTGGTATGGCATCATCAAGGATCTTAAATTTCAAATCTGTTTCATGAACTAGGGGTGGGAAAACAAGAGTTGCATTTGGCTGTAGATCTAGGAAGTCTACGTTAAGCTGTGCATGTGCTGTTGAATCCCCAGTTAAAATGGCATAACTGACAGAGACTTCGTCTTCATCAGGTCCAGTTAATTTTCCACTGACATCCTTACCACGAACCACTTGGATTGTTACCACAGCATCTTCCTCAGGCACCATATAAGCACTCTGAACAAAACGCACAGGACTGTCATTTTTCTTAATATTAATCCAAACAGAATTTTTTGTGTTGTTGATTTCAGCCCCTCCCTCCACACTCTTCAGACGAACAACAAAGAGTTCATCATTTTCAGGTATCTGGAAAAACAGTATTAGCAAGTGGGTGTAAGTCACATTTCAAATATATGCCAAACACTCATAGTGAGAAATATAGTTTATGCATTTTGCAGAATAGGGAAATGACACAAACTTGAAAAAAGCTCATTTCACATTAAAACAAACAGGAGAGAAGTCTACAGTCTTGCTTTTAACTTTCACTCAAAACTCCTTCTCAAAATAGAATGTCTCTATTTCCTAAAACAGACTTGTTAGCTCTGACAATATGAAAAAGGGTGGAAAGTCAAACAAAAAACCAAAAATTAGTCAAGAATCAGAAAAATCTGGATCTTTACATCTTGAGAGTATGGGGATACCAACTGCCACTTTTAGAAGCCACCTCTATTTGGAAACAAGATTACATTTACATCTTTTTTTCCCCAACGTTGATACTGATCTGCATCTATATGTGCCTGAGAGAATACAGGAACAATTTATGGGCAGGAGCTACCTTGGCCCATCCGTCCCTATACAACTGGAAAGAGAATGAATCCTATGTTCAGACGAGCCCACAACCACAGAGAACATTTCCATCATAGATCTGAGAAAGTGTTTTCTTGTACTTAGCAATTATTTATATTTTGGTATTTTTATAAAATGAATGCTTAAAACTGCACTTTAGTTCTATCTATTTCTTCTTCAGTATCTGATGCATCAGACAATAAAGAATGGCTTATAAACCACAAATTACACAATTAAGAATTAGATTTTTGTTTTATAGAACTGTATATACATATGGAGGCACATGGTATGATTCTTGGGTTGTCCTGTGCAGAGAGAGGAGCTGGACTTGATATACTGATGGGTTCCTTCCAACTCAGCATATTACTATGATTCTATATTTTATCCCCCAAATCTCGATTTGCTAAACCTATGAAGTAGAAAAAATATGATTATTTTATTAATACATATAGGTAAAAAGTGAAAAATTAATAATTATTTATGATATTTGCATCTCATCTGTAGCAATGGATCTGCTGTATCTAGAATGGGAAAAGTCCTGTCAGAGATGGACTTGGGAAGGGGATGAAGAAGCTAGACCAAATGCCTTAAAAACAGAAGTCTTTGCTGTTGTATGAATGCATGTTACAAAATGGATTCCTTTGCTCTTTTTTGCTTAATCATTGTCCCCTTCCCAAAATCCCTCAAGATAACCGTTATCTCTCCACTCAGGAATGCATACAGTGTCCTGGAAGAAGCTACAAGAAGTTTTCTTATTGGTCCTTATTCACTCTTTTCTATTGGTTATTATCCCTGGATTTCTATTGGTAATAGTCCAAACCCCCTCTGGTTCCTTATTGCTGGTAGTTTGAGCCACCCCCCAATATATATACCCCAACCCTTGATCAACAAACTCTCTCTCTCGTTCCTCTCCTGTGGTCTCTGTGTGGCTCTTTTTGGGCTCCCTGGGGACCATGTGGTGGGGGACAACGAGGGAGCACATCCCCTCCACATAATGGGCTAACTCCCAGGAACTGGAGCCCCACTCAGCCATTGCACTCATCCTTACTGTCTACTACTGGAAACCAGGCGTATTTGCTCCTGAGAGGAATTTTAGGACAAAAATACAATTTTTTGCTAATGGTCTGTTAGAAAGTTGACCAATCCTTTTCATACATTTCTGTTTACTGAGTAAATAAAGTTCTGAAAACCCCATTGTCCAATATTTCTTTAACAGTCATTTTTTTATTGGCCATGCTCAGATCCTTTTCTAGGACTAAGAGAGTGAGTATGGTATCCTTGTGTGGCTTGTGGCAGTGAAACCTGCATAATGCTGTTGATGAATGCAGGATGTTTTTTTCAGCGTCAGATCTGGAAGCTCTCAGTCACCTCAATCCTATACTGAGATACCACACGGTTGGTTTACCTCATTAGAATAAATGTTAACTTATGTTTCATTTAGTTCACTAATTAAAATACCATCTGGCACCATAAAAATATATATTTAAGAGTCAAATGTATCCATTACTTCAGTTGTAATTTACATCTTAGCATCTCATATAAATGGGACATGCTGAAGTTTTTAATGGCATCATGATTGACCAATAAAAAACTCAGCCAGGCTTCAAAGGCAAAAATCTAAAGGATTTTAAGTGCTGCCTTGCCTCTTTCACTTTCTGTTAACAAAGTTTCCATTATTCCTCACTAAAAAAGGAAATACACACAGTAATACATTGTATTATTATATTAAAATACTGTAGAGGTCAGAGCTGCAGTCCCCTAATCTTTATAGGAAAAGGGCTACATAATTCAGAACAGTAGCTGTTTCAATTTTTTTCTTAACTTCAGATCCTAACAGCTCAAATTAAGTTCTGAGTAACGTTTAATTCTTGTGCATTCCATCGTTATAATCAACAATAAAGGATTTTTACACAAAATTGACCTTTTGTGTACACCTATGGAAGACCTTCAGTGAGTGGACCAGTCACAGCTGGACAGATCAAACTTTGAGAAAAAGAATGTTAGGAGTGCTTCTCAGAGGAAAAACTGCAATTTTTCTAGTGTTAAATTGTTCTGCATCATATTCACTTATTTTGGTGCCTTTATTTCCTTCTCAAAATAATTATAAATTAAAACAGAAAAAAAAAAAAAACAACAAAAAAAAGAAACAGAAAACTGTAAGAAAATGAGAAATACAAATGGAAAACTAGAAGACTAGTTTGCTTGAAATAGCAAGAAAGGCTTACAACACATACACAGATTCTTCTCGAAGACCAATCTAGAACCCGAAATTTTTTAATTATCACCTAATGTTCATGTTTTTTACAAGACTGACTTTTGGAATGTCATTTTTATGAAACATATCTATATAAAAACATACAAATTTTTTAATTTACTCTTTCCTTCTGAATTTTGTGTGCTGTATTCTTTCTTTAGTGGCAAACATAACACATCTGCTCTTCACAGAACTGAGAACAATCGAGTTAACAAAGAATAAACCGCATTTTTATGCTCTGCTAACTGAAGGCAGAGAAGCTGCACAGGCATCACTGAGGGGACAATCAAAATGCATCAGGTAAAGGGTGTTATAATTAGGTTCCTTTTGCCTAAACAATTAATAAAGACAAAAAGCATAACCTGAGTACTATATGCAAACCTAGTCTAAATTTGCAAGGCAGATAACTAGGGAAAAACAGAGAACATGTAAAAAAACCACAGAAAAGTTAAATACAGAAAGATCAGTCTAATACATAATCCTGTATCTAGTTCAAGAACACCATCCTTGACAATACAAGGACCTCATTATGCATCCAAATAAAAAGTATAATGCTTTCCTTATTATTTATAGATTTACTGTGCAGCACCTAACAGATCTAGTCAGAGAAGTCAGAGTATGTTCAGTAACTAAAAACATTCATTGACGAGAGTTACAGAGACAGAATGAAAAAGATAAAATGATAAACTCACAGTCCATAGAGACAAAATTTAACATCACTCTATGAAGCAGAAGCATTTCTAGTCCTATTTTAACACATAGTTTTTGTAACTTAATACAGAGTTCAAGAACTGTGGGTAACCTTCTACACACCCAAACTAAAAGTCAGCTTGTTCCTACCTGATCATCGAGTACTGTTAAATTATAAATCAACATTGATCTCCCAGGCATAAATGTAATATTTCCTCTGGCTGGACAA
>VXBX01006191.1:0-30982 GCA_013400415.1 Scytalopus superciliaris
ACCGGGGGCGTTCGCAGCGCTGGGCCACAGCAGGCAGGTGGACCAGGTGAAGCGGGCTGATGAGCTTCATGTCCGTGAGAGGGCTTTTTACACGCTCGGCGGGGCTGGGGGAGGCCCCCACGGCCCCTACACCAGCCTTGGGAGTGCTGACAGCAGCCAGTCCTCTGAGGGGGAGCGGGGCAGCCACAGTGACAGTGGACAGACAGGACTTCGGTCCTCAGGGTGGGGGTCCCCAGGACACCCCCAAGGCCGCTGGATCCAGGGGTCCCTCTGAAGGGCTGCCACAGCATCCACCCTGGTGAGCTCCAGCGGTGGAGTTGGGGGCTCCCACATGTCGTGTTCCCCCTACTGGCATCCCCGCTGCGGGCTCTGCTCTTTCCTGGGTGAGAGGCACCCTGCATGTTACTGAGGGGCACATGGTGCTTCACGGCCCAGGAGCCAAAATCACTGGTTCACGCAATCTGCTGTTAATTTGAGGGAAGCTGCATCTGGTGGTGCAGCAGGGATGTGTGGGTTTGCTGTGCTAGACAGCCACGTAACAGCAGTCACGCTACACGGCATAGGGTAGCACTGTTTGTGCACTGATGCGAAGCAAGTAAAGAAGCAGCGAGAAAAAGCCTCTGTCCTCGCCGTTTCACTTCCAGCCTACTGGAGAAATAAAGGCATTTCTGTACCTGAGGATCTGCTGACTGGTGTTTGCAGTGGGACTTCAGGCAGCTACTCTGCCATAAGCAACATGCTGGGGGTGGGGGGCTGGTCCCTGGGCATAAGGGGATTTCTGACTGCAGCACATTTCTGGCCCAGCCATCACCTGTGGGGCTGCGATTTGGCCAACAAGCCCCACACAGCCCTCTGTTGGGGTATCAGACCCCACCAGATCCTGCCCAGGGCCACCTGCTTCTCAGTGCTTGCTGGGGAGCCCCACAGAGCATCACCTGCCTTGGCTCCTGCAGTGAGAATCCCCATGGTGCCCTCCGGAACCCTCACCATTTGCCGGCCACACTGTCCTCCCAGCAGCACCGTAATGCTCCGGCTGTGCAGCCACCATTCCCACCGCCGGGCCCCGCACGCAGGCCAGGCTGGGCTTCGACATGCTGGAGCCATGAAGCTAATCACTGTTTATGCAATTGCAGGTTGCTTTTTCCGTCCGAGAAGCTGCTAAAACAGGCGTGTTCCGCAGCGCGCCGGAGCGAGCGGCGCGGCAGGAGCGGCATCGAGCCTTGAGCAGGAGAGGTGCTGCACATGCTGAGGGGACTCCCCACCAGCACTGCACCCATGCAGGGAGGGGATGGGAACAGCCACAATGCCAGTGATGTACCCACAGAGCACCTGCTCCCCCGCCCTCTGCACAACTGCACACAGGGAAGTGGCAGATCCTGTTTTGGGCCACAGAATCACAGAATGGTTTGTGTCGGAAGGCACCTTAAAGATCATGTGGTTCCAACTCCCCTGTCGTGGGCAGGGATGCCACCCACTGGATCAGGTTGATCAGAGCTCCATCTATCCTGGCCTTGAGCACTTCCAGGAATGGGGCATCCACAGCTTCTCTGGGCAGCTTGGGTCTCGGGGATGATGCACAGCTGACGGATGCTGGAACCACCATGACCAGGATAACACTGTGTAGCTCACTGATGCTATCATTTAGCACCAGCTCTCAGGGATCTGCTTTGCTGCAGCTTTCCAGTGGAAAGGATCAAAAATTGCATGTGCTTACTATTCCCCCACCAGGGCATCAGACCTGGGTGCCCCCAGGGAAATCAGCCCAGGCAGCTGCAGGGACATGGAGATTGAGGCAGCCTGCAGCAGGGTGTTGCCTGAAGATTTCCAAGCTTGGGGCAGCATCCAGAAGGTTCCAAAGGCTCAGGGACCCTCTGTGCTGGCCCCTCTGGTCTGCAGGTCTGCTGGTAGCCTGGGCTGGGTGACTCACCCCCGGAATTGCCATGGCACATCACACCCCAATTCTGATGGACTGTGGCAGTGCTCCGGGGAGCTCGGGCTCAGCATGATTGCCCGGCAAATGAAGAAGGGGCGTTTAGGGGTCTCACCACTGGCAGGGCTGGGACTGGTGGGTTTGCAGCCCTATGGGGACCGTGGCGTAGTGCTCAGCCGCCTCTGTCATCAGTCCTGACAGCATCCGCGTCCACAGGATTAAGAAACATCCCTAAGCAAGGGCTGGGCACCATCTAGTGGAGTAAAAAGCCTTTAGCTGGGAACGTTTTGTGCCTGCTGAGTGATCTCCAGATCTGCCTGATTCCAGCATGGGCACCACTGCCCTCTTGCCCCACTGCTTCCCCTCTGCTTTTGTGGGGAGACTGGCCTGAATGGCAAGGTCAGGTATAATACTGGCTAGTTCAGGTATAATTGGCATACAGTTATAAACCAGCATTACCTCCTTGCACAGTCGCTGTTAAAGTCTAAAAGCCCTTGCACATGAGGTGCTGAGGGTTTTCTTCAGCAGCTGTGGCAGTGAAAACCCCTCATATTTTGCAAAAGTGGATGTCTGTTAACACTGGTTTTGCACATAAGCTGGCACATGCAGTAGTGCTGCAAAAAGCAGGTGGTGGATGAAAAGGGCATCAGGCCCCCTGTGAGACAAGTAAGCCAGATGAGGGGAGGGTGATCTGTGACACCTACTTGGGGATTACTGGATGTTTTTAGGTGCAGAGATCGATGCTGACTGTGCAGAGAGGGCCAGAGGTTGCCCATCACGAATAGCTCTTCTCAGTGTGCAGATGCTTTCATGGCTCTGCAGGGACAGCGAGGGCAGCCCAGAGAGACAAGGGTACCTTCCCCCTTGTAACACCGTGGTTTTTCAGAAGAGGGCAAAAGCAGACTGCCTAAGGGAGCAGTAGAAAGCAGCATCTCTCAAAGGAACAGGAACATGGCTACAGAACAAATAACACTGTGGCTCCAGCGCACGATGCTCACAGAAGCACCTACAGGAGTTTTGTGCCTTTTGATTCAACTGTGGCACAAGCCAGGGTGGCAGCCCCTATACCTTGATGCTATGGGAGGATCTAAATGTGAAACCATTCACACCAGTTGCTTGAGCAGGCAACTCAGCTGGGAAAGAAAAAGAGAATTTGCAAATATTACCTTGTAACTAACCACTCTGTTTTCACGAGATAGCAAAACCAAATCCTCCTTTTCAAGGTCCAGAAAGAAAAATAACAAAACAAACAAAACCCAAACAAATAAACAAACAACACTCTCCCCAAACCAAACCAAAGCCAAACAAAAAACAAAAACAAAAAACCAAACAAACAAAAAAACAAAACAAAACAAAAACAAATTTAAAAAACCCACCAAAACACCAAAAGCACACGCATGAGACATTTGTGATATGAAACACAGGTTAAGAGCTATTCCCCCAAGCACCTCCCAGATGAAATGACATAAGGAAAAAAAAAACCAAAACCCCACCAAGAATCAATGGATTAGAGTCAAGACACCAAACTGCCCTAAGGAAGGAGAGCAAAAGCTGAAAGTGCTATAGTTTAGGTTGGCATGTTATTGTCAATACAAATAGCAGTTACCAAGCTCATTTCACACCTGTGTTATGAGGTAGCCATGATAAAACGGATGGATGCAACATTTTTGTCAAGCCCAGTTGTGTCTGGGAAGATTGTCTGCATGGCAGTAGATTTATAAATGCAATGTGGGACCCATATTCTCCCCTCAGTGCCTTTTTGGCTTCGGGCTGGTTTTAGCAGGGAAGGCAGTTCCAGATGTCCAACTAAGCCAGCCCAGGATCATCTCATGCCCCAGTAGCCTTTTTATGCATATGAAGTGACAGAGGTTAATTTTCTTGGTTTGTATGCGATATTTTGTGTTGTTACAGAGTATTGTTTAACACAACAGGCATAATTAAGAAAATTAACATGATTGAGAGCCCAGACCTGACATGCTGTAGGCTCACCTGTCATGGGCTTGGGGCCATCATTATCAGATACTGACAGGGACATGTTTTTCCCTTGCAAGTGCACAGAGTTTGTCAGAGACTGCTGCATATTAGCCGTGTCAAAAGACAGGCAGGGTTTCCTCCAGAAGTTTTCAGTGTTTCTCTGGCACTTTGCTATGGGGTGCTGGAAATTACAAGTCAGCTTAGCTAAAAATAGAGCAATTTTGATTAATATGGGACATGAATGCAGATGGCATGGGAGCAGTTGATGGGGCAGTGATGCCCCGAGGTGGCAAGAGACAGTTCTGCAGGGTGTTGCAACAAGCTTGTCTGCCAAATATTTCTGGTAAGGCTGCTCCCGGCAAATTGCTTCCAGAAAGCCACAAACATCATGAAGCAGTGAAAAATTAAAAAACAAAAATAAAAGGAGAGGAGCTATCATTATCCTGGTATTAGCCTCTAAAAACATGACCAGCAGTTTCCCACTTGCCCTAAGGACGCAGCAACACCACTGACTTTATCAATGTCAGGATTTCTCCTCCTTATGCTTTGGGTTTCATTTAAGACGTGTGTAGAGATAGAAAGATGAGCATGTTGGCAAAGCTTCACACCTGACCCAGTCCTGCTGTGTCAAAACGAACAGCTGTTAGCAAAGCCACATGGAGAAAGGCAGGGCTGTGTTTTACAGATGCTGTAACCCAGGTAATTAGGAACCTGCTGCCCTGGAGCCATAGGTTAGAGAGCTCTGAGCCCTTGAACAAACAGTGCAAATCAGTGTAGGTGGGGTTTTGGGAAATGGTTATTAATGTTCAGCCTGTTTCAGCTCTTAGGGGGCACAGAAGTATTTATAGAAAATGAAAGGCTTTCACCTGCCTTGCACTGTGACTTGTGTCCTCCTGAAGTAAGAATTAAACCGTCTTTTTTGCTGGGGTCAGGGAAGTGCTGTTTCCCTAATAAGGTGGGTGTGGGTGGCAGAAAATTTCAGATTTTTGTGAAACTGTAAAAAGCTAGCATAGCTTCAGTATGCAGTTCCAGGTACCGATATCAAGTTTCCCAGCCTTTAGAGGAAATTCTCCTTTTTAGGCCACTTTTTGCCACCACTGTCATCCCCTTGCTAGTCCTCACAGTCCTGGGGCCATTCCAGTTCAAAACTTGGAAGTATTCCCATGGAATCTGGGGGAAACTGACCCAGCTTAGGGCAGTGCTTAGGGCAGGGTAGCTGTGTGAAGCAGCAGAATCCCTGGAAAGGGACAACTGTGGTGACAACTGAGGTCCCCCAGGGGGGATGATGGGTGTCCTCTGTGGGATGAAAGCCACAGCACAGGTTGGAGCAGGACGCCCTGCCTAGGTGTGGATACAGCAGCTCAAAATTTGCCTTACAAGTTTATGAGTGATGACCTGAGCAAAAAGAGGCATCTGATCACTGATAAGATCAAGCAAGGAAGGTCTGCTGGTTTTAGTGTTAAAGTGTCCAGGAGGACATGCAAGACAGAGGCTTCCTCACTGAGGCTGGGAGGAGCAAGAATGTGCAGGCCCTGATACAGAACTGAGGGTCAGGAGAGTTAAGCAGAAGAAACTAGAGAGCTGCTAACAACTTTTCAGCAAGAAAACTGATTTTGCTGAGTAAGGTGACAGCACATAATCTAAGAAGAATACCTGTGACTGACAATTAATCACTTTATTCTGTATAAGCCCAGAGGTTTCAGTGTAGGGTCTCCTGGCAAACCCCTACTCAGAGTGTGTGTGGAGATTCCTCCCTTGGGTGGGAATGCCCCTCAAGGTTACTCCTTGAGGCTGAGCAGAAAAGAATTGTCCCTGGTCATTGCTCTGAGTGAGTAACATCAACCTCTACTTAACAACTGTTTGGCTAGCTTTAATATAATTCCCCCAATATAATTGTTTTACTGTAATTAGTTCAATATTGCTTCAAAAATAGTCCACTATATTAATAGTTATAGCTATTCACACTGTGTGGTAAGTAATTCTGATTAGACTCTTTTTTCCCCCCTAATCATTATCATTATTGTAGCCAATTAAAGAATCATTCTTTTGTTTATATAAATATTTTTGGTTTGCCATCCTTAACCCTGCAGGATGAAGTTGTATAAAGGTAGACATAAACCGTTGAAAAGTCTGGGGCTAAGACTGGATCCAGGTGCATGTGGGTTCTTCTCTGAGAAGAAGTTTAGAAAGCAAGGGATTCTTTCCACATCTGGTAACTCAACAGGAGGCCTTTTCTATAAACTTCACCTGAAGATCCCACTCTGCCCATGTCACAGGTGCCAAAACCCCACTGTTGTCTCGGGTATCTCAGAGCATGCAGCAGCTGTTGGCAAGCCCTTCACACCTTCATTTCACACAAGGCTGCTTTACACCCTCCTCCCATCAGAAACGTGATTCAGGGACAATTTCTGGGCACAAAAAAGCACATGTTTAAGGCAGGATGGCAGTCAGACTTGGCTTGCTTTGTAAATAAACACCGGGGGTGTGTAATGCGATAGCACGTATACTTGGCTCCAGCTGGGCTGTTTCTCTATAGTGTGTTGTTTTGGTGTTCTGGACTAGAAATCTGTAGGTTTGTTTTTGTACCAGCGACTCAACCACTTAACTGCTTAACCTTCTCCACAAGTCAGCCTCTCGGAAAAGCCAAACACAGGCAACTTGGACTGCATCAAAACATGAGCTGCAGACTGGCCTGAAAGCCAAAAGAAAGCTGTAATTTACTGGAAGGGAAGGTCCTCTTTAAATTTACAGAAAAAAGCATATATAGAAATCTAACAAAAGCATGTAATGATTGCCTGGAAAGGACCAGGGGATGCTGCTACGAGAAGTGGTGATGTGGATCAGTTTGTCTTGGTCAGGTCATAATCCCACATCCTTGCTGAGGAGCATCTCTTCTTACTACTAAAACTGCAGAGATGCAGTTAGAATAGCAAAAGCCCAGCTTGAATTGAAATTGGCCAGAAACTTCAAGAACTGCAAGAAAGGGTTCTACAGACACATAAACAACAGGCAGAGATAGAAGGAAAATATCAGCCAACTCTTAAAAAGGAGAGATGAATTAGTCACCTAAAAAGACAGAAGTTCTCAACATCTCCATCTTTACCAGCACTGCTGGGCTCCAGGTCTCGGGAGCAACAATCCAAATTTGATGCAAACACAGACCCACCAGTGTCAGTGGAGGAAGAGCTGGTGTGTGACCTAATAGGGAGCTTGACCCCTACAGATCTATATCCACCCAAGGATATTAAGAGAGCTGGGTGACATTGCTGTGAGGCAGCTCTCCTTGTGGAGATTGGGGGACATCTCAAAAGGCTGGAAGAAGGCTAATGTCACTTTATCTCCAAGATGGGGTGACATTCTTGGGGTGTCCTGCTCAGGGCCAGGAGTTGTACTCAGTGATCCTGATGGGTTCCTTCCAACTCAGCATTTTCTTTCATTCTATGGTTCTAAGAAGGAATTGGAGGAGGATCCAGGAAATTATAGGCCCATCAGTTGTACTTCAGTCCCTGTGAAAGTTAGGGAATGAATCTTCCTGGGGGTTATCACAAATTAAATGAAGGATGCAAGTAGGAAAAGCTAGCATGGATTTACCAGGGCAAATTGTGCTTGACAAATCTGATCTCCTTCTATAGCAAAGGAACCAACTCTGTCAGTGAGGGGCAAGTGGTGGGAATTCTCTACCTGGATTTCTCCAGGGCACTGGATACTATTTCCCACAGCCTCCCCCTAAGCAAAGAATGAGTTATGGTGTAGACAAGTGGTCTGTGCAGTGGGTGATGAAGTGACTGAGAGGCAGCACCCAGAGGGTGGTGGCAAATAGCTCCTTTTCACACTAGCAGCCTGTCACAAGCTGGTTCCTCAAGAACTGTGCAAAAATGAGGTGATGTTCCAGCACGGGTAGGGGAGCAGGATGGGGGAGTGCTGGTACTTCTGGAAAACACCTTGGGAGAAATGGGATAAAACAGTTGCAGTTACCATGTATTTGAGTGGGGTCCTGATGACAATGTGCACTGTACATGCAGGGACACCCTTAGGTAAGCTGTGGAAATTCAGAGCACTGCCAGAGCACCAAGATTTGTGCCATAAATGGTAGTTAAGTTTGCACTTTAAATTTTTTATGCAGATCACACCAAGTTTTAAGGCAGGGTGTGCAAGATTTCCTGAGGATAATATATTAATTAAGCGATCAGGCTCATGAAAGCAGAGTTAATGCAGGATATAGACACTGGCAGATCTGCCCCAGCAGGGACCATTGCCACAGACTTGTGCAGAAGGCTGTGTAGTGCTGGTAGGGACAGAGAGGCTTGGGGCCATGCTCTTCCCCTCTGCTTAAGCTCTGTCTCTGACTAACCAGCTCTCCTTATGGGGTGGATTCCTCTTTCGTATTTTGCTTTCTCTCCCCCTTTTCCAGAACAGTTTTCTCAGCTACCTGTGCTTCAACTCTTCTCCTCTGCTGCCTTCTGGCTTTTCTGCTCTGTTGGCATTTTTCCCTTAGTCCTTTTTTTTTCCACTGCTGTTTCTCCAGCCTTGCCTTTTCCACTATGCATTTCCACCCTGGTGTTTCATTTTTTCCTGCTCTACCCTCTGTCAGTGCTCACCTCTTGTGCTCCAAGCTGAGTAAACTGGTGCTAGCTCCTTGCTGTGACTTTCCAAAATTCCCAGCCAAATGAGGTCAAGCGATTCCTTAATGAAATTCCTTGGATAACAGTTTTGTGGAATAGTCTCCTATTTAGCATATCTGGTTCTTTTGTGCTTCCAAGCTTCATTTGCTGCTTTTTGAAGCAGACCAAAACAGAAGTGAAAGGAGGATGCTGCAGGGAAGGCTGTGGGGGAACCTCAAGAGACCCAGTACTGCTGTGGACTAGCAGATCTCAGTGTCTACAGTGCCTGGAAAATCTCTGCCTTTATTCCGGTTTATTATTAATTCATCTCGATCGTGGTCATTATTGCAAAGGAATGGTTGTGAAATGGTTCTCTGCAAAAAAGGTAAATAACTGTTATACTGGTGACAGGAAAGTCAGATGTTGAAGACCTGCAGGTTAGTTTGCATGGGTCCTGTCTCCACTTAGCAGGAGGAAGCTGGTGCTGCAGCTGAGGGACCCCTCCGGCTGGGTTTCCCTGGACAGGTTCCCGGGGTTTTACACACAGCTCCTGTGCACAAAGGTTAAGGTATTCTGGATGTAAATCACTAACAGGCAGGTATGTTGGTCTCCAAGCTAATTGCCCAAAGCAAAGTTACTTGAGGTGAGTCACAATCAGACGATGATTTTGTCATCTCCTTTGCACCCAGCCACTGCTGTTGTCTCCCAGCCATCCTGGGCTTCCTTTGGTCACTGGAAGCCAGCTCTGACACATGCCCGGAGGCAAGATGGGATTTTCTGTGCGAGAACGAGGGAACAGCTGCTGCTCTCAGCACTTCCCAGCAGTGAGTAAGTGCTCCTGGAAATGAATGAGTGTCAGGAAACTCTGCCTTTCTCCTGTGGAAAAAAGTGACCTCTGATCCCCATGGGTGCCTTCTCCCTGGGTCACCAGCTCGGGCTATGGGGGCTACTAAGTGTATTTAAGGTGAAATGCTGTGATACACGAGGTCTAACATGTTCTTGCCCTCTCCCAGCAGAGGAGGTTGCCTCCACTGCCTGTTGCCACCCTGCACAGCCCCTCTATGTAAGCCCTGTATGCTTCCTCCTGCATCCATGTCATCCTGCCTGCCCTGGCCAGCGTGTCCTACAAAAGAGGTTTTGTGGAGGTGTGCTTGAGGGAGGTGGTTAAGTTTTAGTTTCCCGTTCGCTGAGCCAGGAGTAAGATTTTAACAAGGATTGTGCTATACCAGAACTGTTTTGGTATTGCTTAACTAGTGCTACCTGGCTCTGGGCCACTTAAAACAAAAAGCCAGACCCCAGGAAGGAGCAGAGCATTGCTATGGTCACTAAAAAACCAAAACTGGGCCCTTTCTCCATGCAGCTCAAACACGGCCCA
Organism: Scytalopus superciliaris; assembly: GCA_013400415.1. Lineage (NCBI taxonomy): Eukaryota > Metazoa > Chordata > Aves > Passeriformes > Rhinocryptidae > Scytalopus > Scytalopus superciliaris. The sequence continues at coordinate 9,881 of VXBX01006191.1, forward strand.
GGCCTGGGGTTTCAGAGCTATACAAACCTCCCCACGTTGGTAGGTGGAGGTGTTTGCTGGGCTGTGGGCTTGTGTTTCTCCATATGGGGATGTGGAGGGGAACTGGGGGTATCTGTGTCATCTGGCAGAGTTTTGTGGCGAGGGAGAAGAGTTCACCCTCTCTGCATTTGCCACTGGATCCGCTTCCAGGATGGGAAAATCAAGGTGCTGATGCCCCAGGGACTGAGGTCTGTGGCCAGGTGCTGTCCTGGGTCGTGCTGTCTGGCCAGACTGCTCCAGCACATCTAATGGGAGGGGAAGGTACTAGCTGGGTTTGGCAGCAGCAAGCTATGCACCACACTTAATCCCTGAAAATCCTGTTTGTTTAAAGGCATGAATGCAGTCTGAGAGTTCATGACTAACTAGAAAGTGAGATTAAGTTAACAAGGTATGCATTAGGACACCTGTGAGATTAGATCTCTGGATTTTTAATGACAGCAATAAAATACTTCAGCACTGTGGTACAAAAGCCTCAGTAGCAGATGATGATAGCCTTGGTTTCTCTCCTCTTCAAAGAGCACACTGTCAGGGATAAAGTGACTAGTACATGGCTTCATGTCAGGGCCTTATCCAGGGCACTGTATCAGGGACAGGAAGAAGACCCCTTCCTAGGGATGGTGTGCTCAGGGGGCAGAGGTGTGCAGGACTCTGGCATGGACTTGCTCCATCAGGCTGTTTTCAAAACAGCTATTCTGCTTCTCAGGATACGCAGAAGATTTCCAATAGCCATGAGGACCATGAAAAAGGTGTTTAAAGGCTCAGAGATGTAAGGGGTCTAAGGGCACAGGTCAAAAGCTAACCTCTTCAAAGGCAGATAAAGCACTGAGGCTCTAAACAGCTCAGTGTGGGACAGGTGACAGCCCAAATTCCTAGAGCAGCTACTGTGATGTGCTTTTCAGGACATGAGAAACATCCAGCAAAAAAGAGAGATATTTTGCTTGTTTTCCTTCTCTTTCATCCTTCACTGTTGCTAACCAACTCCTTGGTGTGACTTGTACCAGAAGGGCAATGGTGATGTTTCTTACTCCTTCTGTACATAAGGTCTGTATTTCCAGAGCCTGCCACCGGCTCTGACCCTTTGTAAGGGCCAGTGACCTGTCAGCTTGCTAGGCATGAGGGGAAGGTTTTGTTAAGGCATGTGGCATGGCTCGCTCTATTTACTTTCCCTTCTTGCAGAAAGCATAAAGGAATTACTTTGCAGTGTATGTAGCAAAGTGCTGGTAGCATTCAATTCAGTTCAGATACAAATACTTACTGACAGCTATTTGTGTTCTTCTAACACTGCTGGATATTCAGCATTTGTGTTCCTGAGAGAGACTTTTACTACGGATTGCTCTTGCCTTGTAATTAAGAGCTGTCATTAAAGACTCCCAGGAAGGCAAAGCTTGTACTGGAAGGATGTTCTCCAGTGACCAGTGGGAGCATCTTTCACTTTTTTTAAAGAGTGGGTCACTGCTTAGCCTGGAGCCTGCTCTCATTACAGTGAGAAAGAGAGCTTTAAAACCCTTTCCTGCAGGGCTTGACGCACCTTGCTGATGTGAGAGACAAAACATGATTCATAAATCACCAGGCTGGCACTGGAAGGCTGCTGGAAAGTCCCAGCTTAAAAGCTGTACACGTTACTGAAACAAAGCAGTCTGTCATGCCTCTCAAGTTGCTCAGAATTCATGTGCATTTCCTTGTGTTTCAAACACAAAGGGGCAATTTGGACCGCAGCTCCTTCTCACAGTCAGGTTGTTTCTCCAAAGCCTGCAGGTGTAACAGGTGTGTGGTCTCAGAGATGTGTGCCTGCAATTGGCTTCAAGCAAACAGAGCCTGAGGATGGGGGTGCCCAAGGCAGAACCCCTGCACTGGAAAATGCACACAATAGTTGGCTTAAAGCACCTTCCCACGAGCTGGTTGGCTCTGTGATCGGCCTGACAAATTCTCTGCGCCTTTCCCTCTTGTGTTTCCCTAAGAAACCCTTAAGTCTTTTTGTACACCTGACTGGCCATGGGGAGAAGCGCTCATGACTGTGACCCTGTGTGGGCATTAGTTGCGACGGTCTAAATAATGGAGAAGAGTCAGGCCTTTTTACAAGCAAGAGCAAAGCCAATTTATTAGCTACAAGCTTAGCTTTTTATAGTATTTTTCTACTGCACACACACACACACACACACACACACAAACTACTTGTCATTTGCCAAGCACACTTGTCCATCAGTCCAAAACCATCTTCTGATAGGTAGTTGACATCTCTCTTCATGTTGGTAAGCCCCAAAACATACTCTTGTTTTTCACAGTTGTTTTTCTCTTTCTTCAGCTTTTCCAGGCCTGGCTCAAGGACACAGGTTGTGTTTTCTACTGCTTTCCCAGGCCTACAGCAGCATCCTCTTAAAGCAAAAGCTGTCCATAGCCCAGCAGTCTCCAACAACCCTGCAGCAATCCCGGTGATCACTGTCAGTATCAGGTGAATGCTACATCCATACCGTTCCCAGCACCCTCACTCTCCTTGAACCTGCTTGCCTGTGTTATCCACCTGCACAGGCAAGGACCACTCAAGCCACTGTAACCCTGGCTGTTAGTGGGTGCATCCTCTGCTGTCAGCACTGTGCTTGAGTCAGTGCAAAACACAGCAGGACCTCGAAGCCTTGCTGAGTAATAGGGCTGCTTTAGGATCTGGTGCCTTGTGTGTGAGGCTAAGGGAGTGACTTACATGCTTGTGACTAAATTTTCCTTGCAGGTTTGTGCTGGCAGACAAGAGTGAAACGTGTCTGATGCCTCAGGCTGTGCACAGCTCACTGGCTCTTGCCCAGTCACGGGTGGCCAGAATTTGAGTGGGCAGGAGGGCAGCTGCTCACAGCAGCAACATCCCTGATGGTGTTTCAGGACGTATGGGTGTGCATCTCTCTGCCCCTGACATCTGCTCCTGTTGCAAGGCTAGACATGTCACAGGCCTCACAAACAGAGCAAGAAGAGTAATCTGGTACTAAATGCTTCTGCAAGTGTCAGGTCTCTGGGAAAACCCTTGCTGAGCCATAGCTGTCAATGCTGTGTTGTAAGTCACCAGACTGAATGGGCTAAAAACATGAAACAAATATGAGGAGACACCTCTCAAATTCCTGGCTTTCAGCAGTAATTTGATTCAAGAAGCTCCTCGGGTTTTGTCAAGTGGCCTTTGTGCAATTACCTGGAAATCAAAACATTTAGTCTTCTTTCCGACTTCCCTTCTTAACAAACACCTCCCTGGTAGGATGAAAACACCTTCTGATAGATATTTAGATCTCTTCTGATATCTAGAAAATTAATTTTAAAAATAAATTGTAGGTGCATATACAACTTGTGCTAAGTCATGTGAGCTCCTACAGCCTTCTAATTCAGAACCATAGAATGGTTTGGGCTAGAAGGGGCCTTAAAGGTCACCTAATTCCAACGCCCTTGCCATGAGCAGAGACGCTTTCCACTGTACTGGGTTGCTTAAAGCCCCATCCAACCTGTCCTTGAACACTTCCAGGGATGGAGCTTCCATGATTTCTCCAGGTAACCTGTGCCAGTCACTCACCACCCTTACTATTGGGAATTTTTTCCTAGTATTCAATCTAAACTACCCTCTTTCATATTAAAGTCATTACCCCTTGTCCCTTACATACCCTTGTAGAATGTCCCTCTTCAGCTGTCTTGCAGGTCACTTCAGGTACTCGAAAGCTCCATGGAGCCTTCTCTTCTCCAGGCTGAGCAATCCCAATTCTCTCAGCTTGTCTTCATAGGAGAGATGCTCCAGCTCATGACCTCTGGACTCACTCCAGCAGGTCCATGTTCTTCTTATGCTGGAGCCCTCAGAGCAGCACTACAAGGGAGGCCTCATGAGAGTGGAGTAGAGGGGTAGAATCCCCTCTCTTGATCTGCTGCCCACACTGCTTTGGATACAGCCCAGGATAGAGTTGGCTCTCTGGGCTGTGAGTGCACATTGCTGAGTCATTTTGAGCTTCTCATACACCAACACCATCAAGTTCTTCTCCTCAGAGCTGCTGTCAATCCATTTTCCACCCAGCCCATATTTGTGCTTAGGATTGCCCTGACCCAGGTGCAGGACCTTACACTTGGCCTTGTGGAACTTCGTAAGGTTCACATGAGCCCACCTCTCAAGTCTTGTTCAGGTCTGTCTGGATGGCATCCCTTCCCTCCTATCCCTTCCTCTCAGTGTGGTGCATGTGATCAAGCTCTTGGTCAGCTCATCCATCCCCAGGAAGAGCTCCACACACTCCAAATGGTCATTGACACAGAGGACAACAGCCCCTTCTCATGTCCCCTGCCTGTCCTTCCTAAAGAGCCTATATCCTTCCGTTTCAACACTCCCAGTGACAGGAGCCATCCCACCATGTCTCCATGATGCCAATAACATCACAGCCCTGTTGGCATGTACATCCCTAACACCTCTTGTTCATTCCTCATATTATATGCCTTGACTGTTGGGAGGAGCACCACTGGAAGTCCCTAAGTCGCTCTGCCACCTCCCCAGGCAGTGGCTGTGTGGCTGCTGCTGGAGACTCAGCACATTTCTCACCAAGATGTGCAGGTCTACCTGGAGCTCCTGAGCCCTGACAGCACAGAGGGACAGCCAGCCAGACTCTGCAGAGAGAGAAGAGGACTCAGCAGTGCACTCCCTTGTCCAAGTGTCAGGGGAGAGCAGACCTCAGGCCAATGGGTATTGCTCCCATGTGGTTCCTGCCAGTCCAGTCTTGCTTCACTTTGTCTAACTGCTCAGGATGTGAGAAGTTTGCTTGTGCAATGTTGTTGCCTGATTTAGCTCAGTGATTTATTCAGCCATGCTGCTTGTGCTTCAGTGTCTGGTTTTACGGATAGAGGCCAGAGTATTTACTTGTATATTCTTGCAGTGAATAAAGAAGATAAGATAGGAAGTGGCTGATTGTTTTCAAGGTACGTTTTGGGTGGGAGGACAGGTTGCAAGGAATTACGCATCAGGGTAAAGTGACCTCCAGCCAGGAGGTGCCTCACCACCGCTTTCCTAGGCTGCAAACCCTACAGCCACGTTGTGCCACACTCCATTTCTCTCAACAGCTCCTGGGGCTCAGCAGGTTTAAGTGCTTTGCCACCCAAAGAGCAATTGCAAACACACAGTGAAGGGTGAAAATGGTCCCATGTTTGGTCAAGTTCTTAGGAAGTTAGGAAATGCTTTTGCAGGGGAACGTTTGACTCATTTCTTTGACTTTGAAGGAATATTCCACATCTTTGTGTGAGCTCTGCATGAAAAAGTATGCAGAATCATAGCATGGTTTGGGTTGGAAGGGACCTTAAAGATCATCTAGTTTCAGCCCTCCTGCCACAAGCAGGGACACCTCCCACTACACCGTGTTGCTCAGGGCCCCATCCAGCCTGACATTCACAACTTGCCTGGACAATCTGTGCCAGTGCCTTGCCACCTCACAGTAACAACTTCCTTCCTAATATCTGATTAAAACCTTCCCACTGTCAGTTTAAAACCATTCTCCCTTGCCCTATCACCACATATATCTAGTGAACATTTCCCCCCCCCCGCCCCGATTTCTTGTAGGCTCCCTTCAGGTACTGGAACACAGCAGGTTTGTCAGAATAGAGGATTTTTGATGCAAGTTTTAATATAACTTGAGATCAGACATGGGTTTGCCATGTCACACAGGATCACAAAGCAAGTGCATGTTCTGGCATATGCTCAGCCTTTGGAAAACTGCATTTATAGATTGGGGGAAACAAGTAGCTTTCGGTGAGGTAACCCTCATTATAGGTTATGGCAGCCCTTCCCAGACCACTGGCTTAAACAGGAAGGGAGAGAGACATCTGCCCTGTCTTCAGTTTGACAAACCAAGCTCGTCACAGTATTTTGCTGCACAAACCATCACCCAAAATAACTCCGTGCTCGTGTGTCGGTTTATATTTGCCATTATACTTCACAACGGGAAGAAAACTATGTTAATTACATTTCACAGAAGAAACATGCATCTTGTGCTTTCCTAGAATGGTTGTAGGGAGATCGCTATGTTGAAATAAAAACCCAAACAAATAAACCAATAGCTGTTTTCGTTGGAGAGCCTAATTTCCTCCTTGCTGCCTATTAGAACAGAGCCTGTGTCGATGACGAGATTTTCTGGAGAGTAAGAGCTGAATAACCTGCACAAAGATTTGCTCCTGCTGGGCACAGGCCCTGCATGACGACAACACACAGAAGTGTTGGTAGCTCCAGCATGACAGGCTCTGACCTGCCAGGGCCTCACTGAGAGGGGGTGAGACCCCACTGAGGAGGGTACCTTGCACAGGGCAGTTGGGTTACACTGTGCTGAGTAACCTCAGCAGCTGTGATGGTGCTCCCTACGTACAGAGATGATGAACAAGGGTCAGACAGGAAGGATCCTCCACTTGGGGATACATCCCCCACACTTCAGCTTTAATTCCATTGAATACAGAAAAGTTATTCCTCTGGATTTCTATGACAAAAACTTGGGAGTGGGATAAAAAGACACTGGACAACAGAGAGTTTGTATTGCACTGAGAAAGGAATGGATAGATACTGTCAGTGGCCACTTCCAGAACTACCTTCCAGCTTTTTTAATACCTGTGTGTTTCTAATCCATTTTCCATCAGTGGTTAAGCTACTTTGACCATCTTTCAGAGCTGATCACTGGGAGCAAAAATTTTATTTCCAGAAAGCCAGGAGATGTGCACACAGCCTAATGGAGTTGGGGAAGCTCCTGTTTCCCTAGAAGCCACAGATAGGTTTGTCATACAGTAAAGCAGACTTCTTGGGCAGCAAAGTCTGAAAACAGAGCAAGGTGAGAAGCCAGTGCTCTGGGGAGGCCTTCCCAGCTGTGAGCATAAGAGTGCTGGAAAAACCTTACCAGCATTGCCATCAGAGTTATCTCTGTTAAAATCAGGAATTACCAATACTGGAGGGACTGGAATAGTACTGATAATTGTGAGCCAGGCTGCTGTGTTTATACATGGCTGATTTGTGTAAATGGCCAGAATAATGTCTTACCCACAAAAAACAATGGGAAAGCCAAAGCCCGTGCATAATTCAATTCTAAGAGCTACAAATGAGTGGTGTAGCTAGTGCTCATCCATGTGAATTTATGGAAAATAGCTTTAACACAGACTAGACCCAGTTCAGGAGGAATAACTGCAAGCTGATAAGCTCAGCAGTGTCTGAAGTCTGTCTTTCAGGATGATTTGGGCAGGTCTGTTAAAGATTTTAAAATCCACAAATGCTGACTGTGTGGTATGTATCATCTGTACACTGTGGTGATTTACCCTTCTGGTCTGTCTGCATTACAAGTTCAGGCCTGGTAAAGTTGTTGGTTTTCCAGGAAAGATCTTCTGGGTATTGACCTGGTCCCCCTGGACAGTGCAAGCAGCTGTTCCAACATGTAAGGAGGGAGCACACATGCTTGTTTTTGCCCCTGTTAATTGCTAAGCAGGGATGGAATAGGGAAGAAAAGCAGCCTGAGCAGACAGGCTAATTGTCAGCAGGCCACATGGTGGTGACAGGGGAGAAACCCTGCTGTTTTAAGCTTCAATTTGCAGCATCTGTGTAGCCCACGTAAATAAAAAAGCTTCCCTCTGTCCCTGCCTCCAATGTGCAATCTGTGTATGTGCAAATGTAGCATTTTCCCACTGAAGTCTATGAGGAAGACTTCCTGTTAAAGAAAGATATTTAAAACCTACAGCCAGGGAACGCCATTACTTGGCCAGGTTAATTTCTTTCTTTTTCTATTTTGCCTCTATTTTTCCTTGATTTCCATGGTAATAATGATGGGAAAAAAATGTGCTAGAAGAAATGCTAGCATAATTGGAGTTCAGAGTGAGCTTTTAGCATCTCTTAGGCATCTGTGCCTTGTCTCGTGTGTGAGCAGTATCAAGCCAGAGGATGATAAATAAAATGAGCAAATTATTATTGCATCAAGACTTAGAGTTGCCTCCTTTTATAAAAAAATATATTTAATAGTCTATACCGAATAACTGGACCTGATAACTGCATGATTGCTAAGAGAAAGCTTGTGTCCTACAGTAGCTTTGCAAGATCAGAGCTATAATGAGTGTTATTTTTGCTGAAAATTATTAAAGTCGCATGCTATAACCTTAGTGTGGGAAGGGCAGGTATGGTAGACATGAAGCTAAAGGAAAGGCTTCTTAAAAAAATTCTTTCTATGATAGCTGACAATTCTTACTATTTTGATGCTACTGTTTTTTTACTTATCATTGGAAAATCTACATTATTTCTTTTATCTTAAAATCACAGCCAAGCCAGAGAGCATGCCCTGTAACTTGCCTGTAAAGCAACAGTGTTATATCCAGCAATGGCACTCCTGGCACTGCCCAAAAGAGAGCCATGGTTAATATTCCTCAGACAGCCCACCGTCTGTCACCCTTGTTCTGAGACTTGGTCCTGTAGAAATCTGTGTCGAATGGGACTGCAGCTGTGTTACACGGCTCTCTCTCATGACAGCAGATTCCTGGAAAATATGTATGATGAATGACTCAGCTCATCTGAAAGATTGGAAGGTATACATAGAAATGCTCAGTGCATCAGCCTGGCTTCTTTGCCTGGAGCAGAGGCAAAAGAGACACCCATGACCTTGAATAGTTGCTGAAAGTAAGCCCTCCTCTTTCTGTCCTTACCTAAGCCTGAAACAGGGGACTAGAACTAATCTCACTGGGACTTGTCATGGTCCATCACTCTCTTTTGCTGTTGATTTTGAAGGAGGTTTTGTGTTACTTCCATGTGACGCAGAACTCCAGAATTTCATGGAATTTAAAATATTAACTGTAGGTATATGTGAGTGTTAGTATATATGTACATCTGTGTGTGTCTGTGTATTGCTGTGACGGAGCCAAAGTGAATGCAAAAAGCCTGCTCTGATCGGATTTTCAGCCTGGGATGGAACTATGCCTCAAATGTTCAGTCAGTAGAATTCTAGCCACCTTGTGCATGGAGGCAAACACTGGAGTGTCTCACTGTACCAAAACCTGTCCTGGAGAAAGTTAGCTTCTTTTTGCGAAAGGTGGCTACAGAAGATCCCATTCTGCAGAAATGATTTATTGATGCAGCTTTGCTGGCTGAATGCTGACCTGCAGCCAGCTCTGGTTTTTGCTACAGCCACCACACTATCCCTTTTCCCCTGTTGAGCACACCCAAGGGGCCTGGGTAATGTAGCTCTGCTGATATGCAATTGCCTGCACTACTGGGGTAGAGCAGAAGCAGGACGTGTCAGGGTGGGGGCATCCTGCAGGGCTCAGGCAAACCGATTCCTGTGGGATGCGACTGCATGGGTGCCAATGAAAGAACAAGTGCCAGAGTTCCTACAGTGCTTCCTTCAGGGACCAGGTGCCATGATAAATGCTTTCCAGCCCTGCTGAGGGCACAGAGTTATCTGCTGACAACTTGCCTCCTTAGATCTGCATTGTCCAACCTGACTCAGCCTGTGTCTCTGCCCTTGCTGCTTGAGGTGAGACCAACACAGCTCCAACACACACTTCAGCTTCCTCATTTTGTCTAATCAATTGTTTAGATGAGATCCAGTCTCTGTTTCAACATCAGCTATTTTGGGTATAGCAGATCAAGTTTCTCCATACAGAACGGATGTACTTCCCAAAATTGCTTGTCATCCTCTGTGTTCACATTTTCCATGGGTGAGGAGTAGTCATTTGACTTCTTTGTGATAAACAAGACTCAGTGAGCAAAATAGCAGTGCTGGCTTGTTATTTATTGACTGGTAATGTTCCTCCTAATGCAAAGAGCCCTACTGCTGCATATGCTCAAGAGTTAGTTTCCCTGTCAGCTGCCCCTTCTTATTGTTTGCTTTAGAGCCTGCTGATTAACCCAGTTTCTTAGGCTTTTCTTTCCTGTAGTTAATGTATAGCTGCAGTTTGCTTCCTGCTTTGCATCCATATGCCAACCACAGTTTGCCATTTATTCTGCCAAATTTATAGCTACATGCTCAACCAATAATCTGTCTAGGTGCCCAGTATGAATTATGTGCAAAATGTTATTTCCTAAATCTGGATGTGATTATCTCCCAACTCTGTATTTCCAAAAGAGCAGCTCCCTTCCAAAGAAAGCTGGTAAGCAAAAGAGGGATAGCAGGGACTTGCCAAAGTGTTTATGCTGCTGTGCTTCTGTACCTGGCAGGCTGTCTGTCCTCCTGGCTGGCCGAGCTCAGTGTGTCTCTGTGCAGTTCCCTTTTACCACAGGCTGCTGGGCTGCTGGTCCTTGGTGCTGGGCAGGGTCAGAGACTGGCTGGCCCAGAACGTCACAGACTGGGGAGTAAGGGCACCTGCCCAGTGTACATGAGCTGCCAATTCAGCAGATAGAACACTGGTACTTTTCAAAACAAAGTATTTTTGCATTCCAACCTTGCCTAAAGGGAGCCTGGGAAGGAAGAGAAAACTGACTGAACATGAAGGAGGAGATACCTTTCTAATGAAAGGAAACCTTTTTACTTTTTCCCACACAGTTTGACTTGCTGATGGTAATATCTGTCAGCTGTGAGTTAAACTACTTTCCATTTCATAAATAAACCCTTCAAGTTTTAAAAACTTTAATTTGCAAACCACAACGAAAAATTGCTGGGTCTGAGTGATGTTCTATTGGCACATTTATTGCTTGTTGTGCAAGAGATGGACACCCCAATGTTAATAAAATCAAGTATATTGACATGCAGGAGATGTTCTGGATTTCCAAGCCAGAGCTGAAATGATTATTGGTGCAATGAAGCATGGTTCCTGCAGAGCTCCTGCCTGAATAGGCTTCCGCCTCATCACCTCTGAGCTTGAGCAAGCTGTGAGGAATCTCTCCGTGACTCAATCGAGACAGCAGAGGCCTTGACCCTAGCCTGCTGATTTTTGGTTTCCCCACAAAATCAGATCAGCTTCTTGGCCAAACGATTTCCTCCCCGAGTCCAGTCCCCAACTCTTTAATTTCCCTTCACCAGGCCCACGGATGGGTTTTGCCTCCCACTCCACCAGCAGGGCTTCCACACCCCGGCATGCAGCGCCTGGGACATGTTTGCTTTTACACTGACTCAGCTCTGCATCCGTCCCACCTCAGACCACAATGGCTTTGGACTGAGAGTTAAGAAAACTGCTCACAAGACCTGAAGCCACGTGAAATCTGAAGGGTTTCTGGTAGTTAGCCATGCCTGTGTCTGAGGTCAGGTTTGTTGACAGGGTCACAGCCCGTGTTAGCAGCCCTGCACTGCTTGTACAGCACACGCTTCACCTTCCCCAGACCTTCTGGAGACAGAAAAGTCAGGGCAGGCAGCAGCAAAGATGCCTTGTGTACAGACAACCACAGACATGCAGGGTGGAATCCTGTGTTGCGCAATGCCCGGCACCTCTCCAAATTATCTGTTTTGCACTGGCCCCTTCCAGGAGACGCTCAGAAAGTGTGCCTTGTGAAAGGTTTGTCTCTGTGATCAACAACAGCCTTTCTTGGACCCTCTGCTCCTCATGCTGTGATCCTCCTGTGGCTGCGTGTGGAAACATGACATGGGCTCAACATGGCATATGCAGAGTGCAACATCAAGGCTGCTGTGTGATAAGGATTCCCAGGACACAATTAGGACTCTGTCACGCTCAGTTGTACACAGTGTACAGGTGTCTGCAGAGGAGTTGGCCCATCATCTTCCCTCTCTGCCTCTTCTCTCTCATGCTGTGCTGTATTCTGCTCTGTTTCTCTCTTCACAGGTAATTCTGTGCTTTTCCAGCAGAGCTCAGTGAACGTGCAAGCAGAGGGGTGTGCAAAATCGTTCCTGTGGTGCCCTGCCAAAAGTCCGTGCTCTAGGGAGAACAGGCATCTTGTGACTTTCCACCAATTTCACAATGCAGAGCAAGGAGGTGCTGGTTCTTTCCATACCCATTCTGCATATTCAGATGTTTCCATTAGAGTCCTTTCTCAGTGTGAGGAAAAAATTTTGCAGTAGGTTAGGAAACAGAGAACTGAGCGGGGGGGGAGAGAGAGGGAAACAACTTGTCACAAAGTTTTTGCAATGCTTGTCTGAGAAGCAATCTTTTGTAAAGCTGTTTCCTACCACCAAATTCCTCTCAGCTCTCAGGCTGTGAGCCCTGAGCTGGCAAACTTTCTCATGAGCACAGAGAGGATTTAGGCACACACACCTTGCATGCTTCCCTTCATCCTGGAGCATTATCCCTGTAGCAGTATTCAGGCTTCAGAGACAGCAGATTGAGCTCAGCTCCCATTGGGATGGGAAAGTCTCATCTTCCTGATCTCAAAATTTGCTTTTCTAGGGTTACATACATTACAAAATGGCACAGTTATAAAAACATGATGTACACCATGTATTATTTGTCTGGTTTTGTTTCTAATAGTAGTTCAGACTATTACTGTGTTTATTATTATTTATACTTGTTTGAAAAAAGTGCTATTCTTTTTCTGTCAATCCAGAGCTGAAGCACAGCCACAAACCCAGAACTGAAATATCTGGTGTTTTGCTCTTCACACTGGTAACTCTGATGACCTGAAAGTAACCTAATGTTTCTGTGCTAGTTTAATTCCTGCTGCTACACAGAATTCAGTATGAAAACACATGAATTTCAACAGGAAAAAAAAAAGAAAAATATCTGGAAAAATTGTTTTTTCTTGTTGGCTGTAACATCCAAAGGAGGAAACATCAGTAGGGCTCCATTTCAGCAACTTACAGACAGCTGGATTGTATTTATGATGTAGCAGGAGCAGCCACTCACCTCTGTGAAAGCTGGGACTGTTCAGCTTCCAGGATTTGTGCACCACAGCTGCATGGCAGTTTCTCAAATTTTTACTTTCCAAAACTGTTACTAAAACAGTATTCGAAAATGTGAACAGGTAGCAACTAGCAGGGACAAGCAAGTGGGCTCTCTTTATGCAGAGGGAGATAAGGATAGCCCAAAAGACTGTGCTGTGTGTCAGACACTGGCACTTTTTAATATGCTGTCAACTTATGGTGGAGTTGTTTCCCAGAAAGTCTCTGATCTGTCTCAGTAAATCACCTACTACTACTACAGCTCTACGTCAGTGTTGTGCCTAGTTCTGCAACTCCTCCAGGAACTACTAAGGTTGGCTCTAGGAAAGTGAGACACTATGAGTCCTTTTATTGCTTTAAGTAATGCAAAGCAGAAGATACACAGTTGTGCTGCAATGCATGTGTTATGGGAGTGCCCTGCTCCCACATGTAAGGAGCAAACCTCTCTTGCAATTTCTTTATCAAACAGATCTGGCACCCATATCCCTTCTGCATACTAAGTACTCTCCAAGGCCTGGGTACAAACACTGTGGTGGTCTGTGTAGTCTATTTAAGAGGCAGAAGTGTTATTTTAAGTCTACCAACTGCTGAATGTAAGTTTTTCACTGCTTTTGAAGCCTTAATTGGGAAAACGTAGGGGCTTTGGGGGATATATTATATTAGCTGACACGATGAGTTTCCAGGGAGAATTTTATGGTAGCAATGCAAGAAAGTTTTGCTTTTCATCTGTCTTTCATAGAAACCTGTGTTTACCATGCCTGCTTTTCTCTGGGATATTCCAGTTGTATAACAGTACTTGATAACATTCTGAATGCTACTGAGAAATTATCCTCTCTCTCCCACTCTTAGTCTTTACCACCTAGAAGACGCTGCTCTTGTCTACCTCTAGACTTGATTTTTGGTAAACAAAACTAAACAAAAGCCAACTCTTCTGAAAGATGGAGCATCACAGGTCACTGCAGGCAGGCTGGGATTTCCCATGCCCTCCAGAGATATCACCTGGCATCTTAGGCAGGTGTTGGAGGTTGCCCAGGGAAGGCACTGATACAGCTGCTTGACAACATGAAACAGCAGCCTAACCACGTTTCCAACACTGCCCAAGATGGATGAAGCTGTGGTCAAAAGCTTTGTTTGACAGGATAGCCAAGTAGAAAATAATCACCTACGTGCAGCAAATTACAGCCTGTCAGAGTCTTGCTCCACGCGGACCCTGATGGCTCTTGAAAGCCAAAATCATGTACCCTCCCACCTGTACAAATTCATGCAAGCTGCTGCTGCTGTGCCATTGGCAGCCAAGTGTCCTCTCTGGAATTAGGCATTTTAATGTGGGAAGTGAAAATGGTGAAAGTTTCCCGCTTTCTGCCCTGCTTGTTCCTTATCTCTGAGAGCATGAGAAGCACTACCCCCCTACCAAGGGAAAGATTTCTCAGCTAGACAAAATGATTTACAGGATGAAAAAACACATAATGACGGACATAAGACAAGTGCTAAATTTATTACAGCTCTGCAGTGGCTCATCTTCCATAAAACAAAGACGTTTAGTAATAACTGTAGCTTCACATCCTGCTTCTGGATTACTGCAAAACATCAGTGTTGTTTCTTAGTTCTTAAAAAATCAACCATATAGCTTTGGCAACATACTCAAAAACACTGTCATGTCCCAGCACACCGGAAATATCAGTTGTTTTCCAGAAACAGTTCCCTGGGGGTCACATAAGAGTCTCTGCTGGGAGTCAAGTGTTCCAGGTACTCACAAAACACTTGTCTTGAAAAGTCACGGTGATAATTGACTTGTACAGGAAGGTCTTTAACAAACTGCAGGAAGACTGTGTTTTTAATAGCTCCATCAGCATGACTGATAACTGCTGCTGAACTTGGTAAAACAGGTTGTTTACAAGTCCTGGCATAACATAAAGTCTGATACACAGTTATATGCCACTGGTCAGACTGCAAGAGATGGTTTTGGCCAGAAAACAGCTCTAGAGGATCTTTCAGCATAACGTTGTTTTTCACTTCTGTGCCTCTTGATGAATGGTTTGTAAGGAAAGTAGGTTTTTAAGGCTTAAGATTTGATCCAGGGTGTGGACAGGAGAGCAGGACCCAGCACACCCAATCCCACATTCAGTGGTGTGAGCCACCAAGCTTCACTCTGTCTCAGTTTCTTGCTCTGTCAGATGGAAGTAGTTTGTTACTGATGGACTGGTTTTTGGGATCAAAGGTACTTGGCTACCTAAGGGCCTGACTTGGGGTTCCCTGCAGCCAACAGTGGCCTTTTGAAGCCTTCCTGGTAACTAAATATTATCAGCTACTACATAATGCTCACTTCCAAAGAGCACCCACTTACTGCTTGAGTCTCATATCTGCATTCAAGGGATTCAGTAACTGTCTGGTTTCTAGGAGCACTGAGCTGCAGGTATTACAATGGAAGATGGTAAATTTGTCTAAATTTGCAGAAGACCATGCTGCTGAAATCCCAACTACTGAAGGGTTTTTGGTTGAAAAGTCTGTCCTAAGTTAATATATAATAACGGTCACATAGCTCAAAAATAAAACCAAGATAGTGCTTATTCAGGTAGACCCTTACATGCAAAACTACTAATGATATACTGTATACCACCTTTTTATCCATTTCTCCTTCTAGGATATTAGAATACTCTGTTAAGTAGACTAAGTTGAACTTTCAGCTACTGCTGATTTCAGCTCAAAAATATGATTAACTAGGACTGTGTGATAATGTGATTGGCAGGTGCTGAGCTAACCTGGGCATGTTTCTCATGTTATTTCTAAACATGCCATAGAAGTGTCAATAAGCACAGAACAACTAGTAACATGGGCTGGTATAACTAAGTGTCTATTGTCTACTTGACTAAGGACACAGGAAACATTAGCTGGCTTTCAGAAATTAGGAGAAAGATAACTCCTTTGAAACAATCATAAATATTCTTCTTCTGAAAGGGCTGTTTCCCTGTGTTTGAATGGCACCCCACTGCCATTTTAAAGAAACACCAAAGGGAAGAGGGTCTTAGAGTCTTACAGTGCACCCCAGCTGATGCAGAATCTCTCCAAAGCTATGGATGTCTGAGCCAGGCACTGCCAGAATAGACCTATCTGCCCATCAGCAGGGCCAATGCACTGCTCCATAACAGACATGGAATTTCATTCCATGATGCTCCTTGCTTCCCAACACCAGTCATGGCAGTCCTCATGCCAGAGTTATAGTTGCTTTTTCTTCCCCCTTAGCTTGACCAAACTGTCTGAGAAAGGAGACAGAAGGGAGGCAAATAGAAAAGAAGTGAGAATTTCTCATAATGGTGCACGAGTCTGTTTTAATTAGGCTATCGCTGGCTCTTGCATATCTTTACAAACAAGTTTCTGGGTGCAGAATGCCTATTGAGACAACTAATATTATTAACTTTTTATTACCCAGGTCAGACCAAAAAAAATGCAAAAGGCCACATTCTGCACCATATTTGCAATTCCCATTGCATAATGTATGCTCTTGAAAGCAAATGTACTACTTTGTGGAAGCATTAACATCTTTTTGGTGAATTTTATGTTTGGATTTCTTTCTTCCTGGACACATTAGATATTCCTACCCCCTACAGAACGGGGAACCGAAAGGTTTCTGGGAAACTGGACTCTGCCTTTTCACAAAAGGACAGATGTGCCCCGAAGCCCTCCTACATGATACCAAATGCTGTGCATTCAACAGACCTGCTGGTTAATGATCTTGCCCATAAGTAATGTTTTAACCATAGAGTAGTTTTTGTTTGCTTCAAAAGCCACAAAGCCAAAGAGGAAGTGTAGGAGAACGTGGGCAGGACGGTGGCCAGGAGCCTCATGACCTCATCTTTTTCCGCCACATGGGGATTGGTGGCTGTGCTTGGGACAGGGTTTAAATTCCCGAAGGTCAGAGATGTCAGGCAGTCAGGGGACAAGGGGAGAAAGCCAGAGCTGCCAGGAGCAAAGTGAGTGGAGCTGCTGCTGAGATCACTAAGAGTGCTCTTGCTGCAGCTGACTCCTCCAGCATCAGAAAAGGTAAGTTTTTTGCTTTTTTACCTGACCTGTGCCTGTCTGTCTGCAACTTTAGTCAAGGAAACACTGAACAGCAGATCTTTGAAAATTGCTTCACTGGGCAGGGACATTTGTTGGTTTTTTTATAGAAAAAGGTGTGCTTTTTGTAGGAGCAAGGTTGCTTTAGCAATGCAAAGTATTATACATAATACTGAAAACCTTGCCACTGAATCATATGCTGGAGACTCAAAGCTTTAACACAGAGAACTTTCTCCCTCATGGAACTAACTGCCTGGCAGTGTTCTTGTTTCTTCTGGCAGGCTCATAGTTTGTGCTGCACAATCCTGAATGGATGGGACACTCACCCTTCTCTG
Organism: Scytalopus superciliaris; assembly: GCA_013400415.1. NCBI lineage: Eukaryota > Metazoa > Chordata > Aves > Passeriformes > Rhinocryptidae > Scytalopus > Scytalopus superciliaris. The sequence goes on from VXBX01006191.1 coordinate 27,075, forward strand.
TGTAACTCCAAATTGCAATACCTCTAATAGAGTGTCAGCCAGCCTTACTAATGCATTTTAAATGTGTCCTAAGGAGCCTTTCTTTCCTGCTGTGATTTACCAAAGTTTTAAATTACTCTTGTTCATCAGTGAATGGGTTTAATTTCTCAGGGATGTTCCTTATCCTGGGAACTGGTCCGTAAGCACCAAAATTTACTGTAGCTCAGGACTCCCCTAATTTCAGCAGAAATCAGTTATGTATTAAATTGCTAAAACTACAATGTGAGCAGATATTTCACTTCATGTCTTGTTTGGAAACACAGGTTATTTTGTTCAAGCTCCTGGAGGGGGAAATAAATGTCTGTCAATAAAAGCAGTTTACATTCATATAAACTGACTTTACTCAGCTACTCCAGTTAATAAACCTGAAAACTAGTTTTAAAATAACTGATAAGACAATCCAAGCTGATTTGCCTTATCCTGTCTCTTCTGAAAAAAAATACGTTAAGTGAATAAAGATAAACCAAAGCTGATATTTATGACACTTTTATTTTCACAAAGCTTTTCCTTTCCCTGTACAAGTCAGCAGCTGACAGGACTCAGTTCACATTGTGGCTACTCTCACCACTGCTCAGCTCTTCTCAGTACCTCTTTAAAATTCTTGTAGTTTTTCAGTTCCCTAAATCATTACAAACCAGCTGGGTGTTGGTGATGGAGGACAAAAGAAAAATGTGGCAAATTGAATCTATAGCAGGGAGCTGTTCTCAGTACACCAGGGAAAAGGAAAATCCTATGGCATTTTTGTGGTATTTTACCTTGTTGACTCACTGTTCCAAAATATTTTTTAGGTAAAACATCACAATGAAGGTGGCAGTTCTGTGTTTATGCCTTATCAGCATCACCGCTGCATGGCCAGTGAGTAAACCACAAATACATATCACCAATCACTTGCATTAGCTTCTTTGCATATTACTGATAAATACTGATAAATACTTTATTCTTTTCTCCCTTCAAGGTGAGGAAATCCAAGCAGTATGCCACTTCCACCAGCTCCGAAGAAAAATATGTAAGCTCCTTTTTTCTTTCTATTAATTTTCTTTAATAAATACTATTTTATTTTTTTTTATTTCCTGTAATACACACTCTCTGGTACTTGTTTTATAATTGTATATTCTTGCAGAGCACATCCTCACCTGGCTGTTACGAGCCAGTTTCAAAGCAGAGACTCATTGATGTCCAGAAGACTTTTTCCTGTGTCGGGGTCCTGGTTGTGGATTTTCATTAGTTCTACCTCTGGACCAGCACTGGAAACCTTTTTCCTTAGTGAGAAATGTGTTAGCTGTCAGTTAAAAAGGGAAAAGAACTATAGCATCGCACAGTTACCACAACCCACATTAGTTAGTGTGGATCAGATGACATTATTTGGTGTTGGAAGAGCACTTTAATCCAATTCCCATAATTTTTGTAGTGATGTAAGTGAACTGTATTAGTCTTGTATATAGCTATTTGATTTATACTCCATTGCCAGGTGTTACTCAAGTAAAATCAATTCTTTGCTCTGAGAATCAGCACCTCATTTAGTTTATAGTCTTCATGACACGGGAGATGAATCACTCTTGGGCAAAGGACCTGAGAATAAGCAGAAACAATGGTTATTGGATATAACTCCAAACTGCACTCAATAAAAACAAGCTGGAGAAACTGACCTGAAATTCCCCAGGCTCTGCCAGTGGGAGAGGCACATCTTCTACATTATATTGTTTGGGTATAATGTTCATCTGGGATCATGGCTTGTTCTGAGTCCTGCTCCTATTGCAGTGAATAGCTGAGGACACATCAGGAGTATGTACTGCAGATGCCACACTGGCCTGAAAGCAGAGGTTGTGATTAACTCCCCCTTCATTTTCTCTTGAAGGACTCCAGGGGCCATCACTTACACAGATATCACCACGGCCATGTGAATTCACAGTCTTGGGAGAGTCAGCAGACTGACCTGGCATCACCTCAGCAGGTATGGGCAGCTAACTGGAGGAGAAACCAGAGCATCTTTCCATGCCAAGATGTACAAATTAGGACTAAGTGCTTAAAGAATAGTCAACATGCTGATCAGCTCTACTGTATGTGCCTTTTCATACTAATAGTGAGCTTCATGTTGTTTTCAGACTCTTTACTCTTCAGAAGAAAGCGTGGATGTCCCAGTGGAACCGGTAAGTGTTTTGAATGACAAAATGTCAGCTGAGTGCTGCAAGGCAGACAGTGTGTAGCAACACTCATTTCCCTCATTCAAGTGCAATTCTTGCAGTAACATTTCTCCCTAAATAACACAAGGCCTCAGGCAGGTTGAGGTGAATTCAGAGAAACGTACAAGCCCTGAGTGAGCAGGACAGATACCCGTTTGCACATGCTGCATCCGTGTTCACTTTCCTGAAACATAATAACTGTTTTACAGCACTTTCCTGATGTGTCAAGCAAGAGCCACGAAGATGTGGATGACAATGACGATGATAATGATTCCAACGACACGGATGAATCTGATGAGGTTGTCACAGGTTTTCCCACAGACATTCCAGTCACTGTACCCTTCCCCCCATTCCCTTTCACCCGGGGAGACAACGCTGGCAGAGGTGACAGCGTGGCATACAGGATGAGGGCAAAAGCTGCACTGGTGAAGTCCATCAAACTCCACAAGGCTGCAAAAAAGGTAAACAGCACTGAGCAGTGGTGCCCACGCTCTCGGAAATGGGTGGTGAGCTTGAAAACGGGCATGTGAGCTTTGAAAAGAATTGGTGAGGGCAAAGCAGGTGTACGTGAAGGAATGTATTTTCCTTTCTCTGGATACCCCAAAATCAGGGGGTGCTGATGGTGCCAAGGCAAGAGTGTAGCCTGCTGCGGCAAGATATGCAATACTGCAGTTTGCACTGTCGTGATGCACTTGCACGCATGGAATCTGATGACAGCATCAAACCGTGAGCTTCTCACAATGTGAAAGGTTCATGTAACTACATAAAAGTCAGTGTTTCCAGGCAGGGGTGTATCCTGCAGCCTTTGAGTGTCCCTGCAGCCCGAGCAGCTCCGGTGCAGCTGTTGACAGGTAATTTCTCCGGGCTGACAGTGGCTCGTTTTGTTCCCTAACACAGCTCATGTACGATGCCACCGAGGAAGACGAGAGCGACCTGGCTGGGGACAGCCATCGGGCGGGGCTGTCCCGGGAGGATCCCGCTGCCGGCCGCTCCGTGGGGAAGCACAGCATCAGCGCGGAGTGGGGCGCCAGGAGCGGCGGGCAGGACAGCCGGGAGCCGGACAGCAGCCAACCCGAGCAGAGCCTGGAGAACGACAGCCGGCAGCAGCTCGACAGCCAGGAGGCAGACGGAGGCGATGGCAGCAAGGCTGGCGGCAGAGGGGACAGCCTGCCGAGCGCGGAGAGCAGGGAGAGCCAGCCTTCCGACGAGGGCTCCGACGGCACCAGCCACCAGAAACCCGAGAGCGCCGAGGACTCCCGAGACCGCCACAGCATCGAAAACAACGAGGTCACCCTTTAGAGGGAGACAAGAAGCAGCGTGTGTCCCTTTCTTTTCCCGATCCCTGGCTAAGGGGGGCGGGGAGCAGCTTGGTTTCGGGGTGGCTGTATTCGGGGTGTCCGTGTGCGGGCGCGGCGAGCCCTCGGGCGGCGTTCGGCTGTAGCGGGACTGCAATAAAGCCACACACAACCCTGTACCTGCTCCTGTCTGCTGCGCCGGGGCCGGGCGGGGGCAGCGGCAACATCTCTCCTTCCTAAAACCGTGTGAAATCGCTGTTCCCGTAGAATTTAGGGAGCAGAACCCCCCACGGCGGCGCCCACAGCCGGCCTGCGGGGCGGGGCGGGGCGGCGGGCCCCGCTGAGGCCTCCGGCCCCGGGGAGGGCAGGGCAGGGCGGGGCGGGGCAGGAGGAG
>VXBX01006191.1:31278-152369 GCA_013400415.1 Scytalopus superciliaris
CCTCTCCCAGCCCCGCACCCCTTGCTTGTGGATCCCTCTTGCCCACCTCCCCCTTTTCTCCCCGTCCTCTCAACTCTCGCCTGCATTCTTTCCCCATCCCCTGCCCGACCATCCGTGCTTTCCTCTCCCCGCTCTCTGTGTGCCCATCTCTTCGTGCACATCCACCCTCTGATCCCCTTCCCGGTTATGCCCCGCCAGGACACGCCAATGCACCCGCTCCTCGCCCCTTTCTTTCCCCTGGAGCACAGACCTCTCTGCCTCCCAGCTCTTAGTCCTGCCTGCTTTCTGCGACAGACGCTCCCACATAGCAGGGGTTCAGGTTGGACCTTAGGAAGAATCTCCTCTAGGGAAGGCTGATTAGGCATTGGAATGGGCTGCCCAGGGAGGTGATGGAATCACCGTCCCTGGAGGTGTTCAAGGAAAGAGTGGACATGGCACTTAGTGGTGTTCAGTCATAGATTGGACTTGATCTCAGTGGTATTTTCCAACCTAATTGATTCTGTGATTTTTTCTGGATATATCTGTCTTTCTGACCCAACACCAGGTCTTTGGAGAGTTGGAGCAGAATGCTTGCCCCCCCTCTCCTTTTTAGTTTCCCCTACCCTATAGAAGAGGTGGTTAGAGTAGGATGCTTGGAGTGGGTTTGTTGGAAGGGTGTTTGAATCCCATCTGCTTTTCTGCAGTGTTGTGCAGTGCCTTGGAGCTGCCCTTGAGAGTCCAGAGCTGCCTGTTGATGCGCAGCTGGGGACAGGGACATAGTCTGAAGCAAAACCAGACTCACATCAAATGAGAGTTCTAAATTTAGTGCATTAGCTCTGCTCTGAGATGACCTTTTACAGCACTGATTTGACAAAGCGGAGAGAATGGTGGATGGAGAATTCCGTGGATTCAAGGTTGTGGGAACGCATGGAAAACCACCCCCTTCCTTTTCAGAGAAGCTTAAAATGTCAGCATCAACCTGAAGATTTGTTTAAGTGTCAGACAAAATCTTTATGGTTATAAAGCTGCAGGAAAAGTAAACCATATTTAGAAAATAGAGTTTTTTCTTTTAAAATGTGGACTTTCTGAAGTGGTGGGTAGTAATGTTGCTTACTCAGCATCAGCAGAAACAAACTTGATTTTAAGCAAGGATTTGTAAATTGGACTATTGTATGTTCTATATTCAATTCTCTTTGATTTTTACATGCATTCAAAGATCATTTGCTGTAACTCTGACTTCAGCTGTACTGCACCAAAACAAATCCCTCTTGAACATTGCAGTGTTTTAGATACAAATCAGACTTGCAGAGATTATGGACCAGAGCATGTTTTCTTTTTAGTAGATTTTATGGGAACAGTGTTCAGTGACCCAAGTCACTTCATAGCAAGAGATCACAATGACCAGGAAAAATACTAATAATGATTGTGTTATGCAGCACTGTGTTTTGGACTTTTCAGTGGTGTGTTTTCTTCAGTCTGTGATATGTAATCAGACTGTAATTGAGATATGTAATTGCCTGGGAAAGGAGCTGCTTCGCATGGAGAAAGCAAATTTTATAAAATTATATATATATAAATCCTTTTATTAAAATTCTCATCTAAATAGACTGTTCAGGTGCTCCCTTCATACTGGTTGTTGCCAAGAAGGAGCCTCCTTTGTATGTTGTTAACTGTGGTGAAAACCATCAGTGTTTGTATGTGAGGTAAGTGAGACTGACTTAGTAATGACCCGGCATGAGTTGCTGCTGTTGGTTCTCTGTCATGATTTGTGCAGTAATACTCAAAACTGGTTACCTACACTGGCACTTATTTTTGTGCTGGTTTCTGAGCTCTCCTGAACCTGAAGGCAGAGCTTAATAGCATGTCACTTGTGTAAGGTCAGAGTATTCGCAGATGGAAAGAAAGTCCATCAGACAGACTCACTGCCACGAGATACTGTTCTGATGAAGGCTTGGTGAAATGATTTGTTGAACCATTTGTTGCATCTGCAGCTTGGGGTTGTTTATGGATAGAGGAAGAATGCTTATTTTTATTACTTTTTCATTAGCTGAGCAAGCAGCAGAACTGAGAAGAACAGGCTATTGGTGAAGCTGCATGCTGGGCTGGGCAGAATGAGTGCAGCTGAACCTTCAGTGGCTTCAGCATCAAGCAGATGTTGCCAGAGATGTTCTCACCCTGCTCTGATAAATGGATCCCTTACCTGTCCTGCTGCCTAAAAACAATGTATCTTGGGCTAGAGTGACCAGTTTGGAAGCCTATGTGTGTCCATAGCTTGAATTTCTCATTTCTGCCTTCAGGCTGAAAGATAAGGACTATTTTCGACATGGTAACATTATGCATCCTTTTGGCTGGGGCAATCTCTTTTCTACTGGGCATGAACCAGTTGATCAAGTGTGTGTTGTGTGTGGAATGTTGCAAAGTTAACACATTCTTGCAGTGCAAGAAGGCAGAAGAATATTTTCTATAATGGCTATGGATCAAGCTGCCTCTTGCTGTTTGAGACAGTCATGGCATACTGGTAGTATTCTATTTTTAGCTGTAGAATGAAAAAACTTGAACTCATATTCTAGGAATGTTTTGAGTGGATTTATCCCGGAGTAGTTATTACCCACAGTTTCTGTTGATTTCTGGCCTGCCTCAATAGGCAAGTGTAGCAGAAGTTACTGTAGGTGACATGCTTTTCTGGCACCTTCATGAGAATGTTGCCATAGAGTCATGGGCACAGTAAATGTCTGGGTGTGACTTTGGTGCTGTGGAGGCACTGCAGGGTGCTGTACTTGCCTGTGGCATAAGGAACACCTTTCTGAAAATGGGATTACTGCACTACACAGGGCTGATTTCAAGCCTGACATTGTCACAGGGCACGTGAAGGATAACTGAGGTTTTTATATTGGAATAGAGGAGTCTGTAGTGAAATTCCATCTCACTAGACAGAGCTCAACAAGAGGGATACCCTTTGGACATCACAAGTGATAATGTTATCATGGCTAAACAAGTTGCTACTCATTACTGAAAGATATTCGTTGACAGCTTACACTTTGCTTGCTGTCAGTAAGAAAAGTGCAGAGAGGATTTAAGGTAATGGTTGGGGAAACCATAACAGGAGAGTTACGAAGTGAATAGAGAGTCAACTGCTTCAAACTACAGTATTTTAGATTCTTCTCTTTGTGGATTCTTTTCAGATTCTAAAAAGAGTGTCTGGGAAGTGGCTCTAGTCCCTCTAGTTTTGCAGATCTCTTCAGCAAACATCCCAGATGCTGAGAGAAGAGGAGAGGAGGGGCTGACTACCCAACTCTGTTAAGGGGAAAGTTATCAAAAAGTTTTGATGGGTAAAAAACAAGGTCTGTTTCAAGAGCTAGGCTGAAAAGATAATTTAAGCTGCCCTGCAGAGCTGTACTTGCTAACCCAGTGCTATTTTGTCCTCATGCACTGTTGGGCATTTTTTGAAAGGTTTTCTTAGTTACTGCTAAATGAAGGAATCAGGTATCCATCCCAATCACTCATTAATTGTTACTTTCATGAAGAATGCATCATGACATCTTCACCGAGTTGAACTATTGCAGACTCTGTACCTTACTAGGAAGTGTGAATTAAGGATTGGGAGACTGTATTTTACTGTTTTCAGACAAAGCATCTTTGTCTGAGGGTCACGTTCCTCAGCCTCATTCTTTACCCAGAATTTCTGGGCAGTCAGGTTAGTTAGTGATACGTATCTGGGCCTGAGCAATTTCAGAACTTCAGACTTTTACATAAATCTGAATTACTTTATATGCTTCTGTACCTTATAAACTTAGCTTTATGATTATATAGCCATAGGTGTATATGTAAGTGCATATGCATTATATATATTACATGTGTGCATTGTATATGTTACATATATGTATGCATATGTCTATAACACATTAAATATGTGTAAACAGAAAGATTTTAATCTGTGTATCTAACAAACTAGACTTTTTATTGAAAGATGAAATTTCATCATTTTTTAATCATTATTTTTTGACAATTCTCAGTTTATGTTCAGTAAACTGTCTGAGCTACATACAGAGTGAGTACAAGAGAGTGTTAGTTGCAGCTTTGTTTGATAAATGAATTACATAAATCCAGTCAAAAAGTTTATGAATAGCAAATTCATATAAGGAAACAAAACGGGTTTTGTGCTTGCAGCAGATGTCAGCTTAAATCCAGCACTGCTTACCGCCACTGTTCTTGATGCATCTAAATCAGTAGTCTAATAAGACAAAAAGGGGAATAATATATATGTATGTTATAAAAATGTAACAGCTAATTAAAAGTTTCAAGTTGGCTGATGGACAAACTCAGAGTTCATTTAGCACAGAGATCATTATGTGATCTCTTGTGCTGTTTGGTTGGGTTTTTTTCTTCACAAGTAACTTTCTGTTCTTTGCTGACTTGACTCCTAACAATAGTCTAATATGACAGAGTTTGAGTTTGCAGGCTTTCTGCTTCTGCTCACCACATTTCTTATTGGTGAGTAATGTGCTGACAGCCGGGACTTGGCTTTCTGGCCAGCTTAGCTCACTGGCTGTTCCAGCCTTTTCTTCCTCTCTTCCGTAATGTTTTCGTGCCTTTATTATGAGGGTTGCTAGTGCAGCGTGGTGCTGTGTTAGAGGCTGAGTCTGTGGAGTTCTTTATTATTAGTGACTCTGTAACTGTTCTTGGGTTTGTGTTTGTGTCTTCAAGAATGACCTAATGGGGAGGATTTGGCATTCCGTGTAGTAAAGTTGCAGTCTTTATCTGTGAATTTTCCAACGTGGCTTTAAAGAAGAGCGTTGAAGAACTCTTATTTTGGGGCTCACACTAGGGAAGGTTATAAATTATAATTGAGGAGTGTGAACAGAGATTAATGTTAAAACTCTTAGTGCTTGCTGTGCCTGTGCAAGAGAAGTTTAGTGGTTTACATCACAACTTAAAAATGTGGTAACTGAAAGGCTTCTAGAAACAACATTTTTTGCTGAATACACCTCATATTTACATGTAGAGGGAAGACCTTCGTTATTCCCATCTCTTTGTTAGCAAACAAAGGTCTGCAGCAGGCAGATGAGCCCTTTGTCTTAGTCTTACAGCAGTGGTTGCAGGTTGACTAAACTCTACCTTCATTGACAGCTTTAGAATGTGTTTTGGCTATCCCTTGTTGTTGTTCCATGTGACGTCAAATTACTGTGGTATGTTTGATGGGTCCAAGATTTTTTCCTAGGGAATTTGAGGTTACTTCATTTCCATCCACTGAGAATGAAAGGGATGTTTTGAAAGGCTGGCTGTTTAAAACACCCAAAAGGGATGGAAGTTTAGTGTGGTTCTATGAGAGTGAATTTTATTTTTATATGCTTTCTCTCTCACTAGAAACTAAGGTCAAATTGCCTTGCTTTATTTAGGCTTAAATGATGAAAAGTTCCTTGAAGTTAGCAGTTCTGGTCTGAGCATCAGCAGTTCCCACCTTTTTTTCTGTTCTGTATTAGGCATAGGAGATAAGTGTGGTGGTTACTAACTGTGTTTTAAGATGGTTGATTCTTTTAGGGACTCCATTTAAAAGACCCTTTTGCTTTTCAGTTACAAAGTTCAATAGCTCCTCTTACATTGTCTTCTTAAGAATGTCAAGTGTGATATGAAGTGAGTGACAGGCAGAAACAGTTCAGCTAATGCAGTTGCTCAGTTTGCCATCTTAGATGGGAGTCGATGATTTAGGCTGCTCCTAATGTTTAATTGATTTAATTTGTTGTGCAGGGAAAGAAACCACGTAGAAATGCTCACCAAGATCCTTGCTGTGTCTGTGTTGGACATGCCTTGCCTATGGGAGAGAGGAAGGTTATGATTTGGGTGTTTTTAAATACATTTGATTCATGTATACTCCTTTCACGTGGAAAGTTACTTAAGACTTCTCATAAAGGTTCACTGATGATTGAGCATTTTCTTTCATCTAACAGTGTTTTTCTTATTGAAAAAAACCCCACAACATTGCACTTCCATTTCTTGAAAGGTAGGCTACCTGTGTGTGTCTCTGTATCCTGTATCCGTTTCTTGCCATGGATTCTAAGTGACAGCACTTCTGGCAGATCTTCCACAGATTGTGTTAGAGCTCTGCTGAGCTGTTCCTGCCTTATCGTGGTATCTCATGAATAGCTAATACTGCCCCAGGCCCTGTTCAGTCTATGAACAAAGTTGTTCTTGCTTAAACTTACATCAGTTTACAATCTGTAGAAGAACATGCAGCTGACATGACATAGCTTAAGCTTTCAACAGCACTTACTATGTCACTCGTGTGTCAAGTATCAGACCTCTGTGCACATCATTATATATGTTTTCCTTTTAAGGTCTGTGGGGGACAAGACTCATGGAAGAAAGCAACACCAGCAGAGAGCGATACCTGAAAAGTGTTTTACGGGAGTTGATTACTTACATGATTTTCCTTGTGGTCTTGTGTGTCTGTAAGTACCATTCAGCACTAATGCATCCAGTTCTGTACTATCTGCTTGCTGTCCATGATTCCAGTGATGCCTGACACTTAAGTTGTTGTGGATGATCAGTGGTAATACAACAAGGTGATGATTTTATTTGTGTGAGAGGGAATGTTGGAATGGAAGAGGAGATGCAAACTACATAGGTAGATTGACTGAGAGCACGTCTGCCCTGCTTGAATGCAGCAGAATTACTAAAAGCCCCAACCTTTATACCATTGCTGTTTTGGTGTTGTACTGCAAGCTTGTTTAGATACTAAATATCATGGTTTTTTCCTCCCTGACTGCATTAAGAATGCTTGTGCAGCTTTATGAACCAAGTACTGTAAGACTGCTTGTGGCTGACATGCTGCACCACCAAGAGAGGTGTAGCAGTGAGAGACCTGCATTAAAATGAAACTGGTTTCAGTGGGAGAAGTTTGCCTTTTAACAGGCTGTTAACAATTTGTTTTGCTACAGGAAAAGATTTTTGGTATCAGTATAAAGGAAAAGTGTAGTGTGTTAAATATCCAGAGATATTGCTAACTCATTAGTATTTTTTGCAGAACTATCCTTTTTATTTTACACATAAGCAGTAATTATAGAACAGTCTGGTCTGTGGCTTGACATGCTCTAAGAGAGAGCTTCTCAGTGCAGACTAAATGCCACGGACTTTTCTAGTTCTCTTGTGTTTTTGAGAGTACATATTTAGAGGGAATCCAGGTAGTGTGCAGTCATGTGATACATTCCATGTGCCACAGCAGAAGTGTATTGAAAATAGTTCTTTTTCTGTGGTTGCTAAAGAAAACACTTGTTAAAGAAAACTTCTTATAAAATATATAAATTTTATAAAATTGTCAAAACTGACAGCAATTATTCATTTTAGACCTAATCTTCCAGACTCCTCTGAATTTTAGCCTTAAGATGGTTTAAAGTATTTAGAGGCAGTAACCATATCCACACCAGAGACTGTTCTCTCAAGCCATCTTGGCTTTGCACATCATTTTATAATTTATGCTCTGTGGTCCTCACCCAAATGCTTGGCCCAGTGGGAGGAGAAGTAACAGACAGTTATTTATTTTCTCTGGGGAGTTTCTTCTAAAAGGACTGCACTTCCAGGGTGGGGGTTCATAGCCTAACCATAAGCTGCTAATGTAATTCCCAGGGCCCTCCAATATCCTGATTGACTGTCATTAACTGCTCAGGCAGAGCATAGTTCTCCTGAGGTCTTTGTGCCATCCACACCGGTTCTTAATGCCAGCACAAGTCACCTAAAAAGGCAGTAGCTGCCTCTATTCAGGCTGCTAAATCATGCCTTTATTTTTCTTGAGGTTAGCTGTTGTAGAAGCATTAATAATAGAATGCAGTGTCGGAAGGACAAGAGAGTATTTTAAACTGATCAGTCTGTCTTCACTGGTTTTTGTATGTTCAGTGATGCTTGGTGTGGATTTTGTGTTGTTTTGAAGCTTAAAAGTTCCAGTGCAAAATCTATACAATGACAACATGATGTATTCAAAACAAAACAAAGTGCCTTTTTTTCTTTCTTCTTTTTTTCTTCTCTTCTCTTTCCCTCATTTCTTTATCCCTCACTCCTTACCAAATCTTTTGCAGTGACTTATGGGACAGTGAGTTCCAGTATGTACTATTACACAAGGGTTATGTCGCAGCTCTTCCTGGAAACACCTGTATCAAAAACAGAGAGAACTGATTTCAAAACTTTGTCCACAATGGATGACTTCTGGAAGGTAATCTAAAACCAAGTTTTTATATCTCTGTTGCTGTGGTTTGTTTGTCTTGTCATGGCCTGTAAATTTAGCCTGCAGGATCTTATTTTCTAGTGTGGTAGAGTTTGTGCATGAATAGCTTTGTGCACAGTGTCAAAGCTATGGAACACATTAGGCCTTCAATATGTGAAAGTTTAGAACCCAGGTCATCCTGGTGGGGCAGTGTAGGGTAAGGTTGTGGAATGGCTTTGGAGGACAGGTCGCAGTAAGGCTTTATGTCAGTAAAACAGTCAACTGCAATTCTAACACCTCCATGGAATGAAGATCTATAAAACCAGTGCTTGCAACATGCCAACTAAAGTTCTGTCATCCTCTCAAGTTCACAGAAGGCCCTTTGCTGGATGGTCTTTACTGGGAGATGTGGTACAACAACAAAACCATGGCAGAGAACAAAAGCTTCATTTATTATGAGAACCTGCTCCTTGGGGTGCCTCGCATTCGGCAGCTGAAAGTCAGAAATGGTTCATGCTCAATACCTGAAGACCTGAAGGATGAAATCAAAGACTGCTATGATGTCTATTCTGTAGCTAATGAGGACACTGCTCCTTTTGGCCTTCGAAATGGAACTGCGTACGTAGTATTCCTGTAGACACATACTTGCTTTCTTTTGTTCCTGACCTGGCTTATGCTGAACTAAGTCACTTGGCAGAGGCAACTCTGCATTTGCTTTATGTTCTGTCTGTAAAGCCAGAGCAGCTGCCAGTTCTGCTTTTGGAGAAACCTTACAGACTTGGAGAGTATTGTGCTCCTGATCCTGTTGAGTTCAGGTGCTGTCCCTGTGCCATCAGTAGCTGCTGTGCCAGGGAGACACACTGCACTCTGAGCACAGCACTGCAGACCTCACCTGCTCTGGTATCACAGGCTGTGTTGCTGCAGTGGGTTTAACCAAGTTGTCTTCTCTGCCTAAAAATGGGAAGAACGTTGCCTTTCTTGGAGGACAGTATGAGTTGAACTGTAAAAGGTTTTGGAGGTGGAAAATAACTATGTAGGTGTTAATTTTCTTTCTTTCCCTGAGGACAGAAATTCTGTGCAAGTCAGTTGATGTGTTCTCTTTTCACAATTAATACACTTGTGACCCGTCTTTCTATCTTAGTTTTGTAATTTCCTTCTCCAGGGTGCATCAAAACTTTGCACAAGCGCCTTTTAAATGGAAGCAACTGATGAGGTTTTGGTCAGGTTTTGTTGATGTCTGTTTTGTTAATTGTAAGTTGAAGGTGGAAAGACCAATGTGCTTTGTTTCACTTCTGAACTAGCTGGACGTATACCAGTGAGAAGGATTTGAATGGGAGCAGCCACTGGGGTTTGATTGCCACATACAGCGGGGCTGGTTATTACCAAGACCTGTCAAGGACCAGAGAAGTGACAGCTTTGCAGATTGCTAGCCTGAAGAAGAACCTGTGGCTGGACAGAGGGACCAGAGCAGCATTCATTGATTTCTCCGTGTACAACGCAAACATCAACCTGTTCTGTGTTGTCAGGTATGAACAGAACCATGAAGCATTCAGTTGCACATTATAGGGTGAGGACTTGGGGTTTTCTTGTGATTTCTTCGTTTTCGGACATGGGTAAGCATATGTTTTGTATAAAGGAGACAGAGAACTGCAGTGGCGTGCCTTCCTGTCCCAGAAGTGAGACTCCACATGGTGGCTGCACTCACCAGCTGGAGGCAGTCCTGGCTTTCCTGATGCCACGGTGGTTTGGGTGCAGTTTGCAGGCAATTTCTCTAGTGAGTTGGCTTATTCAAGTGCAGCATCAGTCTTTAGTTTAGAAGCATGAAACAGATACAGACAATCAAATCCTTCTCTTTTCTCACTGCTCCTGCAAGCTTTGGGTTTTCATGAAAATGGAATGTGGTCATGTTTACACCTTTTGTGTGCTGTCCTTTCTGAGTCATATGTGGGCTTGTTTCTGTTATTTAAATAGTTATGTGAATAAAACCAAGTATCTTTTAGTAGTGCTTTTCATCAATGCTGTGTAAATTTAAGTGGGGTTTTTTGCCTTTTTTAAAATGCAGGTTGCTAGTGGAGTTTCCAGCTACGGGAGGCCTTGTTACATCTTGGCAGTTTCAGCCAGTGAGGCTGATTCATTACATCTCCACTTTTGACTTTTTCCTGGCAGCCTGTGAAATGGCTTTTTGTCTTTTTATTCTTTATTATATGGTGGAAGAGATCTTAGAAATTCACATTCATAGACTGCGCTACTTCAGAAGTCTTTGGAATTGCCTTGATATCCTTATCATTGTGGTAAGTAACCCTGATAATAAGGCTAAACTTGCCTTTAAAATGCACTTTGTGGAAGACGTTGGTGCCTCAGTGTTCCCATTGTGGGCTTAAGGGATAGGGCTGTCATTAGGAAGGATACTTACAGACTGTTATGCTGTTCAGTCTGAATAAGACAGTTTGAGTCTGTGTTGTAGTATTGGTGTGTTTTGCAAATTTGGTTGTTCTGTCTTCAGTGGTTTCAACCTTGGCTTTCCTGGTGCAAAGTTAGAGTATTTGTCAGTTGTGCTTTTTCACAGTTTGTCTTAGAGGCACAGGCCTTATCAGAGGTAACAACCTTGCCCTCTATTCTACATATCTGATACAGACTAATGCACTGGCTTTCAAGTAAGAAAATCAGCTGCTTTTAAGGAGTGATTTGCATTTTGAGGAATGGGACTGGGATTTGACTGTGTTTGCAAAGAACCACCAAGAGATTTGTTGTGGTATTAAATACTCACCAGCTAATACCAAGTTTGAAGAAGTGGCTCAAACTTACGGAGTGCTAGCAGCTGTCAGGGCTGCTTTCTTGGTTAAGTGGACAGTGCTGCACATCAGTAATCTTAGTGTAGCAGAAAATCTGAGCTTTCAATTTAAAGCTGCATAATATAATTCCCTCTGGACTTATACCAAGCTGTTCTTACCAGAAGTATACAAAGCCAGAAGTGCAGAAATACTTCCAGTCCCACACTTGTTTTATATCTTCAGACTTGGATGAATCTAAAGTTTCAAGTCTTGAAGTTAATATCTGTAATCCAGAGAAATCATACTTGCATCACAGTGCTTTGTAAATGCAAGACCATTCAGAAGGATGTTTGCACACAGTGTGTGCTGCTTGTTATGCTTAATGGTGGAAGCAGGAATAAAATGCTTTGCTGTTGCAGTAGGTGGAGAGTGTTCAAGTGTGAATGAAAAATTCAGTTCACACAAAGGGTCAAAGTTCTATATTTATACCTTGCCTGAGGGACATTGTTTAAATTTAGGATTATGTACTTACGGTTCTATATATATGGTGAACTGTTCCCTTAGACTAATGAACAGCACATTTGCAGAGGTCAAAGCAAGTTCTTACCTGTGTGGTAGAATTGCAGCTTGTTCTGGGCAATACTGGGCAGTCTGTACTCTGGAGAAACTCCAGTGCCTTTTTGGCTACTGCTGTCTTTTTTGCTCTTTACTTTCTTTCACATTTGTCTTTTTGAATTGTCATATTCCCTTCCTTATGTTTTCTTCTCTGGGATGGCTTCACTTTTCTGAGCCTGCCAGGTGTCACTCTCATCTTGTCCTTCAACTCTGGCAAGTAAATGACTTCCAAATCATCTTACTCCCAGACTGTTTGTCTGCAGTCCAGGACTATAGTGGTTTTCTTGCGAAATGCATTTCCTCATATGTCCAGAAATTGTAGCTTGGATCTCGTGTCAAACAGCAGCTACTGGGCTGTTAAATGACTCCTGAGTGAAACCTGGGACAGGTGATTGGAGGGATTGACCCTGAAGGACTGTGAGAAGTTTATATCAGTGATGTTTTAATTTTTTTCCCCCTAGAAGCTGTGCAATCTCTGGATGTTACTCTCCTGTTTGAAACTTTATCTTTGTAGTCAGGACACCTTGAAAATAGTATTGTTTGCTTTTAGTCAAAGCTTACTTTGTGGTAGTGCTATAAATAATATGAAGTTCATAATTTCTTAACTTTATCTGACATGTGGGTAAAGCACGTTGTTTTAAAATCCTAATCACCTTTTGTAAATTTGTATGTTTCTCTTGTACTCAGCTCTCTGTGGTAGCTATAGGAATTAGCATCTACAGGAGATCAACTGTTGACATGCTCCTGAAGAAGCTGCTGGAAGATCAGAACTCATTCCCCAATTTTGAACCTTTGGCCTATTGGCAAATGCAGTTCAACAACATTACTGCAGTCACTGTGTTTTTTGTCTGGATTAAGGTAACTCCAAGACATACATCCTTATTCTAATGTTAGAATATAAGCAGTATTCTGAGTTTCACTTGATACAATATTTGAGGTTTAGTCATGTTTCTCCCAAAACTGGTCATGCAAGAGTCAGAACACAGGGGCAAACTTCTTGCAGATGAAAAGCAAGGCTGTAATTTGCCATGGGTTTAGTCAGCTCTTGTTTAAATCTAGAAGATACAGTCAGTGCTAATGTTTTGTCAGCAGGCACAAGAAATGTTTTTATTATTCTTCAATTGCTAACTCAATTAATCTGAAAACTCAGTATATGTATTGCTTTAGTTAAACATAATTTCTGTTTTACTGCCTCCTTTCCAGTGATGCTTCTTTTCATGCCCGTACTCATTTTTTGCCCTCTGTATATATAAAGTTGCAGAGGAACATTTACTTAATGAACTAACAGGGGAAATGTAAGATCAGTGATAAGTGAATTTCACATCTGGTACTTAGTCTCACCAAGCAAGTTAGCTAGCCCCTTACTGCTTCATAGGACAAGGTTGCATCTAATTTTTGCATCATGGTTTAAGAAATAAAAAGTGGCTTATTATAAGAAGTAGTGGTAAACTGCATGGTAACAGAATAATGCTGTTTGGGGGTACCTTAGGAAGTCTTTAGTCCAGCCACCTGCTCTGAGCAAAGTCAGCTGGGAGAGCTCCTTTTGTTGCGTTTTGCTACTTCATATTTATCGTCTTCATGGAAGATAATGATGGATAAATAGGCTTTTGGAAGTGTTTTGGTACTGCTGGTCTGAAGCCAGGGTGCCAAATAGAGGAGTGGAAAAAAAAAGAAAACCCAAACAAAACCCAAAACCAAGCAAGTTTGCCTTTGCAAAGAATTTTTTTCACCTTTCAAGTCTCAGTATTTTTAGGAAGTTGTATTTCTAAATGTAAATTAACTGACTTTGTCTCCAGTCATATTCAGTAAAAGACCTCATGTAACAGGCTGGAGAGCAGTTGTATTAAGAAATCGTCTTCCTTGTCTTTACAGTTTTTTTTCTTTTCTTTTGTCTCTTAACAGCTTTTCAAATTTGTTAACTTCAACAGAACAATGAGCCAGTTATCCACTACCATGTCTCACTGCGTCAAAGATGTCATTGGCTTTGCTATTATGTTTTTTATTATTTTCTTAGCCTATGCTCAGTTGGCCTATCTTGTCTTTGGCACTCAGATTGATGACTTCAGCACTTTCCAAGACTGCATGTAAGTACAGGTATAAAATGTTACAAGAATTTCTTGGTACATTGGTAAATGGATCTGATTGCCTTATCAGAGGCAAATCCTATGATGTCCATCTAAACAGATGAGCTGCAGGCATATCAATGTGGAGTTTTTTATAATTTTTACCTCAGAAAGTGTTTTTGCTGTGAGATTAAAAATATGCCATAGTCAGAACAGTGAGCCAAAAATGGCAGGTTTGGTTTGGTGGAAATGACAAGGTTTTTGCAGTTGGTCACATTCCCAGACAAAGCAATGACTCCTGTGTTCATCAGTTACACACTTCCCGAAATGTTAGATACATCATAAGGCTGTGTTCCTCAAAATGTTCATACTGATTGACTCAAATGGAATCTGTCTTAGCCAATCAGAGCATTTGTAAGCATCTGCTGGAATCCAGGAAAGAGACAGGACTTAATAAAAGGTTGTTAATCAGTTTTTTCTTTACTGATTTGGTGCAGCATAACCTGATTGTAACCGAGGCTGTGAACAGGTTGTTCAGTAACCAATTTCCCTTTCCCCCTTATGTTGGGGCAGTGTTGCAAAGAGATTGTTGTAGAGAATTGGAGGCACTTGAAATATGCTGATGGTGCTGTAAAGTGCCAAGCCTCTTCCAGCCTTGGCACTGTCCAGACAGCTTTAGGGGGAGAGAGTTGGGGTTGTATGTGTGCAGGAGAGATGGGAGTGGTTCTCAAGGTTTCACAGTGGTAATCACTGGACTGAAAGGTAGAAGTAACCACCCTGGTTTTGTTCTGCATGTGTGACATCTGACTGAGTGTGGTTATGCCTAGGCTTGATGAATGGTTTATTGCAGTGCCTGATAAAGTATTACACTAGTACAGGCCTCTCTACAGCCCATCGATCATACTGTTAAAATAAAATGGTTTGAGAATCCTTGCACGGCTCCAAAAATGTTGTCATGTTCTCTTCAACTCCTGAATGTGTTTTGTTTTTTTAAGATTTACTCAGTTCCGCATCATTTTGGGAGACTTCAACTTCACAGAGGTTGAAGAAGCTAATCGAATTTTGGGACCAATTTATTTCACTACATTTGTGTTCTTTATGTTCTTCATTCTCTTGGTATGTACACTGTTTACATGGGGTGGGCAGGTGGCTGTTTCTGTGTCTCTTGTTCTTTGGTTCCCACTGCTGCTTGGGGCTTTTTCTTATCATGGTGAGTGTGTGGCCCTGTAGGGGCCTGACTGTGACATGGCTGGTCACACACTCTTTCTTTTTTTTTCTGCATTTAAAATCACTTTGTATTGTATGCTTGTTGTCATTCCCATGCAGTCTTCCACATGTGGGGTTTTTAAAAATATTTATTTATTTATTTGTTTGTTTGTTTATTTATTATGAAGGGTTTTATTTCTAAAATCTGAATAGTGCCTGGTTGGCATACACAGCAAGCCTTTTGTTGAAAAGTAGCTGTGCAGGCTCTTGGGTCATAAAGTAGTCTGATGGGTGGCTGGCTGTGTTTGCAACACACAGCTTGTCTGCTAGAAGAGCCTAGTTCATCAGCAGTGCAGCAGATTTCAGATAGCCAGATTTGCCTCTTTTCTATCTTCTTTTACTTCTCCAGGGCAGTCAGGCCCCATCTTCTTCACCTTCTCAATGCAGATTACCTGTACACTAACAGGATTATAAGAAGCTCAGCTTACCTGGGAGGCAGCATGTAGACATTACTGGTAAATAAATCAGTGAGTGTATTGTGAGTGAGTGCTCATCTTTTGTGTACTCTGTTAATATTAGTATTGAATCCATATTACAGTCTTAATGATAATTTACATAACAAAATGGAGGGAAGAAACCTCTCTCTTAGAAACCTGGAAGACCAAGTAAATTAATTTTTTATATCAATACAAGTGAAGAACCCTGGTATCTTCTACTTGGATGTGCTTTTCAGTTAGTTTGGTACTAACATGAACATGTAGTAATTTTCTTTCTGATGACATCACCAGACAGAAGCTGTTACCTGAGCAAGAAATCTTCAGATCATTCCCCAAACTGTGTGACTTTAGGTGATTGGATAAGGTGGCAAGCATTAGAGCAGGACTTTGCTAATTTGTGCAGCATTCTTTTATCATGACAACTTTTAGTTACCTGATGACCCTTATAGTTAATGTGTATTATTATTATTATTATTATTAGAGATAAGGAGGAATGGCATTCAGATTTTATTTGTGGGAAAAGACTTCATTAGTAAAGAAGCAGAGAATCTTAAGTGTTCAGTGAGATGGACCAGTGGGAAAATGGGAAAATAACATATGGGTGACTCTGGCAAAGGAAGCAAGTTTTGTATTTGCTTTGTTCCAGAGGAACAGACTATAGTGTCCAGCAAGGGAAAGAAATAATTTTTCCTAAGAGGCAACAGAAAAGCACTGGACTGTGAAGTCCCAGCAGGTTTTCAAAAATACTTGCTATAATTTGTGTGCTTATTAATATCTGTACAGCCTCTTGCTCGGCTGGAGTGATATGTTGATGTAAACTCCTGGAGACCAGTCTGAGACCTGGAAACTAAGTTAGGGAACATGAGAGAAAAGCATCAACTCTAAATGTTGGGCAGTCTGTAGTCAGGTTACCTCTTAATTCTCTGGTGTTGAGCAAGAATGCTTAAAGAATACAGCACTAGAAGATTGCTCTATAGGATGTTTTTAAGTCCACGAGGAAACAGAGGTTAACACAGCTTTTCTGCATGAGAGTGGCACTTTGAACATGCCGGTAAATTTAATAATTCTTCTTTAATATGAATGTCCAAGTTGCAATTTAGTCAGTTTACTCCATGCACATCAGGAACCTTTCAGGAATGACAGCATGGCTAATGTCAGTTCCATGCTTGGTACAGGGGTAGTGAGGCCAATATTTTCTCTTTTCTCTGAACAAGAGACTAAGCTCTTTTCAGAGGTGATGCCATACATGCCAAGTGTCTGATTTTAAGCTTTTCTGTTTTTTATCTTCAGTCTGAATTGCAACCAGAACTTTACCTAGAGAAGAACCTTTTGTTTGTGCTGTTTATTACAGGGTGAATAGTTATCTTGATTCCTTGGGCATTTTTGTTGCCAGCTGTGTTGCCTGGATTGATTCACAGTTGTTACCTGTGTAAGTTTGACCTTGCAGGTAAAAGGCCAAACATACAAAGAACATTAAACAGGCATGGTTTACTGCCTCTGTTGTGTGTAGGTGTGAACCCTCTCTGGACAGTAATTCTTCAGTTATATTAGTAACCAGTAGTCTTGATTAAAAGTCATTATACTGCAGCACATCATATTTCAGTGTCAAGCTCTTGATGTTAGTGCTTTTTAAAGAGCCTGCCATTTTCTCCTGGCCTTTTAAAAAAAAATTCCTGTATAGGTCATAGGAGCACTAGGGCTCAAACTTGTTGAAATTTCAAACTGGGCTTTTTTATTTCTCTTATGAACAGAACATGTTTTTGGCCATTATCAATGATACATACTCTGAAGTCAAGTCGGATATGGCACAACAGAAAGCAGAAATGGAACTATCTGACCTTATCAGAAAGGTAAAAGTCGCATTTTGTTTGTTTGACATCTTATTTCTCACATCTGAACTTATTTCATAAAACACCTTATAAACTGTACAAAGTAAGGCTGGCAGCAGGTGATGAAAATACACATCTGTTAAAATAAATGAATCTGAGCTGAGTGTAAGTTAAATGAATGAAAACTTTCCATCACAGTGTATTTTAGTCATCTGAGACTTTGCTTTGAATGATCAGCCTACTGAATGTGACACAGGGTTTGTCTGTCCAGGCACGTACAGAAATACTGAACTGATTAAGCTAAACTGGTATTTAGTACAGGCACAGAACTCAGATTTACTTCATTTCAGACAAGAAGATGAGGCAAATTTTGGATAAACTGTTGGGAGCTCCCAGAATTAGCTGCCAGGAAGGATGTGGAATACAAAGTTAAGAGCCTAGTTGGGGAAAAAGATGTAAACATGAGTGTGCTCTGGCATGGATGTGGTGCAGTACCGTGGTCAGAAACGTCTCAGCATGACCAGTCACTCAATGAGTTTCCAAGTTTTAAACTTTATTAAAGCAGACCAGAGAAAGATGTAAAGTGCTATTTTTTTTGAGATGAGGGCTCTTCTAAAAGTCATTCCTACAACTGAAGAATGAGAGATAAGCAAAATGACTGCAGAAAGTTGTACCAACATTATTTAAAATTGTCAGTAGCTGCTAAAGATGCCTTACCAGGACAAAATACTCTATTCCTACTGACCTGCAGTGCAAATTGAATGATGAAAGCCTTACCTTTGACTGCAGAAGTATTTAAGTGCTGAAATAAAAGATGGGTAAACTGGAGGAAAAGAGACATTGTTGCAGGACTTTTGGAACACACTGAATGATAGTGTATAATAGCTGATTTTTGTAATCAAAAAAGCTATTAGAAATCAAATCTTAACATTTCATGAAAAACCAAAAAATTTCACTTTTAGGGCTACAACAAAGCCATGATCAAACTTAAACTGAAGAAAACTACTGTTGATGACATTTCAGAAAGTCTGAGACAAGGTGGAGGAAAACTAAATTTTGATGAACTCCGGCAAGATTTAAAAGGGTAAGGGAGTTGTTACTTCTTATTTTCAATAGTATCCCCAGAGATGTGTGATGTTAAGTTTTTGGTGTGATTTTTCTCCAGCATCTGTGATGTGGCAAGACTACACTCGTGTGAATAAAGACACATGGCAGAATACTTTTCTTTTGGTTAGTGGGTAACAAAGCACGTGCTTTTCCTGTGTCTGGTGGGAGTTTTGTGTAAACAAACAGATGTGAACAGTCTTTGCATATGGGTCTGCAGGCATTGCACAAAGGAAAATTCAAACTGTGACATGACCCTGTGGAAGGGAGAAGTAGGAAAAGAATGGTCAGCTTGAGGTGTAAGAGATGTTCCAGCTAAGGAGTCTGCTGACCACTGGCCCCTTCAGTCTGCACTGTCACTGGTGGTGCTGCGTTGGGGCAGCATCCCGCACTAGAGAAAGGATTTGGAGCTCTGGGGCACAACCTCCTGGAATTTCTGTGTTGTGGGGGAGAAGGCTCTGAGGAAGCAGAGATCTAAGGCCTTTGAAGAACTTTGAAGACCACTGAAGGAGTTTGTGAACAGGCAGGAGTTCAAGGAAAAGGAACAAATCAAGGAGGTATGGAAGGGACAGTTGTGAATGAGCAAGGTACAGTGTAGGGGAGATTGGTGCTATAAACTAAGGAAAGGTGAGGACTGAAGTTTTTTTATCAGTGTTGTGAATTTATAGGCAGTTCTGGGATCTGTCCTATCTTTGTTTTGGAGATACAGGTCTGTCTGAAGTGAAGTGTTTTCCAGTACCCAAGGTTCTTTCAGCATCTGAAAAACGGAAAGTAAGGGATCTGCCTTTACTGCTTTTTCAGGAAGGGGCATACGGATGCAGAGATTGAAGCAATATTTACCAAATATGACCAGGATGGGGACCAGGAATTGACAGAGCATGAACATCAGCAGATGAGAGATGACCTGGAGAAAGAGAGGGTGAGCTCAGGATTATGTATGGTATGCCATTATTTAAACCCTGTGCTGGTTTGCTGCCTCAGAAGATTCCTCTTGTTGCCCTTCACATTTGCTGTCATCCCTGGCAGTCTGAGCAGCACTTTAAAAGGCATAGGGGAGCTGATGGAGGGCAGGAGGTCTTTGGCCTTGATACCACCATCCCCCACGTACAGGTGAAAGTTTTTACAACTTCTCCCTCTCTGGCTTGTGTTTTCACAAAGGAGGATCTGGACCTGGATAGGAGCTCTCTGCCACGTCCTCTGAGCAGCCGCAGCTTCTCCCGGAGCTTGGATGACTCCGAGGAGGATGAGGATGAAGACAGTGGACACAGCTCCAGGAGGAGAGGCAGTAGCTCCAGTGGGGTTTCCTATGAGGAGTTCCAAGTGTAAGTTTATCCTTCTGAGGGGGACAAATCTGCATGATGGTTTTGGTTTTTTCCTTGTGGGTTTTCTTCTTTCCATTACATAGTATTCTTTCCTGTAACTCTGAATACTAATCAAATTACTAATAAAAGCAACTGTTATGTTTTTATAGTGCAGAAGTTGCTCCTTTTAGTAGCTTTCAAATAATACCTGAACTGAAAGTTCTGTAGAGAACCTCATGGGAATTGGTTAGAAAATGAAAAATGAGAATAAACAAATCAAAAAAGCCCAGCAAACCCCTCCATGTCTTTAAAACTCGGTTGTTGAAAAGACAGATAAAATGCTCATGTTACAATAATGCCAGAAGACTTTTCTGGTTTTTTAAGTAGTAAAACCTCAAGGCTATTTTAGGTTCACTGAGAATGTCAATTGCTGTTTCTATTAAGCTACTTGTGAGTGTATTTTATCTAAAATGATAGAACTCGATATTAATTATTTACAGCAACACTCGCTGAATAAAGAACTGTGTAACTGAAACGAACAGATTTTGAAGATGATGCCTTAAAAGCTGTGAAAAAGTACTTTTATTCCATCTGCTTTACCCCTGTCTTGCTCTGGTGTACCTTGTCCCTCCTGGACAGCAGGACTCGTTTGTGGAAATTCAGACGTGCTCTTGAATAGAAATGGTGTCTCACCCTCATCTGCTCTGTGTGTTGACATGCTAGAACGATGCTGACTGGGAAATGTCAGAGTCACTGAAGCTCCCACTTGTTGCCCTCAGACTCATGAGGCGGGTCGATCGCATGGAGCATTCCATTGGCAGTATTGTTTCCAAGATCGACGCCGTTATTGTGAAGCTCGAGGCAATGGAGAGAGCCAAGCTAAAGAGGAGGGATGTGTTGGGAAGGCTGTTAGATGGAGTGACAGAGGTAAGAGACCAGACTCCCTCTGGTCTTGTCACAACCTGCATGGCTTCCTTGCTGTTGGCACTTCTTCCTACTGCATGGCTGGGGAGGGAAGATTGAGGGAGTGTTGGTAAAGGCGAGTGATTTGGCAGTGGCCAAGTGATTCCAGTTAGTGTTAGGAAAACATGAAATTTAAAACATGGAATTTTGGGGGCATGACCCAGGGTTCAGATATGACAACCTGTCTTATAGCTGGGCCGTGTCACCATTTAACCCATGATCTGGACAGCAGTGATGTTCAGTAGATGCTGAAGCAGCTTGTCCATCCCTTGGTGTATGTTGGGATTAGTACAATGCTGCGGACTGGTCTGTTAGAGCTGGGACATCCAGCCCAGCAGGCACAGTCTGCTCTTCTTCTCCCACGTTGCTTCTGGGATTGTGTATGACAGGGGGAAGCAGGTCACTTCTGTCAACAGGGTTACTTGACTTCTATTCCTTCCCCTTTCTTTCTTGAGGGCCCTTTGGAAGTGGCCATTGGGATAAACATGTTATTTCTCTGAATCCTAAAATCTGTCAGCTTCCTCATGGGGGCAAAAACACCCAGAAAAGGGTTGTCAGGAGGAGGGAGCTATCAGAACTACCTTGGTGGGTTATGTAGGTCAGACTTGCTGCCCTGTCACAGATATGATGATCCTGGCTGCTACTTGCCCTTGGGGTCGGGCTTCTTCATGGGTGTGCTCTTCTCAGTATATTTTACGTTCCAGGAGGTGGATTTAAATACAAAAACTGTAACACAAATTGCACTTTCCTAAGTGAAGGTGACAACATGGGCATTGCATCTGTGGAAATAAAACAATTTGCTATGGAAGCTGTGTTTCTCCACTGCTCTATGGAAGTACTCGAGTGGTATAAGAATTTCCCGTAAGGTTTTGCTTAGATTGAAGTTTGGAAGCTGCGCTTCCAGCTTGTGCCTTTTAACATGTTTAGGATGAAAGACTGGGTCGTGACAACGAAATCCACAGGGAGCAGATGGAGCGACTGGTGCGAGAGGAGCTGGAGCGCTGGGAATCGGACGATACTGCATCCCAAATGAGCCATCGGTTGGGAACACCACTGGGACTGAATGGGCAGCCTCGCTCCAGGAGCTCTCGGCCGTCCTCTTCCCAGTCAGATGGTATTGAGGGGGGAGGAGGGAATGGGGGGAATAACATCCACGTGTAGGATTGCCCCTGTAGGCGATTCCAAATGTTTCAGGTCAGTATTCAGCCGGCAAACACACTTCGCTGTTTCCCAGCCTGAGGTGATCATTCTGATCAGACCACCAAGGACAACTTTCACTGGTGGGTAAACGTAAATCTTCTCTTCATGAGTCACTTTCGGACCTGTGTAAGC
Organism: Scytalopus superciliaris; assembly: GCA_013400415.1. Lineage (NCBI taxonomy): Eukaryota > Metazoa > Chordata > Aves > Passeriformes > Rhinocryptidae > Scytalopus > Scytalopus superciliaris. Next base: position 53,130 of record VXBX01006191.1, read on the forward strand.
CACGTGTCATGTTGGGGTTACCAGCAGTGAGACTGTCAGCCCTGGAAACGAAAATGCAGGAAACAAAGTGGGTATCAAGTGTGACAGAGTCTCCTGGAACAGATATTTGATTCTGTGTTTGTTATTATGGGGAACACTTCCATGAGGGCAGCGAGCATCAGACAAAGAAGTGTGCTGTGGCCAGCACACTAAAGTGAAAGGCTATTAGTCTCCTGCTTTCTCTTGGAAAATGGGATTTTTAAATTCTTTTAAAAGCAAATTTTAAAAGAGGCTGGCAACAGTTTATTTTCTGTTCAGTTTTCAAAGAGAAAAAACAGCATTTTTTTTTAAAATCTGAGTTGCTACCTAATTTGCTGAGTTATTCTTGGCATACTCACATTTTACGTAACTAAAAATACTCTTTTTTTCCCTGTTTTTGAGAGGTACTACATTTCTTTAAACAGGATAAAGTGCACTTAGTTTGTACAACGGTAAATTACATAATTCTGTAATAGAAACTGAATGCGTTATAATTGGCATTTCAGAAGTAATGTTTGAGAATTGCCTCTTCACACCCAACTAATATAATAGTTTTGAGCTATGTTGCAAAGTGTCAATTTTTTAATGCTATGTTTTCACGATTTAAGTGTTCCTGGGATAATTATAGCAGAGGTTCTTGGGTAAATGTGGCTATTTTGCAGAAAATATATAATTTACAAGCACACAAAATTGAAAACACTAACTCTTCCATGGGTGTGGGAAAGGGGCAGAGAAGTTGGTGGCAGTTGGGAGAATCTTGTGGCATGTGAAGTTCTAATCACATCTCAACTATGCAATCTGTATTTAGATTTAACAGAACTGCTTGTAAAATTATCAGGCACGTTTCTACATATGCTTTTCTGCTGAGGTGCAGCACATGATTCCTTTGGAAAGATGTCTGTAGTATAGTCACTCATTTTTAGTATTTAATTTCCTCTGCTTTCTTGTGTCATAGAAGCTTTGTTTTTGAAAGGAGATGCAACATAGAAATTATGTTTGTTTGCTGCAGAAAGCACTGAGGCAGTGTTTGGAGTTTTGTCTAGCAGCATGTTTCCATACATGGAAATAGTGGTTTAGGAGGGAGGTTGTCAGTGGTGCTTTTTCCCTGAAGATGGCAGTTGTTTTGTATTTAAATACCTAAGAGTTCATGAAAGAGGTAACAGGAAGCTACATAATCAATTGCATCTTAGCTACTAGTAGGGTATGTAGAGCTAAAAATGCCTGTTTAACAAAGTGGCTGGTATTACGTTGTGTTGGTGCCTTTTGTTTCAAAAGGCAGTTGTTGCTGTGGCTTAGCTCCTCATTCTTGTGGGAGTGCTGCTTAGGCAACATGTTCCATATATTCTTACAGTGGCAGTGTCTGGATGTGCAGTCACTCAAAATGCCTCTCCTATAGCCAGAGAACTTGCTAAAACTAAACAGACTTTGTGCCTTTCCCTTTTTTATGAGAAACCATACGCACAGAAACATAATTAATGTAAGGTGGAACAGAAGGAAATTCAGTGTGGAGATTGGAATTTCATAGTAGCCTCGTGTCAAGAACAGAATTATGTGGAAAAACAGGGTGAGATTCTTGTGGTGTTTTTTTTCTGTGGGTTACTTTGCCCTCTGTTGGGAAGAATTAAGAAATTCATACTCTCATGAGAGTCACCATCAATTTGCCAAAACAGTGCACAGCACAGTGGGTAGGACATTTGTGTGAAATGAGGACACTTGGACTAAGCAGTCTTGCCTTGATTGAAAGTTTTTGGACCTTAGAAACCTTTCTGAGGAAAGTTCTTCAGTGTTCAACTGGCATTTCTGACTTTAAACAAACAAACAAACAAACCAAAAAGAAACACTAACTGTACACACGGCCAGCTGGTATGCAAGAAAAATAGAAAACACAATGCCAAAGCAATTTAAATATACAGAGCCTTATCTTTACATTCATATCCAAAACACGTAGTGTGTTGGTATGTGACATGATGTACAGCTTGAACTTTGAGGCACACTGACCAATCATGTGTGTGTGACATGTAATTGATGTTGGGTTTCCAGAGTCAAGGGTCTGAATGCTAAGACAGTATTTAAAAATCAATTACTTTGGCCAAATGACTCAACTTGAATTGTCCAGCAATCAGCTGGGACCTTAATAGGGGTACCCTGTGTTAAGGTTTGTGCCTGTGGCCTGTCTAATACGTGCATGCAGAGGTTTATGGCAGCAGGGGCTGAGCAGTGTGCAGAAGCGGTCTAGTGGTCACCTGTTGGTGAGGCAGGGCCTTCCTGGGGGGAGGAAAGCACACTTAGACCTATCAGTATGGTTTTTACATGGGTTTCCTGTAAAAATGTATCTTTCCAAATGTAAATTCAGTCACGCAGTTTGTCTTTTATTTGTACTATTTTATTTGTACGTTTATTCTGAAAATGTCTGCATTCATAGCTGTATTTGTTGAGGTATATTTCTGTAACGTGTCGTTACTTAATAACAAACTTCATCTTGAAGTGCAATAAGTTTTCATGGGGTACCCGTGTGTGTTGACAGTGGGCCTTGCAGTAAGTGCATTGCCACTTGAAAAATGTTACATATGTTTTATCAATTCGTTTTTCAATTTTAGATTATAGTATCACTTGTTACTTATTACAACAGTAAGGTTTTTGCATAGTAATATACAGTGTTTGATCTTATTAGGAAGCTGTTAATTATGTAAGTCTTCTACAATGGTCAAGAATGTATTGATCTGTAAAACTGAGCACTTTACTTCCTAATAAACATTTTATGTAATCTATAAAGCAAACACTGTGCCCTACACTTGGTTTGTTTATAATGGAGTGTGAAGAACCCTGTGTTTTATTTGTGTTACTTTTATCTCATACCTTATGCTCAGATTACCAAGAGGTTTGATTCACCTTGGACTGATGCTATTGTTTGCCCAGAAACAGTTTTCATCACAATACCTGTGGTGCCTGTCTGCAGCCATACAGAGCAGGATATTGTCTCCTAAGCACTTGACTCTGTGCCCACCAGGTCAGTGGAAAAGTAATCAGAAGGCAGGGTTCTATTTCATAATACTGGAGAGTGAAGGAGTAATTGCAGTGTTGTGTTCTTTGAAGAAACAGGGTGCCTAAAATACTGGCAAGGCAGCTTCCTTTAGAATGAAATAGTCTGCTTAAACAGCATGACTCAAGACCTGATGAAGGCAAAGATTATTTCTTGTGAAACATGAAGGAAATACATGAAAATGGAGAAGCATGGTTTACTTACTTATTTTAACACCTAGGTTAGCTTGCCCTTGAATCTATCCATCTGTTTCCACATGTAAAGAAACTGTTGGTTTGAGCTCTTTATATAGTTTATGTGCATACATTATTTAATTTTTGTGATAATGCTATTTTAATAGTTTTCTTTCTTTCTTCTCTTTGTTATTTTTATTGGCTATCAACTTGCAAGTGTGCACCTGACATAAATTCTTTGTGGCTTTTATGGTATATTTCTTTTTAATCTTTCCTCTGTGCTGGAACAACCTCCTGAATTGCAGACCTTTTTATCGGTTTATTCTCTGGCCCAGTAGGATGCTGCTGTACAAGTACATTTCTCAATGCCTCCTGGAAAGCCTAAATTATGACAAATGTCTTTCCTCACAGGTGGTGAGTATATGGCCTGCAAGGTTCTTATTGTATCTACCCAGCACAGGAGTCAAGAAAGATGATGACATTCTTTATGCAGCCCAGAGCACTCAGCCAGTGTAGTGGCTTCATCAGCAAAACACCCAAGTCCATGGCAAGAACTACCAAGTCACTCAGGCACTTGTTAAATCTTTGCTTGAACCAATACAATTTCTAAAGCCCAGGGGCACTGTGAAAAATAAGCCACGATTCCTGAGTAACTTAGGGACCTTTCAGATGTGTCATTTGAAAGGTAGTTGTCCAACCAGGTGTAAATACTCTACAGAATCAATGAAAAATGAAATTTGCATTCTTACACTGTGTAGCCTGCTGCTTCCTTCATTAAAACCCATTCAAATTGCTCTATTAGCAGGCTTGCTAATCTGTTTCAAATTCCACTGAAATAATTCTTTATTCCAGAAGAATTGCTCCAACAGTGGATGTTACTGATTATTAAATACTTCTCCACGGAGAAAAAGCTATAAGAGTAAAAATCGGGTGATTTCATTTTGCCAGTGGCCGTCTGCATATTAAAATCGCTCAGTTAATACAATTTTCTCCTTACAGTTTTTTCTACCAGCACTTAGGTTGCCTTTTACTTCTTTCTTCTTCTTAATAAATAGAGATTTTTCAGGTTTTTCCAAACCATGGCATTTGGAACCTGTGTAACTTTTAAATATTCTTTCTAGGCCATGAGAACTTCAACTGGATGATGTATTGGCTATACCTACCCAGCCTGGTACCTGATCTTGCCTGTTATGTAGCAATAATGTGAGGTGCTTGCCATCAACAAATTTTATGACTGTGAGATTGTAACAGCTGATCAAGCAGATGAAAAAGTTACAAAGTTTATAAAGTTTTTGTACTGAAAGCAATGAAATATAAAAGCAGTATCTTGTAATAGTATTGTTATCATAAAGTTTCCTTCAGACTAATTGAGTCAATGAGTTTTAATAACTCTTTTAGCAACCTTCAGCTTGTGATTTATTTTAATTATTTTAAAGTAGTTCAGATGGAGGATGTAGAAGAAAAATTGAATGGTTTGACATAAAACCTAAACGTAAGTAGGTCTTTTAAAGGTTCTGAGAGTCCAGATTAAATCACTTGCTGTTGAAGCAAACTGAAAAAGGACTTTTCATACACGAAAACACATTTTCAGTTGAGTTAGTGATATAATTGGAATCATTAAATTCTGTACATCACACTTTTTAAATGCTAAATGCAAATGACCAAAATCTGAGGAAAACAATGGTATCAGGCTGTTCTGTCATCCGTAATCCTGAGCAGTGAATCTTAACACCATAAACCCCTTGATCCATGGTACCCTATCGCTAAGATCCTGCCGAAAGGAGCAAATGTCAGGGATAATTCAGCTCCTAAGCCAATTGCAGTGGAAAGCAGGGATCATTTCAAGACCAATTTGGAGCAGATTAATGAAAAAAAGGCTTAACGGGCCGTGTACCACTAAAAGAATGCTGGTCAAATCCACCCCTAATGAGGGTGGGGAGATAGAAAAGATTGTGAGAAACAAGTCAGGACTCTTAACCTGGGGGTATTAGGAGATCCTTGAGAGCCTAATTCTTGTCACAAGGTCAAGCTTTTACAAAGCAATTATTAAGGATCTCCATAGTATCAGCATACAGACACACACACATAATCAAAGCCTTTTAACCTTGGGGATTCTGGACTCATTTCCCTTCCCCTAATCACCTTCCCCACCCCAGCTTTCATTTCTTTGTAAAGGTACATGTTAGAGTTCCTATAGAGATGAGGTGTCTGGTGGCATGTGCAAGCAATCTGATTGTACTAGTCAGTGCCAAACAAAAGGAGAGAACCAGACACATCCCAGAATCATAGAATGGCTTGGGTTAGAAGCACTTTAAAAGATCATCTAGTGCCAAACCCCTTGCCGTGGGCAGGGACATCTCTCACCTGAATGTGTAAAATGGAATTCTGGATATGAAGAGAAAATCATCGTTTAAAGCCTATATTGTGACAGGCAAATGTGACTTTACTACTGTAATTTCTGCTCTTGCAACAGAGGTACAGAACTTTACCAATCTCACCCCACAGTTGCAGGGCTCAGAGAATGGATTGACGGCTCCACTGTGCTGCTGTCGGTTCAGTAGTGTGTGGGCATTCTCATTAAAATCACGGGGAGCAAACAGTGATGCCTGTGGGAGTAGCAGAGCTTGCCCTCTCAATGAGCTGAATAGGAATCCTTCCTGGGCAGCGGCTCTGGGGTTTGCTCAGGTCACACGGATCACTTCAGTGATGGTGAGATCATACAGACAGTAGGTTAACTTCTCTGCGGAGTGAAAAACACAGCTAAGTGTTGGACAGCGCAGGAAGAAGTATTTGTTTTATGTAAATACATTCTTTGAAGTGGCCAGCTGCTGAAATGAGTAGAAAAGTTTAGGAGTTCCATGGTAAATATCTGTGCAAAACTGTGTTGAAATCAAAATGTGAGTAGTTTAGCTTAATTTGATTATTTCCTTTCTCAGAACCTGCTGTTGTATACTAAGATCTGTTCTATTTTCAGATTGGAACACAGTCTGTGTGATCACTTTTGTAACTCTAAATGTTGGAATGTTGAGGACCAGCTGCAACCATCTGGGCTGTAGAGTTCTACAGTTTTAAATCTGTGATGATGCTGAGTTTTATCTCCAAAGGCAGCTTCTCTAATTCACTTTAATTTCTTTGTAATACCAGGACCTGGAGTACTATTTCTGTTGATTTCTTTGGAATAACCACATTGCTGTTATCTTGTCACTGTTTCCTTCTGCTTAAAAAGGACAAATGTGTAAGTAAATTAAAGGTACATAACACTGCCTGCCAATTTTTGTGCTCTGAAGCTTTTGTTTGCCCCAGCAGCACTACATCTACCAACAAAGCAATACAATAATTAGTGATTTAGATCAACATGGATCCTGAAGTCATATGTATCAAAATTTTTAGACATATGTGACCAGTGACAGGACCTGAGGGAAGGGCATGAAGCTGTGTCAGGGGAGGTTTAGGTTGGATATTACAAAAGGTTTCTTCACCCTGAGAGTGATTGGACCCTGGAACAGACTCCCCAGGGCAGTGGTCACAGCACCAAGCCTGACACAGTTCAAGAAGCATTTGGACAACACTCTCAAGCACAAGGTGTGACTCTTGGGAATGGCCCTGTGCAGGGCCAGGAGCTGGACTTGATGATCCTTGTGGGTCCCTTCCAAATCAGTATATTCTATGATTCTAAACCCCTTAAGAGAAATAAGGTTCTCTAAGTTTGTTTTGTATGACTTACACGAACTAGGGCAAAGATTAACAGCAACAGCCCAAGAAAGAGCTGCAAAGTTGTCTTCTGTGCATTTTTAATGCATTCACTCTGCATAACTGCAGATAAAATCTTGCAGATAAAGGAGATAAACTGGCATTGCTGCACATGGCCAGGGAAATGCTGGCCTGGCCAGGAAAGGATTGCAGCAATCTATGGAGCCACATAAATGTGGCACCATCCTGTTTAGTCATGCCCTTGAACCTGGTCCCTATAAAAAAGACTAAGAGCTCATGATAGCAGCAATAATGGGACAGTGAAGATGACTTGCAGTTAGGCAGAGGACGCTGCACATTTCAGGACAAGGATTATGCAAACTGGCAAAGTGAGGACACAGTCACCTTTATTTAAAAAACAGTGCTTGCACCACTCGAGTGTGGTAGGAAAGACTTGATGGCATCAGTCAAGTACACTCTAGAGCAGTGATGATTTCCAGATGGAAAAGGGTATGACAGGTGCACTGGGATAGAGAGGATTCTGTCGCTGTCTCACACAGGCTGTGACCACCTAAGCAGTTGAGACTGAGTCGGTGTCCTGATAAGCATCACGTTGGGCTGAATTATTTGCCAGTGAATGTAGGTGCTAATTAAACTATGGAACCATTATTTTTTTCAGGTTAAGCCACTAAATATTAGTTTTAGTGTTTAACAAATCCATAGCTAGAAAAGAGCAGAAAGACTGAATAGTCCATTGAAGAAATCAATAATTGTACACTTTTAGTGGCAAACTCTTGTGCAAGACATTTCAGCAAAGCACATTAATAGTAAGTATTTAATATAATATACAAGGGTGGCATTCCCATTGCTCACTCATTAATCACAAAAGTACAAAGGAAGGCCTCTTAAAAAATAATCCAGGCAGTTGCACGGTCAGTTTCATCAAACTATGGAAGAGTGGAAATTGCATCTTTCCTTCTGGTTTTAAGAGAACTTCTTCATGAAGTGCAGTTTCAGGTACGCGATGGTGAAGAATATTAGTGACATGCAGGCAAGAGCCACGTGGTTCTGCCACAGGCCCCAGGTACTTGCATCAATGCCTTGACTTTCCAGATACTCATCTCCAGTGCATGACCTACAGATAAACACACATTTATAAATTGTGTCAGTTTGAGGTATCTAGGAAGATCCCTAGAAGTTGCAAGAGTGACTTCACGGGTAGAGCAGGTCAGGCAAACACCAGCTACATGTTACTGGTTCATTTTCTATTTGTAAGTTTGTTTTTCTTGTAGCTCCTATTTCTTATAGGAAGCAGAAATGGATTTTGTGAGGCTGTAAAATTGCATGTCTTTCATAAAATGCAGATTGAAGGAGAGAGAGAAGCATAATGCCAGATATTACTGGTATTATAAATACTAAATATTTAGTATGAATAATATCCTATGTAGACAATGCAAAAACTCAGGCAAAACTTCATTTTCTATATAAAATCTAGATATTCTGCTGGTCATCAGTGCATATCTCTGATAGTCAGACTCATGTTCTAGGACTTCAGAAGTTACTGATGATGGGATCCATTTCAATGTACCAAAATACTTACATGGGGCCCCTCTGTCGATAGCTGTTGTCACTGCTTAAAGCTGTGTTATTGCTGCCACAAAAGTTCAGACCCTTCAATTCATTGATTAGTAAAGCCTTTTAAAATAAAGGAAACAATGACAGAAGAAATTAGTAGGCAAAGGAATGATACATTAACAAGATGAGATATAATGCAATTAAAATTTATTCTAAAAATCTGATGGTATCACTATTATGTTGGCCAAAATCTTCTTTTTCAAGCTGAGCAGCACAGTTATTTTTCTTTTAAAAAAAGGAAAGTATACAACATGTTAAGCATGCACAACAGGAGGCTTTACCACCTCCCCCAGGCTAGACTTTCTGCACAGGCACAGTAACGCCCTAATTTTCCTGCAAAACATCACTCCAGCCTAAATTCTCAAAAATCAGGATAAAAGCTTTAGCTTGACAAGTTTTTGTCTGAGTGAGAGAGAAGAATTTAATTATTTAATTTTTTTTAGTGATAATATTGTTCTTTACTTTGTATTGTTTTTGTCCAGCTGCACTGCACTGGCTGTAGCTGTTCTCTCATATGAGGTGTTTCCAGGTTACAGAAATGAGCTCTTCCAGACAGCAGTGGGTGCTGGTTAATGAGAAGCCTCTATTGTTTCAAAATACTGCACTACATTCTGAGGTTGCTCTACTTAATTAGCTTTCCTTTCGCTCATTAGCCCATAAAGTTTGAAGTTTTCTTTACCATGAGTAAAGATACTCCTTTCTATCAAATCTTTTCCAAGCCTGTACACAGGGAAATACATCACTTACTGTCATTCCATATCGAGGGATGCTGAAGTATTTGAGCCAGGAGAGCCAGGGCAGGACAGTTGTGAGATTGACCAGCAACCCAGAGAAAAGCTAGAGACAAGAATTACAAAGAAGCCACAACAACAACAACAACAAAAGCAAACTACAAATTACATGCTGTCATAATGTGTTCTTCTCTAACTTCTGACACTGCTTCTTCAGATAAAAATGGGTGGGGAAGCATTTCTAGAGGAAGAAAATCTTCCAGTGGAAGAACAAGGGAGAGGGAAGGAATCATTTCTGTTACCCAGCTTTGGGCCATAACCCCAGGTCCTTCTCCTGAAATAAGTGACAGGGAATGCTTTACCCTGTGCATTAAACCCATGTGCTTCCTGGCAGGGGGTCCCACATGGGTTTGCATCATCTGCTCCTCAGGTGTGCCCTGAGTCGAAGGCAATGTGGATTTTGGCTGTGGGCTCAGCGCTGCCTCATTGTTTATGGTGCCTGTCTCCTAACTGGAGCTATTTGGGTGTTGCCTGGTTCTAACATGCCCAAATGTGGGCTCTGCAGCTGAGGAGAACAGCTGGGGTCGTGGTGTCAGAGAGCAGGAAGCTACAGGTCATGTTTTCAGTCAGACATACTCATCTTTTGCAAAGCTAAGGGCAAAAGAAGATGTAGCTCTAAGTGGCTTTTCTGCTTTCAAGGCAGTTTGCTGGTTGCCAGAGCCACACAGAAGAGGGCAGAGGAGCCATTCTCCCTCCCCCTCACACCCAACCCCCCCAGCCCACCCAGGGTTCTTGTTCATTCAAAGGACAAATCAGAATATTCAACCACACAGCATCGGAATACTCAAATCAGGCAAATCAGGATATTTGACATGCTCGACCCCAACAGTCTTTTTGCAGAATTCAGCTGAACTCTGTGCTAGGAGGATTTCTGGATTTCAGCATTTTTAGGATTTCAGGACTCGGTCTAGAAAACTGAATAATGCTACTCACAATCATAAAAACAAACGTGATAGTCATGAGTAGGTTTGCTACAGCGACCACGCTCTGTCCTGTTGCAATGGCTAGTGCCATAGAAGTGGCTGTGTAGGACACCATCATAAGGGTAAACATCATTGTAAAGAAGGCTTCAGCTGTTGGTTTCAAACCTTAAAGATCAGAACAAGAAGGGTTTCAGTATGATCCTGCCAAAAGCTCTACCATAAGCTGAACGCTATCCTGCCTTCTGTAGCGTGTCCTGCCTACGGAACACACTTTGACAGCACCAAGACCCAAGACTGCTGTGGTGCTTGTGGCAGTCCATGTGTGTATACCCTGACAACAAGCATTAAGTAGTATGCCCTGAACTGCAGTAACACTGGAGATGGCAGTAGAGGTTCAAGTACTACACTCCACACATCCCAGGTGACGGCTTCACTGTGGCTCCAAGTTGTCTGTCAAAGGAGAAATTTCTAGTGTGCTTCCATGAGCAGCAGTTGTACAGCATGGTGGTCATACATTTTGGCGGCTATGGATTTGGTGGCAAGGTCTATCTCACACCAGTTTAACAGTCTGAGAGCTTCTTGCTGATGTGGCCTTGTTTCCTATTCCTTAGGGAAAAAAAAAAACTCAGACCAAAGCAAACTGATTCTTTTTAAGTCTTGCTTGTAATTTCAAGCTTTTGGGACATCCCAGGAGGATGTCATCTGAAACCTTACTCTAGGAAAATGGTCAGCTGGGAGCATGTTTTGAGGATGACATTTGGTCGTGTTCTAGGGTTGTAAAAGTTGGTGCCAGCGACTTTCAAACCAGGAGGCATCTCACCAAAAATAAGTTGATACTAATTCACACAATATTAAGATCTTAATATTTTCTTTTAGGTATTCTGGCAGGGACTGGGTAAGTATCTTGAAAAAGTCCGTGGCAGTTTAAGATGGCCATAGATGAAACGGATTAAAACAAACCTATGCAATAATGCTCATGTCATGCTTTCTTCTAGGAACAGTGGAGAGGAGCTGCCACAGACTCTGTGATGAATGCTTAAATCTTTGAAAGTGTTTCTTTTCTGTAGAAAACAACACGGTGTGCTAAAAGCAACTGGCAGTAACCACTGCCATGCCAATGTGGTGCTTTAGCCTATATAAATATGTATGTACACATGCACATCTATAAAATACATGTTCCATGTGGATTTATTGAGGGGGTTGGGGGTTGTAATGCGACTGTAGGAGACCATACTTGCCTAGCATGAAGTAAACTATACAGGTGAAGATGATGCTTGGCATAGTCCTTATGGGTATTAAGTCAGCCATTAGCTTTGCAATGAAATATGCAGATGTTCTGTAGTATCCACTGATATATTCGTGTCTGGAACACACAGGTATATACAGCATATTATAAATGTAATCACTTAAAAAATAGTCTGATTATTTTTACCTGGAGACAAGCGAATTCTAGCTCAAACTGGAAAAAAAAATCTTTCATAGTTAGGCTATAATGTGAATGCCCAGTAAGACACACACTACAGTACTGGTGACATTTTCATATGCAAATGAAGATGGATGGTTGTGACATTTTTAATAAATGTGTTAACAGAGAGGGTAAAGTTTAAATAATTTTCATTTTTTATACAGTGATTAATGTGCATAGCTTTAAATAATCCAGTTAGGTAGTATTTACTGCCCTCACTAGCAAGTCACAAAGTTATTAATCAATACCAAAATTGAATATTCAGGGGAGTTTTACTCCTACTGTCAATAATTTTAATCTGAGTATTTGTGATCACAGCTACTGTTTGGGGGATTTGCAGGCAACTCAGGCTAAAAGAGCACATTTGCAATGAGCACTATCAGTGAAACAATTTGAAAACTCTGCATTAGGTGTACTTAAATAACAATGAGCTACAGTAGGGCAGACCAACTCACTTTCTAACAGTAATGCTGGATAATCTTTTCATATGTTTTACTTACATGAATATCTTCTTTTCCACAACAAAGAGTTCAATAGCTGAGATGCTGCTGAAACACTGGTTGGTGGTCAGAAAGAACATTGCACCCGCTCTACAAAAAGCCAAACAGTGTTAAAAACGTGATGCAAATGTAGTGTTTCCACTACTGCATTTGTAAAGCCTGTAAAACTGTAGTGCCTGAAGTTTGTCAGTATGTGAAGTCCCATCCTAAATTCCCTGGAAAAGCCTTGGCTACAAGAGCAAGGCTGTAACAAGCCAGAAGTAGGCACGGCACAGTCAGTACTTGTTTTTGGCATGCAAGGATAGTGTGTTCTCTGAGGCAGTTTTATGTAATTTCCTGACATGTTAAAAATTCTGTGAGGAACTGAGTAAGAAATGTGAGAAGTAGTTTTCACCTTTTCCACTGAAATTTAAGGCACTTCATACTCAGTTTAAAACTGGGCCATTTTGAAGTAAGTGCTCTGAAGTGTTTCAAGACTAACAACCCAGAGGTTTCATAGCTGCAAACTTATGTGTCAGGTCATGTACATACAGCTGCCAAAATGATACACAGACCAGAATAATTTGAAAATCGAGCTTTAGGTGCATCTTCTGACTTACTGCTGGTAAATTCAATTGTGTATATGGAAACAGATGCAAGATTAAAGCTTTAGTTACCTAGGTTTATGTGGCCAAGTCTGTATATTTTAGTCTTTATTCCTTTTATCTTGGGGAAATCTTTGTGGAAAATAAGTTGAAGTGCTTCCATCCTGGCACTGAAAAGTGTTATCCTAGAGAAGCAGCATTACTTTGTTTGAACTGCATGTCCAGCTTCCAACATGGCAGGGCAGAACTGCATTCCCCTCTCAGTTCTGCAGGGACCTTGCTAGGGACCAGAGAACATCTTCATTTCCAGGTCATTAACACAGACTTGGCCTTACTGATGGGAAGGGAAGCATTTGTTTTAAAGTCGTAAGTGTTTAAAATCAAATTTTTGAATATCCATTACCTAAACTGACTAACCTGTTCTGTAGTCCAGTGTGGTCCTCTTTAAGTCCAAAGAAAAGGGCACCTACAATCAGCCCCAGAAAAGCTGTAACACACACCTAAATGGGAAAAAAAAAGAAGAGGAAAAGAAAGTATCATTCTCATTGCTTCAAAACTTCAGTAGGTTTTTTTTTTTTTTTAATATATAGCAGGTGAGTGTAGACTGACAAGAAGTATTTCCAGAAAGGAGAAAAGCTGCCCAAGCTGGGAAGGGGGTCGAGGGGGTGTTAGCAAGCAGGAGCTCGGCAGTGCTGTCAGCCTCGAGCCGTGGCATCCTCCAAGAGGTGTGTGAGAAGCAGCAGCTCCCCAGTGCCACCTGCAGAGTCCCGCTGCTGCTGCTGCTGCCTCATGTGGCCAAGGCAGCAGGACAGGGAGACAGGAGGGACAGCATGGAAGCTTCAGCTGCTGCTCACTCTCCTGCGGTGGCACTGGCAGGAGGCACAATCCTGCAGCGATATCACGTCTTTTCCATGAGCTGCTGTGGGGCAAGACTTATAACCTCGTGGATCTGCTCCAGGAGTGCAGGGAGGATGCTAATTGCAGCAATGGGAGGAGGATAGCAGAGGCCTGGGGAGGCAGGTTAGAAAGAGGGATGGATCCCCAGCATCACATGCACCTCACCCAAACTCCTTTCCCACACCACTGTTGCAGTCATTCTTAGGTGTCATTATTAAGTTAATTAACATATTTGCAGTATTTCTGCTCTCTCCCTACTGATGCTCTCCACCATTCATCCGTCTTTGGAGAGACAGTGACTCCACATCTGCTGTCAAGTGACAAGGGTCACTTCAGCTCTAGGGCTGACCACACCTTTGCAGTGTGGGGATTTCTCTCCAAGTCTACTCTGAGCTGAGCAATGAGTCTTTCCTGACTGCCAGGATGAGAATCACAGTTTATTTTCATGTTCCACAGCGTGTAATTGCTGGGCTCTACCACACATCTTATTCCTGAGATTGCTTCTAACAAGATACTACAACTGGACTATACATGTGCTGATAGTTGCAGTCTGTAACACAGTTTAAATAGCAAAGATAACACTTGCCTCAAGGATGAAGACTGAAGTGTGTGCATCACAGTTTTTAACTAGTAAATGCAACTGACAAAAATCTCAGGAAACTGATGGTATCAGGCAGTCCTGTCATTTTTAGGCCCAAGCAATGCATGAGTCTTAACACCATAAACCCCTTGATCCATGGTACCCTATCGCTAAGATCCTGCCGAAAGGAGCAAATGTCAGGGATAATTCAGCTCCTAAGCCAATTGCAGTGGAAAGCAGGGATCATTTCAAGACCAATTTGGAGCAGATTAATGAAAAAAAGGCTTAACGGGCCGTGTACCACTAAAAGAATGCTGGTCAAATCCACCCCTAATGAGGGTGGGGAGATAGAAAAGATTGTGAGAAACAAGTCAGGACTCTTAACCTGGGGGTATTAGGAGATCCTTGAGAGCCTAATTCTTGTCACAAGGTCAAGCTTTTACAAAGCAATTATTAAGGATCTCCATAGTATCAGCATACAGACACACACACATAATCAAAGCCTTTTAACCTTGGGGATTCTGGACTCATTTCTCCTCCCCATTTTTTCACTCATTATAAAAAACATGATGAAGATAATTTATACCCCTGGATCCAGATCAATTTTTCTACTGCCTCCTCTCGAACTGCTGAGAATTGGGAGTTTTGGTGGTGCTGTGACTGCAGAATTTGGCCCGTGAATTAGGGGATTCCTGAGGATTAGTCATTCAGCAAAGACCAGCCAGACATTCTTCATTTTTGAAGGCAACATTCAGCTTTGAAGAAGCCAGTACTTTTGGTGTTGATTCTCCTAAAAAAGCAGCTCTAACAGAGCCATTCATGTAGACCATGCCTATCTTTCATGGTGTGTGTCAGACCCCATTGTGGTCTTCAGCACATCCTATCCAGAAGACATCATTGCCAACATGGACAGTCAAATGACAAAACAGCACACACATTACATGACTGTGAAAGTATTTTTGCACTTGAGCCAACTGCCAGCACTTCATTTTGTGCTGAAGGTTAATTAAGCACACAAGCGTAGTCTGTTAACTTTTCCTGGCAGGGGAGAAGATTGGAGGCCAAACCCCACAGTGCCAAGCCTGGACAATTAGAATCAAGTCTGAAGAATGTTCTTTAGCAAATATGTGAAACTGCTTGGGACACAATGTGCTCCTGGCCAGGAGCAGCAGAGCACCCTGCTGGAAAAGCTCTTGCCTCCCAAAGTCTTTCAGTAGTCCAACATTAATTACTGAACAGTCCTGCACGCTACTCATTTGGGAGCATTCAGGACACCTTCTAGTGAATCACATTCCCAGACCTTGAACACCCTTTCTTCAGATGCTTACTACAGTCAAAATATCAAGAGGCAAAACCATCCCAGTGACTTATCTAATAATATAGAGGAGTGCAATAAATTCAACATATACCACAAAACAATAAATGCCAATAGCATTACCTGAGCTATGGAAGCTTGTGGGTTTCCTATCAGATTTTTAAATGTGCGCCTGGACACCCATTTCAGCTGATGAAGGAAGGAATTGGCATATGTGATTTGTCGGAAAACTGATTTTGTTTTCTTTTTATTTCCCGAAGAAATATTCTCCAATTGTGCTTTTGTTTCTTGGTAGTAGGCAGAGTCAGAGAATTTTTCTGCCAGGTGCTCAGCCAAGGTTGTATCATATTCAGTGTGTTCTTCGGTGCTCTCTGCTGAAAAGATTAAAAACAAACATGACCATGCCTGTAAGGGATGGGAAGGCTGTTTAGGAATTAGGCCAGGAGAGTTATGTTGGGATGGGAGACTTACTAACGAACCAGAAGAATTAATATGCACATGTAGTTTCAGCGATTCACTGCCCTCAGTCTCACAGCATACAGTTCAAAAGAGTTGGTTGGTATAAGTAAGACCAAACCTCTGTGCTTGTCTGTGCAACCTGTCCCACAGGCAGCAGCTTCACAGCAGACTGACTGGGTAAACCTTTGAGGTTTGAAACTTGCCCATAAAGTTTCAAAATGACAGCAGTATAGTGTTTAGTCAACAAGTGATTTTTACACCTGCTTCTCCCCCCACCAAGGTTTCCCTAAGTGATCTGTTTCACAGATCTGATGAGATAATCCTAGACTTCCCAGACTTTTAAATCCAGGTAATCCTGCATGTGTCTGCTTCAGTCATAAAGAAATTTCAGCTGGAACTCCTTTTTTTCTCAACTATAATGCAATGACAAATACAATGTGTGTTACCAGCTATAGTATTTGTCAGACCCTGAACATGGCATTTTTGTAAAATGACAGTTGCTTGTTTGGTGAAGATACAGTGCAACTGTGTGTTTGGGTACATGGTATATTCATTATTTCATTTCCCTTTTCATTCCTGGGAAAAGAGAGTATGCTATTAATAAGTGGCAGCAGAAAAGGATGAAAAAGCATGGTACTGAACATAGGTGAGATCTGGTTTGTTAGCCTGGGGATAATTTCTGCCTTACCACAACTTCAGGGTTGCATCAGGTGAACAGTGGTCCCCTACCTCTACCACCTCTTCCCACCCTGCTCAGAGGAAGGAAAACAGTAATTTCCTAACAGATAAACCATTCCATTAGGTAAAAAATACAAGTCATAACTGCATCAAATGCTGTCCCTAACTGGAACAATTGTCCTGGTTTATCATCTCTGCTTCTGCAGGACTTCAGCTTGTTTGCCTCAAGGATGAAAGAAGCTCTTTCTCTGTGTTGAGAGTTACCAAAACAGTTTCTTATATTCCCAGACATTATAATTTCAACACAGGAAAACACTCTTGCACCTTTAACATCATGTTATTTGAGTGTGACACAAAGTATACAGATCAGTTTATGAACAGCAGTGACAAATTACTAAATACCTATTTATGAAAGGCAAACTATTCTTGCATAGGCGGGACTGTTTCATATAGGAGAGCAGCATGTTAATTTGGCACTCATTAAAGTTTATGGTCACTGTTTTCCACATATAAACAAAAAGGAATTAGGAATGGTGTGTTTGTGGTTTTTTTTTTTTTCCTTTAAAGCAACATGGATCAGCAGTACATAATACTCATGCATACAAGTAGCCATACGCTGTACAGCAAGGTTGTTGCTTGGCTGACACCTGTGTTGTTTTGATCACCTCTTGGCAAAATACACGTTGTGATTATTGCGCTCTGCATTTCATACCTGTGTTAGCTTCATCAGTCTTGTTCATTGCCACAGCAGTGGAGTCTCCATTAATGACATCCAGGAAAAAGTCAGCAGGGTTGTTGTAGGGCTCGCACTGGTAGCCTGTGCAGACAGCAGTACAAGCCCTGAGAGATGCTTGTGTGACTGGACAGAGGCTGTCAAGAACACAGCCACACACTGTGCCCACTGAGCAGCCTGCACCGTAGGCAGGGCAGGCTTCAAAAAGTCTGCACTTTCCCAAGGGATGAACGGCACTGCTGGGCAACTCCATCAGTGCCAGTGGACAGTGTGCCCTTCCCAACCCTGGCCCGGGATTTGTCTCGTTAAGATGCACCCAGGAACAGCTCATTAGAGGCCAGCCCTATGTGGGTTAGGAGGTGAAACTCCCAGAGAAATGCTTAGCCCATTAGAATCCTGGGCTTGCTAATACACGCTGTGCCCAATTGTGACCCAGAGCTGTTGGCATTTTATTCAAGTTAGTGCCAACTAAAGGTGTTGCTGCAAAAGCTGTGCTCACCAATGGACTGGAAGTACCCAATGGCATGCTGGGCTGGCCCATGGTACAGCACTCTACCCGCAGCCAGCAGTGTCAGGCTGTCAAACAGGCGGAATATGGAGTACCGGGGCTGATGGATGGAGAAGATTATGGTTTTGCCTTGTTTTGCCATCCTGAATGTGAAGAGCAACAGAGATGTTAGATTTGCAAGTCAATTCAGCCTTTAGATAAGAGAATTTGCAAGCTCAGGTAAGTGTTGGTGAGGTTTGATTAACTTTGGCATGCCAGAGAGGGGAGGGGGAAGGAAAAAAAAGAAGGAAAAAGAAAATATTCAAATCGTATTTATAGCATCTGTAATGAGGAAAGAATTCTCACTTTGGAGAGAGAATTCATACAGCCTTTTTCCTACCCCTTTTGCAGACTTGATTTGCTCGTAAACAATTACATGTCAGATTTCCCTATTTGCTGATTCTAACTGTAATTTAAGTCAAATACAAGTGAAGTATAGCAGAGTGAAGTGCTGAAAACAGGAAGCTGTTTCCAAAGCCATCACCTTTTCAGTAGCAGTAGAACAGCATTAGCAGTGCTGGCATCAAGTCCCGTAGTTGGCTCATCTAAGAACAAGATGGCAGGATCCGTGATGAGCTCCATCCCAATATTGGTCCTTTTCCGCTCTCCTCCAGACACCCCACGAGTGAACTGGGTGCCAACCTGCCACATAACAAGAAACTTGTCTGATTTGGCCTGAGGACAAAGCCCTGAGTGAAGAGCATGCAGCATCATTTGGGAAGAGTTGTAAGAAATTTTGGCCCTACTCTCAGGAGTAGTAGGTGTTATCTCACACATAGGCTGGTTCCTAATGTTAGTATTACTTAAGGTGTTCTTTTTTTCTCCAAACACAGACTACCTTTCCCTTTCCCTGCAATGGGCAGCACCAGTACAGTCTGCAAAGATCACTGTAGAGAAATGTTATTAATTATTGTAATACTGAAACAGTCTGTTGAAATTAATCTTTTTTCAATCTGCCTTGCTGAGCTATTTGGCTCATTAAATAAATCACTTAATATTTACTCATGATTTAAGCACCATATTTACATGCCTTACCTTGGAATCTGCCACTTTGCTCAAACCCAGTTCCTTGATGATCTGATTCACTCGTTCTTTTTTTTCCTGTTGCTTCACTGATTTTGGCAAGCGGAGTGCTGCTGAGAATGTCAGATTTTCTCTTACAGTCAGGGTTCCCATCACCACATCATCCTTTATTAAAAAAAAACCCAAACAAGTAGATACTTGGTGGTTGCTCAGCAATTTCTATTTATTCCTCCAAGCATGGCATCTACCTATGTTTTGTGCATGCAGAAAGACAGCAGCCAGAACACCTGATAAGGTGCAACTTTCAATGTGTTATAGCAGAGTGTTGATTTTATGCACGTAGTTGTATTTGACTTAATTCATAAAGCAGTGCAATACAGGAACATCATCATGCATGATACCAAAACACATAAATAGAGTATTAAAAACTATCCCCTATGTATTCTCACCTTATTCAGTTTTTTGGAGGTGCTGAGGGAGAGACAGGGCTGAAGGGACCTAAGGAGCAGCTACAGCTCAGGTCATTATCACAGTGTGTTAGTTAAGGCAGCCTCAGCTCCCTGCAGGTCAGAGCAGGGGGGAAAAGAAAGAAGGAAAAAAGAAGCGGGTGAGGGTGAAGGTGTTCCAAACTTGTTTCAGCAAAGGAGGAAGGAGGGTAGGTTTTTTTATACGTTATCTGCTTGTCTCTTGCCAAGGGAATCTGTCAGATGTACGAGTTTAGAGATACCCCCTTTCTGCAACCTGCTGACCATACTTTTATAGTTTTCATAGATGCATCTCTTCAGACCTTGATAGACTTGCAAGCATGTTGCTGAGCACAGGGAGTGGGGATGGAGAGAAATGGAAAGAGGCATGTGAATTTTCCTTCCTCTATCCTTCCTCCCAGCCCACCCTGGCAGGACAAAGCTTTTCTCAGAATGGGACTTGGTGCCATTATTGCTGGGCAAGTGGAGGTGCCAGCTGTACATTACCATGAAACATCATACTTGGAAAATTCTCCATGCATATTGGTAGCCAACATCTGTTCCCCCAAATGGAGGACAAAAAGGGATCCAAGGCATCTGCTCCCACTGACTGTAGAGCATTAAGAAAGACTCAAATACAAAATATAGTGTTTTTTCCCAGCAAGGGCAGACATCAGCAGCCGACTCCCTCAAAAGTAGGGCAAGGTACTTACAACACACCAACTTTTTACAACAGAATGAATAAACTGATACAAATTACCTACCTGTACTACATATCCGGAGGTACATTTAAAGTTGGCAGGCTGAGGAGCTCCATTGATCAAAATGTCACCAGAAAGCCCATGGGGATCCTTCCGTGCAGCCAAAATGTCGAGTAGCCTAGAGGAAAAGTTGCTTGCTTTGTCAGATGTGAGTGCAGGAGGTACAGACCTCTGAACCACAAACCCACTTCATGGAACAAACAGCTACATAAAAACATATCATGTCAAACATTTCCAACTTAGAAAAACCCCAGTAACTTTCAAGGACTGTGTTTCTTTTGTCCTGGTTTCCTAAGGAAAAGAGATCTGTGCAATTTCATGTCCATTTCTTCAATAATTTGAGCTTAAATGGTCTTTATACATCATTCCAGTTTATCAGCAAAGTGTGGACTAAAACTGAATTTCATCTGTCATATAAACTGATTGTCTTTTTTTGAATTCAAGTATTTCTCAGAAACCAGTGAGATCTGCACAGACCTAAATAAAAACATGATCTTTCTCTGAAAGTATTGTCCACTGCTGCTAAATGGGTGCAGTTTCCTTTTCTGCTTGGTGTAATTTCTCTATAGGACAAAGGGGGCACTTACGAAGATTTACCACTGCCAGTGGGTCCCAAAATTGCATTCAGTCCTGGTCTCATGATGCCACTGTAAGGAAAAACATATTTACCAGATAGACAGAGTGGGTTTATCTCTTTTACTGTTTCAGCTGGTAGGCTGTGTAACTTATCTGTACAACTACCTTCTGTATCCCATTAGTTTTGAAATTAATCAAGCTGCCTGACCACAAGCAATATTTATCATCAGTCAAACTTCACCTTAATTTTTACTCCTAATTCAAGAAGAACTGGTCTTCATGTAATGAAGACAACACAGAAGCATAAGAAAAATGTAGTAAATATATATATATATTTTTGCCTCATGGATCTCTACAAGTGAAGCACACGCTTGCTTTAACCACATTCAGGTCTAAAGGTATTAGTCTCTTAACAGAGAGAATGTTTCCTGTAGACAGAACATACTAGCAATTTGTCTCTACTTAAAATGCAGCTGAGAGTTTCTCTGTATCTGACATTAAACCACATGAAACTCAAAAACCAGATAGAAAATATTGCAAATTACCAATGTCAGTCACTTGAATTACCACAACACACAGCTCTTGAGGAAAGTAGGAAAGACTTTAAGAGCTCATGTTTAGGAGGTGTGAAAATTGCATGGACAAAGAGCAGAACAGACAGAGCTTCACAAAAGGTGAATACTTATGATAGAAATTGGACTTAGGGAGCTGAAAGTCATGGATGACTTGGAATGGCATATTGTATAAGCGTGTGCAACTTAGTTTAACTACTGAACTGTGAATGGGCAAACTTTATGCATTGATTATTGAAAAAAGGCCATAATGACATGATTCTTTTACTGCAGTAGTGCTCAGTGTTGGGGGAAAAAACCCCAAAATAAACAACCCAACAAAAACACACCAAAAATCCAGAAAGCTTTATATCTCTAAAATTAACCTAACTCTCGCTTATATTGCTGTCTTACACCTTTAAGTTAAAACCCCCACGATTTAACCTTTCCAAAGGCCACCTCAGGGAAGGAGACACAACCATCCAGGGCAGGCTGTTGGTATCTCAGTTAAACACCACAGCACAGTGGGAGAATTTCCAGGTAGTGTAGAACCAGCAGAGCTGGCTGGTGTGGCCCCGTGCTGATAGCAGCCAGCAGGGCTGTACCCCCAGGGCCAGGGGAAATGATGCCCAGCAGCAGGAGCTCTCTGGTCTAAAGGCTCAGCTCTAGAGACTGAGGACCACTGGAGCCTAGCAGGAAGGTTAAGCACAGCTGACAGCAAACATGAAGCAACCACACACACACATAGTTTTTCTAAATCTTGGTCAAATTCTGTACATTGTGCTTAATGGCTCAGTGGCATGAGTGGACTCTACAGCCCAGACTGAAATAAAACCTACACAAACTCTAAAGAGATGCTTAAGTACGTACTTGACATCTCTCAAAACTTCTTTAGTGGCTGTTTTTCGACTACACAGGAACCCAGTCTTCGTGTTCACACAGTAGCAGATGTTGTGGAAAGTGAGCACACTGCCTGCCCTGGCAGCTAAGTCTGGCGAGGATGGCCTTCCACCAGGGATGCCATTTGTGTTCGGGTCTGACAGCTGAATGCACACCTGTGGCTGGTCTTCTGCCATCCTTCCCCTGGAAATGAAAAAACAGGTAGGGTAAGATTTGATTAGGTATGGAGAGGAAAGATGTGTCTTTTGGGTCCAGTGTTCAGCACCAGACCTCTGGTGGATCTTGCAGATGCCCATCTAGGTCTCTCTCTTTGGGACAGAAAGTTCAGGTCCTGTGGGCTGAGACCTTGAGATGACATGGAGCTGATGAGGAGCTTGGGTCTGCCCTATTGCTTCACACCTCGTGTGGTGTTAGGGAGATAGAAGAGTCTCCCTCCACCCTGATGGTCTGCTGTGGTGGCTTGATGTTGACTGGCCAGGAGGTGCCCACCCAGCTGCCCTCTGAGGTGAATATCTGCTTGGGTATCTGGACCAGCTTCTCCCACTCTTTCTTCACTGTCCTTGGTGTCTTTACAGCTGTTTCTCCTGTATTTTCTCCCTTTTCTGTCACAGCTGCTGAACCATATCTCTTACCCTTTCTTACACAGGTTTTCAGAGAGGCTCTGCCAGCATTACTGATGTCCTCAGCTTTGCCACTGGTGTGTCTGCTGGCACCAGCTGGAAGTGGCTGTGTCTGGCACAGGGCAACCCCAGGGTTCTTTCTCACAGAAGCTTCCCCTCCAATACCCCCCGTGTGGAGGGCTATAGGAACATGGAAACTGACACTGCTGCCAATCCACTCTTCCCTGGATTTGATTTCCATGTGAAAAACAGAAGGTAGTTGTGGAATAAAGTTATCTCACCTCCCTTGTCAGCCAGGCTTCTGCCTGTGAGTCATCCACCTGCACGTGGGGCATCCCTGGCAGTCCCCACACATGCAGACCTTTGTCCCCTTTGTGCTTCCTGAGCAGCACAGGGTCATTTAGTGAGAGGTACTATCTAGTCTCTCTTCATATACCATGTTGACTCATCAGAGTCTAATTACTTTAATTGTCACTATGGAAAATGTTAATAATAAATTAATTCATGGGAATTGAGAGGGTAGATGAGCAGCTAGGAGCTCTGGGATGATCAGTCCCATACCTCAGCTTAGTTACACTGCTTAAGCAAGAAAGAAGGCAAATTATGAGACCACTACCATTTCAGACATGCTGAATGAATTTGAAAGCAGTTAATAAAAATGAGCCTTGCCAGAAAAGAAAAGAAAAAAGGCATTTAATCTAATAGAGTCATATGGTCACATAAAAACCCCAAGCCCTTATCTTGTCAGCAACAAGCCTATCTGCATGTAAAGGCTGGTTCATTGTCTCCCAATAATGCTGTCCCAAATCTAGCCCATTGCCTCTTCTAACAAAGCTGCAGCCTTCTGTGCTGGTCTTAATGTTTTAGTAATCAGTCATCTTGGCCCAATGCAAAGAAACTGTAGTCCAAATATTATTACAATGGCACTAGCTTTAATTTAAGCTAAAATGGATTTTGAGTAAGTTTAACATAAATTAAATGTGCAACACTTAAATTCTAGAGGCCTTTTACTGATAAACTGCCTATGCTCTACTTGTGCCAGAGAAGATTTACCTACCTGCAGCAGGGCACCTGATTTTATAAGGTTATTTATAGAGTAGTTTCTGGTCTAATCTGGCTGGACATCAATCTTTGCCATTTGAAAGGTATCTCAGATGCTTTCTAAGGTAACTTAGAGATGATCTGTATTCAGAACTGCAGCGGGAACTTTTCACTTAAAGGCTCACCATGCATTGAGCAAATGCTTGCTGAACAAGACACCAACCTCAGCATCAACAACACAGGCAGATATTACAAAATCCCAGGCAACATAATGCAAGTGCAGAATTCTTTAGAAAACAGTGTGACTCTAACCTTAATATACTAGAGTACCTATAAGGTATCTAGACCAGGGTGTGATCAGCTTGATCACACTTTTTCCTCAGCTTTACTGATGTAATGTTATGAACAAATGGGAAAAAGCAAGGTAGAGTCTCACCTCAAGCCTTACCAATAGAATAGTTAAATTATTCTTTGTTTAATTTGATTTTATTGTTTTTTTTTCTGAAGAACAGCATAAAGACATAGCTCAGCACCTGCACTTAAATTTCAGAAATGCTCTTTAGAAAACAAACTTCTAAGAATTAAACAGATTCAGTCTTCCAGGCTGAACTAGACAGGTAGACAGTAAGCCCAGAATCAGAAACTCTTTTGATAAATACATAATCACACTGCTTTCACAGTGTCATTCTTAAGAACAGAGAGTATGCCGAAGTCAAATTTAATTTACCAAACAAGTTATGATGAGATTGTACACATCCTTGCAAAGATGTGTGCAGAAGCCAGATATATAAACCAGCTATGAGAGGAAACACACCTGCTCATAGCAGACAGTCCCTCAGTGACTATCTGGTAAAGCTGTCAGCAGGAAATTTCCAGATGAGGAAGGTCTGAGCCCACTGACTGCCCAGCTCTGCAGACAAAAACTGTGTGTTTTGCTGTTGTCCCTTGGGAAGGCACTGGCTACCGGCACCTCTGAGAAGGGGCTGGATTCAGATCTCACTGGACCTCTGGTGCAAAGTGGCACAGCCCTTTTTATCTGCAGGGCGCTTGTACTCCTTGCAGGGATGGGATGGGGTGCTGTAGGTGGAACATCTGGGAGGTAGAAGTACCAAAGTAAAAAAAAAATAAACCTATTTCAGATGTTAGGTTAATACTGAAAACAGCCTTTCACACTTCCAGGGCTGCTAGAATTTACTGCAGAAAGAAATTACAGAACACTCTGTTAAAGAATGCTGTGTGAAATCTGTGCCAGCCGCACAACCATGGCAAGGTCTCCATCACCGCAGCTCCTGGGGATGGCAGGATGTGAGAGCTCTAGACATGCTGGTGGGAAGGGGCCTGGGGAAGTCCCCTAACTCAGCTTCTGTCACCAGCACGAGATCAGATCAGGTGTGGCTTTGCCCTGGGGATTTGTGGAAGCCTCTGAGAGAGGCAATTTGGATATCGGCTAACAGTGGGCTGGGAGAAGATGAAGTGCTAACAGTAGAAATGATACCCATGTGCTAAAAATTAGGCATTTGATTTGCTTTTATTTTCTGGAGACCTGTTCTTCTCTGTGGGGTCAGGAGTTGCAGTGAGATAACCAGTTTGGTATTTTACAAACCAACCTTTCCATTTCTGATCTAGCAATAAACTTTACCAGAGGAGTAGAGGGGCATGCCCCTCTACAGCTAATATAATTGTCAGCTGTTTGCAATTGCTCCCTAGGAATGGACTTTTTAAAATATTGCAATTTTTAATTTGTTTAAAAAAATAATGTATTGTGTTTAATGTGACATATAGCCACAGAGCATTTTAGTCACAGAATGTGCAGGAAAAAGAAACAATCATGATGAATGTCAATCAAATCAATTTCTATGCAAACTAAAATTCTTTAAATGAAATTTCCTAGATTTCACTGCCAGTGGCTTACATATATTTACTTTGGATTAGAAATGAGCAAGAGATTCAATGACAATATGTACTACCCACTGCATTCAGAAATATTTGCTAATATGATAGCATATTTCATATCTTCACCATATCAACCCTGAGTATAATGCACTTTTTCATCAGTAAAATAATAGAAAAATATAAACTCTGAGAAATTTAAAAATTTTGTTTGTTTTGCCAAATAGTTCTAAAATATTTTTATTGCCACTGATTTCAGTGTAATTTCACTTCAAACCTAATAGAAAATCCTTTTCTTCAGAGAATATTTAGTCTCAGAAAATTTTGTCAGGAGACAAATGCATGGGATCTAGAGATCTAACCTTTTCTTAACAGCAAAATGAAACCGCTGTCTTAAAAACTACCTTGAAATCTCTTTGCCCGTTCTTTTGATGTACAGAAAGGGAAACTCTCAGTACAGTCGCTTTCCTGTGTATTCTTCGGAGACTTGTAAAGTACAAAGTCTCATTTTTCCTACATGCATAGAGGTAATAAACAAAAGCTTCAAACAACAAAACGTAGTACAAAGTTCCATTGATTTAAACCCACTTAAACCACAACAATACCATACCTGGAGTCTTTAAAACAATTTCAATAAATATTTGTATGCCTTAGGAAATACTGTCTATATCCAAAGCCAAGTAACATTAATTCTGCCAGTGTGCCTGCAAAACTTTTGGCGAGGGAGGAATTTACAGTTCAAATAGGGAAAAGAAAACTCCAGTACTAAAACCTAGAACTATAGGAACGGTACTAAAATCATGAATAACAACATTCAGAAGTGCATTTTTTAAAATCCAGGCACTTATTCAAAGTATTTTATCTCTATAGAGAATAAGCATTGAAATTACTTAAAGAGGAAGAGTTTTAGAAACACAAGCAGCTTTCAGCAGAGTTTTCTAAGGGAAGCTGCTCAAACCTTTTTTTTAAAATAGCCTTTTTTAATTATTTTTTTTCTGGATAATTGAACATGCCCAAGAAACCACAATTAAGTATGCTATTAGTTCTCTCATTTTTAATGGGTGCAAAGTTCAGTCTTGCAACCTGCAAGCTGAAACAGTACAGTATGTGCATTTTGGACTTAAGACACATATAAACTCACAGTAGTCATAAGTACACCTTTCTTTCCCTCTTTAGTTGCGTGCATTTACAGGGACATAGACCGGCCAGAGAATGGATGTGGGATGCAAAGAGGGCAGCACAGCCTAGCACGGCCAGCCCAGCACCATACAGCCCTCTTTCTCAGGAACACACGTAGGAAATTAAAACCACTTGAGTAAATAAGGATAATGCGATTCAGGCAATCTGCAAGTTAATTGCCGACCGACTTACCAGGGATTTGTAACCTACCTTGCCTGAAAGGAGCCCTGTGTGTTAATTGGGGACCGCGCAGGCAGCGCACTGTCCGTGCCGGCATCCACAGCAGCGCATTAAACACGCAGGAGGGAACCCCGCGCACGGCACCTCCTGCAAAACAGTCTAACTTTGTACCTTTTCCCTGGGTTTTAGGTCAAGCCTTGAAGCTCCACCCCCCGCCCGTCTATAAAAGATAATTTCATTGATTTCTTCCCTTCTCAATAAAATCCCTTGAAAAGCCGCAGGCAGGCGTTTCGCTGCGTTTCCCTTGGCTGCTGGGAGGCAAAAACAGCTGCTGAATGTAATTCCGTGGCGATGGCAGCGTGAGCGATTCGCGGAGGAGGAAGCAAGCCGCGACACTGAGCTAACCCTGTGAGAGGGCTGAGCTGCTGCTGCAGACTCACTTACCAGCAGCAGGTCGCGCTGAGTGCTGCGGGGGTGCCGAGGAGGCGGCAGGAGGCACACGGGATGCGGAGGAGGCGGCAGGAGGCACACGGGATGCGGGGATGCCGTGGAGGCGGCAGGAGGCACACGGGATGCCGAGGAGACAGCAGGAGGCACAGGGGATGCGGGGATGCCGGGGAGCGCGGTGTGCGGGGGCACAGCCCCGACGGCTGGTTCAAAGTGCGGGGCAGGGCGCTCCCACCCCTGCCATGGCATGGGGTTCCCCTCGCCCTGTCACCCCGCGGAGTCTCCACCCTCCCTCTGCACGCTGGGGAAGCCCAGAGAAGGCTTTGTGGGCAGGGCAGGGCAGGACCAGGTGGAGCCGCCGCCTTCGCGTTTTCTTCGTTTCGCTGCAGATGTAGCCAGGTGAGCCACGGCTTTCCAGGAGCTGTGCTAACATTTGGAGTAGTATGGACGCACCACTTTTAGCCATGTGGTCCCTGACACAGTTTTGGTTTCCAGGACAGCTGTAGCTTCTGAGCCAAATAACCCCAAAGATGAGGTTGGCCAGGCTCTGGGGGATGCTAAAGGCACCATCCAGCATCAGGGCTCTGCCAGCTCCTTGACAAGGGCACAAGCCCATGCAGCCACACCATCATTCTCCTTGGCAGATGATGCAGAAGAGTACATATTACAGATGGTTTTCCAGCTAAAATCCTGACATTTATGCTTTCTTTTTCCTAGTGAGACTCATCTCTAATTACTAAACACCAAGGCAGACTGTAAGAGCTATCTGGGACAGAACACCACAAGGCCAGATTTTTGAGCGGGGTGAAACCTGGGACAGGTAAGCATTTAATTGTTTCATTATTCAGGAATCATGCTCCTGGGATCTTGTTCTTTATTGATAATTTTCTAATAATTAACCCTGTACTGTATTTATACAAACTTGTATGCATGCCAGCAGCTAGTGAAGACCATTGCATAGTCCCAGTAGCATTTGAGAAGGTGTGCATGTGACCAAATAGATGCAGAAATACTGTTATCTCATTCAGGGAGCATATCTGCAGCCTGGCCCAGAAACCTCAGCAGACCATTTGTAGTATTAGATCTGGGCTATTCCCAGGTGACTTGGACACAGAACTCAAAGGTATATTCAGTAAGTTTGTCAACAATACTAAATTGGGAGGAGCTGTTGACTCCCTCAAAAGTAGAGAGGCCCTTCAGAGACACCTTGATAAATTAGAGGGCTGGGTAATCACAAACCACCTGAAGTTTAACAAAGACAAGGGCCAGATTCTGCACCTGGGACAGGGTGAATGAGATGCTGGAAAGCAGTGTCATGGGGAAATCAGGGACATGGGGATCCTGGTCAATGGCAAGTTGAATATGAGTCAGCAGTGCCCTGGCAGCCAGGAGGGCCAACCATGTCCAGGGGGGCATCAGGCAAAGCATCACCAGCCGGTCGAGGGAGGGGATTGTCCTGCTCTGCTCAGGTGTGACCTCACCTTGAACATCTTGTGCAGTTTTGGGCACCACAATAAAAGAAAGATATTCAGCTATTAGAGGGTGTCCAAAGGAGGGCAACAAGGATGGGAAGGCCTTAGAGGAGAAGCCATATGGGGAGCAGCTGAGGTAATTTGGTCTGTTCAGCCTGGGGGAAACTCATCAGGGTATGCCAGTTCCTCACAAGTGGAAGCAGAGGGACAGGCCCTGATCTCTCCTCTTTTGTGACAAGTGACAGGACCCAGGGGAATGCTATGAAGCTGTGTCATGGGAAGTTTAGACTGGATATTAGGAAATGGTGTTTCACCCAGAGGGTCATCAGGCACTGAACAGGATCCCCAGGGCAGTGGTCACAGCACTGAGCCTGACAGAGCTCAAGAAGCATTTGGACAATGCTCTCAGGCACAATGGTGTGATTCTTGGGCTGTCCTGTGCAAGGCCAGGAGATGGTTGATCCTTGTGGGTCCCTTCCAACTCAGGATATTCTATGTTCCTACAAGTCAGAAAAAAACAGAGCATCTGCACAGGATGCAGTGAGAGGCAGCTGTTGCTCTCAGCATGACTGACATTCATGCTGAAACAAAACAACCAACCACAAAAGGAGATGAAAAAAATAGTTCACACAGATATTTGCTCTACAGGTAAAATGCAATATGATTTGGGATTTTTTTAATTGTGGGTGCAGATATCCTTGAGGTCATTTTTGAGTGGGTTAATTCACAGTTGCTCCTGTCTTCAGACACAGAGTAGACTGAAGAAAATCCCCAGCTCATGCTTGCATTGGAGTCTGAAACAGTGAGCAAAAGGAATTCAGCCTGTCTTTCTGCAGTTTCGGGAGGTAGCCAGGAGTTATTTAATTTCACTGGGAAGTTTTCACTCTTAGGCATGTGTACTAGTGAGGCTGAAGGGACTTTGTTTTCAACCCTGCTACCTGCTGAAATGTTGAATGGTCTTGTATAAAGATAGTACAGGGCTATTTACATTCAAATAAGTAATAAAAAAAATACAATGTAGGAATATGATTCCTCAGTGATAAGACTACAGATTTCATTGTAAAGAGACAGTGCACTTTGGCATCTCATCAGCTTTGCTACTGCAAGTCTCCCAAGGGGATCAGGTGAACCCAGGGTTCATGTCCTGCTGCAGGGCTCGAAACCTGTGCCCACAGAAGTGAGTGAAAAACTCAGTAATAAGTTCTACCCTAGTATATAATTTTTTATCTCACTGTTTTCAAGGCCGTGCCTGCCCCAGGTGTTTATTTGTCAGATAAGAATGCATGACAGGTGTTCATCATAAATTCTTCCTCAGCTATCTTTGGACAAACCTATGGTGTATCTCCATATTACCTGTTAGTAACTGATTAAACATGGAGTTCAACCTCTCACACTTGTGTTTTGTGCTTGGTCAGATGTGTGGCACGCCCATATCACACAGCTGACCTTTGGTCAGTGCACAATATATGAATTCTGAGATGTTATGCACATCATAAGCGAGGTATCACCTTATCAGACAATGCTTCCAAACAACTTCCGTGTTCTGCTTAAATATTAAATCTGGCAGGTCACCAGCAGCTGTCCATTAACCAAGACAGAAGCTGGAATATGTTCAGCTGTCAAACCTGCCAAAGTGAGGTTCCTGGGTGTGCCCCCTTTGTTTAGAGATGAACAAGGCTTTGTATCTTCACCCCAGCTCTGGGAAGCAATCTTTAAAAGCATGATAAAAATTTACTAGAAAGAGAAGATAACACATCTTGTTTGGGTAATTGTCATTGAAAAACCTGAAGCAAACCTCAAGGAAAGGCTGTGGAGGTTGAATCTAATGTTGTTCAATATGATACTCACCCAGGATTTTCCTGAGCTGCAGACCAGGCTGGCGTGGTACTGTACAGTATTTCCAGCTTGGTGTCAGATGCAAATCTCTCAGGAATCCTTTTGGTCTTTCCCATTAGCCCAGAAAAAACCATGATGCTCCTTTCCTCTATAAGGCTTAACATTCCCACATCAAATTATTTCAATTATGCCCCAGAAAAATGCCAGTTAAATCACCACAATGTTAACATCACACATTTCACTTGAGTGGCAGGTTTCCCAGGTTTCCTGCTGCTCGGAGTGAGCTGCATTTCACTGATGAGTTCTGTCCTCCTGAGTTTAGACTTAGAGCTACACTCCTCTGCAACCCAGCTTTGTGTTACAGGTGTCTTGCTTTTTAGGTCAAAGCTTGGCTTACTTGAAAATTAACATGCCAGGGAAGACCTAAGAACTCTTGTTTCCTATCAGTGAATACAACAGTCCCTAGAGCTGCTACCACTGTCTCCTTCTAATAACACCTCTCCATGTCTGCTGTTGTACTTTCCTTCCCAGCCGGTTCCCCTGAGCCAGCAAGTCCCAGGAAGGGAGTTGAAACATCCACTGTGAAATGTCCTGAGCACAAACACGTAGAAGGGCAAACACAACTTGAATAGATACCATCAGAGTTTTACATCCATTCATTGCTGTTCTAATACATACCAGGGACTGACATGTTTCCTTCTCACTGTTAAATTGATGTGATCTTATGCCAGAGCAGAAATGTCTGGTCATGGGGGAATTGTCTGCGGGGAAAAAGCAATAGCAGAAGCAGCAGGGCATTGCTGAACTCCTTTGTACACGCGACTGTGAAGCAGAGAATCAAGTGGAGTTCAGTATCCTTCTTCCCTGATGCCCTCTAGCGACTGACACTGCTCTCCTGGCTCACGCTGCACAGAGGATTCCTAAAACACGGAGCTGCTTAGGGGCCAGGTCTAGGAGAAGAAAACAAGTCCCATCGAGTTTGTCCATTAGTAACAGTGTGGGATATGAAACTGGGTGGTGTGGTTTACTTTCCTATACTTCATGAAGGCAACTCCACCACTACTCCATTCCAGGTGAAACAAAAATTAATTACAGTAGTACTTCTTAAACAGGTAGAAAATTGCTCTGAAAAAGTAGAAAGGCTGTTTCAGGAGGGGCTTGCATTAGCTGGTAGCTCCTTGCAGAACCCTTGGAGAGCCACAGTGCAGGTTGGAGGATGACTGCAGCAAGGCTGTTCTGTCCCAGAACTCCAGGTTGGAGTGACAAGTCTTCTCCTTGCCTTACAAGCCCCAGGGGTGACTTCTGTGGATTTGCATAACTCCAGTGATGTGGATCATGTGGCAAAAGGCTTTTCCTTCCTGCCTGCTACTGGCAGCAGTTTGGCAAGTGTGCTGCTAACACCTTAAATAATGCATGTAAGTATGCTTACAGGTAAGTGATTATAAGTACATACTTGCTTAGTGGTCATTTGTAGTAACTTGTAATGAAGAAATTCACAGAAACAAAAACTCCATGTGCTTGCATACTACAGCATCCTATGAATCTGCTGGTGTGACCTTACACACCTCACAGGTTGTGGCATAGACACCTGTGCAGCTAAACCAGCCTGGCCTGGGGCACCCACAGTGTTAGGGACACATGCCCTGGGGTGGCATCACCAGAACCCTCAGTGCCCAGCTCAGCCCTGTTGGTGTGGTTGGGTGCAGGACTGTTTGGCTGCTGCTTTGGGCACCCACTGGGTATCACCTGAAGCTCCTGTGTCCCTCAGTGCTCATAGGATGAAGTGGGCACAGGTATCCCTTACCCAGGCTCAGGGCTGGCTGCTCCTGACTCACTGGGGCATTGCCTGTGAGGACCCAGGTCTCTGTGGGGTTCGTGGCTTTTGACCCCAGTCCCAATGGCCCAACCCCTGCATATGCTGGAGGAGAAAGAGACCTGGAAAGGAGATCCCATGATCAGGAATGGGCCATGGAGTAGAATGGCCCCAGGCAGGAATGACTGTCAGGGAACCATGTAACAACCATCTCTGTGGGAGGAGAGAATAGAGACAGGAGGTCTGCAGGAGCTCCATGCTGGGGACACAGGGCTCACCTGTCACTGAAAAGGGACTGCAGCACTCCTGGCTCTATGGCTTTGAAGACCTTGATCCCAGGTGCTCCCAGCTCATCCATGAGCTCCTGCAGCAGTAGGGCTGTTTCTCAACTGGCCACCTCAATTCAAGCTGCCTGTGCTGTGGGCTGAGGCTCAGACCCAGCCCCGTGCCTGGCATGCTGCAGGTGATGTGAATTTAGGGCCAGCAGCCAGGAGGGAGCAGAGGTGACCCAGAATGTCTGTGGCCACCTGTGACATCTGTCCCCACAGCAGGCACACACTGAACTTTGTGGTCTGGCCTCATTTCAGTGTGGGTCTGTGAGAGAAAATCCTTTACCTGATAACCTCAGCATGGCTCTGACCACATGGCTTACAAAACAACACTGTCTTCTGATGCTGCAGGAGGGCACAGAGACATAAATAACAACACACAGGCAGGAAGAGAGATGATACTTTTATTGCTGGCCATGCCCCAGTAAGGGGGAATCAACCACAACCAAGGCAACCCGCCCATGGTACATTTCCCAACAGACAGGGAAACAGCATCTCCCGACTGTGGTGCCTCCACAGTGTGCAGCAAGGGTGAATCTGCAATGGGACAGGAGAGGAGGGTCACCCTTTCCACCAGCCATTTCTGTTTGGGCACTGCAGCAACCCAGTGTCTGAAGTCAGGTGTTGGTGGAAAAAGAGACCCTGGCAACCCACTGGGCTCTGTGCAGCAGTGATATATAAAGCAGCACCAGCATCCTCAACTTACCAGAATATGTGCTGCTCCCTCCTCCGGTTGATGTCCCTCTTCAGCTGGCAGAGTGAGCACACTGGGCAGCACCAGATGGAGCAGAAGTCATTCAGAATGGAGCCCTGTGGAGCAAGGCACATTGCATGCATAACCCCTTCCCACACGAGCTTTTAAGCCTTTCTGGTTTTCATCATCAACACTCTTGGGCAGCTCACCCTGGCCCTGCAGCACCCCGCTGCTCATATCCAGCAAGGACTGGGATGAAGTGGTGTGCAATGGGATTACCTCCAGCTCACAGTGGTGATGCAGATGTGTCCCTGGCTCCCTGCCTGCAGGGATGCCTGTGCAACTCCCTGCCGCTGCTCTTCCCCTCAGGTACCCCTTTCTCCTTCCCTGAGCCCCCACCCCAGCACCCAGCTGGTCACTGACCGGGATGTTGTATCTGGTGCGGTAGAGGGTCCTCATGGCCACACTGGTCCCACACAGGCAGCACTCGTTCATGTCCCCAGCCACCTGACAACCCAGGCAGGGGTAGCAGAAGGCTCCACAAAGACCTGTGGGACAGTGAGATGTGGGCTTGACTGGGGGATGCAAAGACTGAGGAAAGGGGGAAAAGCCAGCCAGGAGCATGGCCATGGGAGCTGGGACTCTTGACCTCAGGTAAGAGCTGCTTCGTTGCTGGTACCCACAAAAGTGGGGTTTGCACCAGGGACAACACCAGAAACACATCATGAGTCAACAGCAATAAAGAGGGGTAATATAGGTACTTACACACGCCGCAGTCAGAGCAGCAGTCCATCATCCCAGTCTGCCACTTGCCTGGCAGTTGGGAAACTGTAAACTGGGGTTGGACCACAACCACATTTTGTGAGTCCATTGCTAGCGGTGAGGTCCCTCCAGGCAGTTTGTGGTCTGGAAAGAAAAGCCATCAGAGAAAGATGCTGCAGGTGTTTCTGAAGTGGGTATCTCGCTCAGGCTGCTGCATTCAAAGACAGAGGGCAGCACAAGTCCCTGGGGAGCCCTCGCTGCCAGGGTACTGCCACCTGCATCACAAAGCAGAGGACACAGCACTGCCAGGAATTGCCACTGCCCTCTAAAGCAAAGCCCTCCACACAACCAGCCTCCCACCAAAGGCAGCAGCACTTCATCCCCTGCCTGTGCAAGTAAAATGCTTCTGTGAAAACACAAGTCCTTTTGCTTCAGAACTGCAGTGCTTCAACACTTCAATCCTGTCTTCTCATGGCCAGATTCACCTTCCATTATTATCTGCTTAAAATGTTGTGGGTTGTTTTGTTGTTATGATCACAGTCTCCCAAACCTACTACTGCTTAGTTCTAGCTTCCCCAAGCTCTCAGGAGTCACTTTAATCTTTGCTTTGTTCTGTGAGCATCTCAGCCTATTTGCCTCCTCCTCTCCCTTCCTTCTTCACCTGCTTACTTAGCAGGCTTCAAGGCAGTGGGCTTTCCTTGTCCAGGAAAAGCCCAGTCACCAGTTCCTATCCCTACTCCACTTGATTGTTTGTGCCAATGCCTCATCCTCCTCTTCCTCAGCCCCCTGGAGTCACCACAGGCCCTGGAGTTCCTCTCTGTTCCATCCTTCCCCAGCAAGGGGCTGCACCCTCTGAGAGCAGCAGAGCTCCTGCTCTACAGCACCATGCCCAAACTCACCTGATCCATGTAACAACTCCACCTCCACCTGTGGCCCCTTCCCTCCCTGCTACCCCTGCACAGCACCACCCACTGCCATTCTTATTTTGGAGCTTTAAGTTAAAAAAAAATAATAATAAGGATATTCCCACAGGAAGTCCCATGCAGACACTCCCTGCCCTATGCCCAAGCTTAGCACCACTCTGTTAAGCAGCATGGGGCTGAGGTGCAAAGGCTCACATGTATTACAGCTGCAAGAGTTCTCTCCCACTCCCAGCACGCACCACACATCCTCAGCAAAGAAACCATCAGCAAGAAAACAGCCTGAGCTTTGGGCCCTGTAACTGCGAGCTGCTGCCTCTTGGCCAGGAGGGGTCCCAAGGCAGCACCTCCAGGAGGTCCTGCTCAGGTGCCACATCCCTGCAAAGTGCATGGGCATATCTGTGACAGTCACTGCGGGTGTTTAACAAAGCACCTCCAGGCAGTTCGATCCTCCTTGCCCCTGCTTGCCCCTATTCACCTTTGGCACGTTTGTCCTGCTTGCACAGGCAGCACTGCCTGCCTGGGTGATGAGTGCCCACCAAGCAGCCCTCCCTGGCCTGCCCCTGTGTTATGAGGGAGTGCCTGAGTTTCAGGGCACTGGGAGGACCAAAAAGAAAACCAGCGGAAGCATTTATGCTTTGAAGAAAAGGATGGTGGCATTAAATTCTGTTACATTCTATAAATTCTGTTAAAACACTATAAGGGGGAATGGGATTGTTTTCACATCAAACTGCATATTTGCATAGATGTTAAGTATTAAACACCAGAAATATGGTGGAACAAACACATTACTGTGCCCAGCACTCCAACCCTGTCATTGAGCACATGGTAACTACATCAGACACTGGCTGTGGCCATGCATTTTTATTGACTATTGCCAGTAGGTGTCAAAGAGGCAGAGGGCTCTGCCAGCAGATCCTGTGGTTCCCCATCATTTACAGACTGTCTGAGACACATTCCTGCTGTCAGATACAGCCTGTGGCTGTAGGACCAACATTTGCTCCTGGAAGCTAAACGAAGACAAAAAAGATTATTAAATTATGCTATAAGAAGAAAGAAAGCTTGAAAAAAGTCTCCATGTGGTTTCCTCCTGACTTTTTGCAGCTTTCTGCAGGCAGTAGAAGCATGGCTGGCCCATCCCTATCTGAGGCACAAGCACCTGCTCCCATTTGGTGATGAGTGGCCTTGAAAGGGTGAACAGGCAGCTGGTGGGAGTGTCTCAATTACTGTCCTTCTGGGATCAAAGATCAAGGTGCTTTCCTGTTGGCATTGAACAAGGCTGTCAAGCTGTAAAAATGCTGCTGTGCCCTCTCTGGAGTAAGTTACCCTGCTGCTGGCAGGAAGGGACCTTTGAAGCAAGCTCAGGCAACACCACCACCCATGGGTGCAGCAGGGACCACTACACCCACCATCCCCCTCTGGACACCTCCTGGCCCTGCTTGTTCATGCATGACATCCCAGGTAATTGCCCTCACTTCTGTTGCCAATGTAACACCTCCTGGCATGCCAAAACAGCAGCTCCTTCAAGGAGCCTTGACATGCAACAATTAAAGAAGCAGGAACCAGGAGGGGCAGGGGAGGAGGCAGGCCACTGACAGGCTGTGCAGTAGGGACACCAGGGAGAAACAGCATGGGTGTCCTATGCAGGGACAGGGACGCCCAGCAGCAAGCAGGACCATAGGAACAAGCATGCACAGGAGCAACAGTAGGAGAAGTTTTAGGGGTAGGACCCCACCAGCCTCCCATGCTGCTTCTGCGCTGTCAGATAATGTGATCAATAGCAGCACCTCATGAACACACAGCCGAGAGGTGCCCTTCACAGACAGGGCTGACCACGGGGCTTCCCCTTCCCCTCCCCAGGTATGAGCACACCACATCCCTGCATGGGTGGAAGCTGCAGTGAGGAGCAGGCAGCAGCCTGCAGAAGCCTCTGCCACACACTCACCTCATGAGAGATGGCCCAGGCCCAGCACACCCAACACATCAACCCTGGTGCCCCCAGTTCTACAGCTCCATAGCATCACCAGCCATGCTGGAATGACTGATGGGAACAAAAGGGATCCTGAGGAGCACGCAGCCACATTTCACCCATAACCAAGGTAACAAAGCAGCATTTATAGACACAAATGAACAATACAGTGCAAAACCTGCTGTCCTCTACCTCTATTCCCACTTCTGTCGAGATGCCCGTCAGCAGCATTGAGCATGCCATGGTTTAGCTCTGAAGTACTTTTCCAGGTAGAAAACCTCACCTTTGTTTCCACCCCTTCCCCAGTATCACCGCTTCAGCCACGAGCAGTTGCCATAATTCTGTACTGCAACCAAAGCAAAGCCATGCCACAGGTACTTACTGAGCCTTCCGTGTCCCAGAAGGGTGTGTGTCCTTTTCCTGGTTCTCCCTTATATGCTCTCTGGTTCAATGATCTTTACTCCCTCTATCAGGCCAGCCCCTGGCTTATGTGCTGCTTTATGCAATTGCAGCTCCCTGGCCAAGGGCTGCCTGCCTGCTGCTGCTCCTGCTGCTGCTCCTGCTGCCCGCCCTCCCCTTTCCCCACCCCAACATTCCCCAGCACCACAGCCCCAGTGGGACACACTGCTTTTGGGAGACCTTTCCAGAGAAGGACAGTTTGTTTCCTGGCTCCTGGGCTGCCCTAAGCCATATACTGCTGAAGTGCAGGGCCTTTCCTTCACTAATCCTGAGCACCAGCAGGAGCTCATTGTAACAGCACTGGGTGACACAGGCGCTGCCTAGAGGTACATCTACGAAATCCTAACACGCTTGCTGGGATGAGGCAGCAGCCTGGTATTTCTTCTCCCCTTTCTCTCCACTTCCCTGGCCTTTACCTCTCTTAGGCTAAAAATGCATTTTTCTGTATTGACAGGGATCATCCACAGGACTGTCTGGGCCATCTGGGGTTTAGGCAGGTAAGAGTACCACCAAACACACCCACCCCACAGCACGGTCAGAGCCGCTGCTTGCCCTTTAAAAGTTTTGTGGTAAAGGTGAAGGCTGAGAGTGGTCAAAAAACTGTCATATTTTCCTTAAAGAGTGAAGCTGGAGGATATTTGCAGGGATCAAAAATCCTTTAGCATTTCTCTGAGTGATGGAGAGAGGGTGGATGCAACCTCCTGCTTCTAGACAGAAGTGCAGGATGTCTCAGTTTTTAAAAAAAAAAAAAGATGTCTGCCAAGGAAAGTGAGAAATCCTCCTGGACTAGGAAGGGCTTCCCTCTCCTCAAGCCACCACAACCTTTGAAATTCAAGGACTTTAGACAGAAAACATTTTTAATTGCAGGTGGGTGGGAATTCATGTTCAGAGTCCATAGGGGAGCCAGGCAACCCTAAATCCCACATCTTTATATTCAGAAGGGTGGGACTGGCCAGCCACCTGGTCACCACAGCAGGGGCAACTCAGCACTGAGTGGCCTGCAGATGTTACTTGCCTGCAGGAAGTCCCAGCCCTGGAGTAGTAGCCACTTGTCTAAATTTCACATCTTGAATGAACAACACCGACTCCTCCCACGTGTTATATATCTTTTCTAAAAGCTGATCGAACAACAAAATACTAGTGAAAATCTTTCTCTGCAGCAAGCAAGGGAAATGTCAGCTGCACCAGGGACTGCTAAGGTGGATAGAGCAGGAGAAGGATGGGTCCTCTCAGGTGGTGCAAGAAAAACATACACAGAGGTACAAAGACAAACTCAAAACTTTATTGCTGGTGTTACTCAGAGAAGGAGAAAACACTTAGAACCGAGGCAAGCCCCACATGGAGCATTTCCCAACAGCCAGGGCAGTGGCAACTCCTGCCCACAGCAGCTCCACAGGATGCAGCAAGATCCATCTGCAGTGGAATGGAGACAAGGGTCACGAAGTGGGGCTGTGCCACACCACGCCCTGTGTGTTTCCCCAGTCCTTCCCTCTCCACCCTGCACGAGGTTCCCAGAAACATGTTGCTGTAGGACAAGTCACTCTTGTCACCTGTCCATGGCCACTTCCCTGCTGCAACAACCCTGTCAGGTGTTGGCAGGAGACACTCTGGGAAGCCTCTTGGCCATGTGTGATGGCAGCTTTATAGACCAGCACCAGCACCCCCAGCTTACCAGAATATGCCTTGCTCCCTCCTGCGGTTGATGTCCCTCTTAATTTGGCAAACGGAGCACACTGGGCACCACAGGGTGATACAGTAGTCAGAGCAAATGGACCCCTGTTAGGAAGAACAGAGAGGCTTCCCTAAAGCCCTGTTCCAGCCAAGAAAATGTTAATCACGTTCCAGATCACGAGCCCTTTATTTTGTGGCTGGCTGTAGCATCCTGCGTAGGGGACACTGAAGGCCAGGGCTGGTGAAACCCTGGCACTAAGGAAAAGAAGGAGGGAGTTTTTAGTGCAGGCTGCAGACAGCTACTTATCCCTTGGCTTCTGAGGTTCAGACTGAGGGAGAAAATGCACACAGAGAAAAAGACAATTTGGGCAACGTGAACTTGGGCCCCTGTGATTAGCACTTGGGATGGCACCAGCCCATTCCCTGAAGGAAAAAAACCTTTTACATCCATATTCTTCACCTTTCTCCTAAACCTGATTATGGGTCCTTATCTGTGTAACCAACTTCCTCTATTCTTTAATCTGCTCACAGTTATCTCCAATCTCTCCCATCTTTCAAAGATCAAAGGAGGAAGCAGCAGCTGAGGCTCTGCGAGCCACTGTGGTCAGCAGCAGCTGAAGGCACCACGACATGGCGAAGGGTGTTGGGAAGGAGGTGTGTCCACTCCATGTGTATTGTTGGACACCAGCCCAGGGATCAGCTCAGGTGAGGGTGTCCCATCCCCTGTCCTGTGCTCCAGCATGATGCAGGATACAAAAGGGGAAGTGCTTATCCCTTCTGTGCAGAGAGAGGGCCCTTTCAGCCTCGCAGCAGGGCGAGAGGGCAGAGTACCCACTGACCGGGATGTTGTATCTGGTGCGGTAGAGGGTCCTCATGGCCACGCTGGTCCCACACAGGCAACACTCGTTCATGTCCCCGGCCACTTGGCAGGCGAGGCAGGGGAAGCAGAACATCCCACAACAGCCTGGCAGGGGGAGAAACACAGCAGCAGGTCAGGATCTGCCTGCCCTCCCAGAACCACCGGCACCAGCAGAGCGACTGGGAGAACCAGGCTACGGTGGCTGTAGCAATTGCCACCACCGAGCCGAGCAGTGGGGGCAGACAAAGCGTCCCGAGCGGGTTTGTGACATTCTGCAGCACATCCGTGCTGACGGCTGGGAGAGGGGACCTGCCAGGGCACTCACAGACGCCGCAGTCGGTGCAGCAGTCCATCAGCCCCGTCTGCCAAATGCATCGCGAGGCGGCGCTCATGCCAGCCTGAGGCTGGATCGTCACGATGGTCTGCGCAGCCATTCCCAGACACGCTTCTGAGAGAGACAGGTGGGCAACAGGAAACACCACAGTTAGTGGAAAAACTGGTTGGTCTGAACCTCCAACCAAACTGGGGGCTGCCACCCCCTTCAGCGGGTGGCCTTTAGCCCAGCTCCCTTGTTGCTACTGGAGGTGATGAAGCATAACCATATCGTACCTGCGTTTGTCTTTTCAATGCTTCTGCTTTTTCTGCCATCTTATTCAGCCTCCAAAATAGCATCAGGCATTGGCATTCCCCACTCCACCCCAGAAAGGCTCTGGCAGTGCTTAAACACAGCTCACTGATTTCCCCTGAGCTGAGCTGGGCTGGGCACTGAACCCAGGTTAAAGGAAGAGACTTGGGCATTCTGTTTGTTGGTATATTTTCCACAAGATGGCTTTGGCATGGGTACAAACATGCGGGAAGCACCTGTGGTCTCACTTCCTCGTAGCACAGCCAGATTCCACGCAAGAGAGATACTATAGAAAACTCGTATCTCTGGTTTCTTGCTGCAGAGGCAGATACTCAAGACTGTGTCCCAAGTCTGATGCCCTCTCCTTGCCTTCTTGTGGTTAAGCAAACAAGTAAACCTTGAAAACCAGTAAGCCTCAGGGCTAAAATAATTATAATGATGATGATAATGATCATAATAAATCATTATTAGTAACTCCTCCTCATCATCATCTCTGCTTCTATTTTCCTAGCAAAATAAAAAAAAGCACAAAATATTCTCAGATAACAATTCAAAGTAAGGTTGGCTTTGGGGCTAGGTTCTTCTAGATAGTTAAACTGCTTGCTCACAGTTGGTAAAACTTTTTTTTCTATAAAGTGGGTTGCTTTGTTTTATTTCTTCGACAAAACAGCTTGGCAAAGCAGAACCCACCCATCCGGCTGGGTGGGCAGGCTTTTCCCCGTGCAGTTTCTGAGCTCAAAAGTCAGAAGAGAAACTGAAATTAAGTAGGAGATGCTAGGGGAGGGGAGTACCCTGCACCCTTTGGATTAACACACGCTCCTCCCGAAATCCCACTCCTGGTTTCTTTCACATGCCAGCCTGCAAGCCCGGCGTGAATCACAGAATATGCCGAGTTAGGAGGGAACGCAGCACCAAGTGTGAGTCCAGAGGGAACTGGAAGCGTGCGATGCCTTGGGGCTCTTCCCTCTGCCGACCCACAGCAGTGCTACCCACACGCTTCTGCAAATGCACAGGATTCTGCACGCGAGTATTATTATTATTCACATCTTCTCTCCTCTCCCTGCTGCAAACAGCTCTCCTGGCTGCAGAAATGAAGGAACTGCAGCAAGAAGCTGTTCCTGCCACCAACAGCACACCCCACTGAAGGGACAGCCCACACGCAGGGAGATCAGGCAGCGCTATGGAAGTGACCAATATCCAAGCTTGTGGCAGGTTTAAACAGGGAGTAAAATACCCCTCAGATTCCTCTAACGCAGTTATCCGATTCTGTTAGCAGGGAAAAGCAGTAAAGAAAAGCTAACCTCTCCATAATCCAGATTTTCTGCATTGCTTTTTAAAAGCCTCCCCCCATCCCCAGGTAGACTTTGACAGATAGTTTGCTTTAAATTATGTGCTAAGCAGGAAAAACAAAAAAAAAAAAAAAAAATAATAATAAAAAAAAAAAAATTCCCTACTTTCGTGCTATTATCCCACTCTTCCCTGGTTAACAAGTTATTAATATCTGTATGCTTTAAGAGGACCAACCTTCTGATGAGAGCCTCTGTCAGCCCCTTCCTCGCCGGCCAGGACTCTGCAGAAAGAAGT
The DNA here is from genome assembly GCA_013400415.1 of Scytalopus superciliaris. NCBI lineage: Eukaryota > Metazoa > Chordata > Aves > Passeriformes > Rhinocryptidae > Scytalopus > Scytalopus superciliaris. The sequence continues at coordinate 95,783 of VXBX01006191.1, forward strand.
TTCTGGGGAGGGTGAAACAACTTTCAATAGGCAAGTGATAATGGGCGGGAAGAAGCTTGAAAGGCGTGGTGAAGAGTTCTGGTTTAACATGGATGCAAGAGTTCAATTTATTTTTACCTTTCCCAGACTTCTTAAAAAAAAAAAAAAAAAGCCAACCAAAATGTTGCGTGTTTCTTGTCTGTTGTTTATCCCCTTAACTCTGACTCTATGTTGTTGCTCTTTAAGGGTGAAAGAGCTCTGAATTATACGCATTCCCTGCGACAGACATTTTCCCAACATTTTTCCACAAAAAAAAATCATACTTCTCATATCCTAGACCAGATTAAACGCAGAGCAGTTCAGAGTGAAGCACTCCGAGCTCTTCCTTTTCCTTGGGAAAAAAAAAAAAAGCTTTGGACAATGGGGTTGTGCAGATCTGCTTGCTTTCACAGCCAGGCTTGGCAATGGCGAGTGTGCCGTGTGGCACCAAAAGGGGCTCTGCCAGGGGCTCCTGAGTGACCAAAACCTCTCTGTGGAGCTCAGAACAGCCCCTGTCCCCGCTTGCTGATGCAGGGCACAAAACAGGGCACTCTCAAAGCCAGCAGCAGCCAAACCCACCTGCACCAGGGGGCTGCTCTCCCCAGGTCAGCGCCCTGTGCCATGACCCTCCCATGGGGTGCATCCCCAGCCATCCTACCACAGTTCCATTCATCACCGGATAAGGATGCAGCAGGGAGCAATAACACCTCGGCTTTTAACCCTCTCCTCCACCCGCAGTGTGCTCCCTGCTCCCTCCTAGGGGATGCACTGGGGTTGTCAGTTCTGACTTAGTGAATACATCCCACTTGGAGGCTTCCTATAAAAATCAGGCTGAGTCACTAAGTGTTTGTCACAAGCCAATTAGCCCAGCCACTGTTAATTTTCCATACGCGCATTGTAGGGTGACAGACCAATTTAAGGGCCTGATGACCGTCCTGATCGGCGATGGGACACACCTCAGCATCTGGAGGGGGCAGTCCCAGAAATCTATTGTCAGAGGATAATGGGTTACACAAAAAGGGACAAAGAGATCCCAGTGGCTTCCATAAAGTCCTCAACAAAATGAGGAGCCTCCCCAGCAATAGACTGACTGATAGGATTAACAAAGAATGGAGTGTTATGGAAATAGCATGGCCTGTCTTTGCAACATCCTAAGGGAACGCAGGGAGCCGAGCCTCAGGCCTGTATCATCAGTCTGTCACCCCAAGAATTATTATTGACTATAGTCACTCAAACTGCATAAGAGGAAAAAGAAAGGTATAAAAAGAGATCGGACATGATCAAAATTGGGGAGAAGTTCCATCATCTTTGCAAACTGGTCTTGAGTGTTGTATTGAGGCTTAGGTCGTTGTGCTGGTTTTGTGCCTCTGGTTTTTGTGGTTTTGTTATTAGTTAAGTGCAATCATGCAGCTAAACGTTATTATTGTCAATGCGAACCTTACAGTAGTTTGTCACATACTTGTATTAATAAAAGTTGTTTCGTGAACTGCTGGAGTTGGTCCGGTTTGTTTCTGATGCTGGCAGCCTTATAACTTGTAGGAGAACTTTACGGAGAAGGTTCTCCCTTGCTATTAAGTGCAGCCCCCATATCAGGGTATCAAAAGTCCTGTGCAGCAGTGAATCTGTCTGTCCAAGGGTCTCTTGAGGTGAGACACTAACAGATTGTTTTGGGTGTTAAAAGGCTTTGATATTCCGGGGACACTGATAGCCAATTAAAAATACATTAATACAGGTGGGACGAGAAATCTTTGCATTTATGCCCCTTTTTCACGTGACATGCATCGATTTCCCTCTATGAGATGCAGTAGTTACTGTTTCTTCACTAACATTCCCCAGATATTGAATCACTCATGCCCTGTGCAAGTCACTGGCAGTTTTGGATGCGCTTGCACGTTTTGTAAGGAATCTGTGGGGAGAGCCCAGAGAGAGTCTGAGCAGGTGCTTGCTGAGGAGCAAGGCGAGTTCCATGCATCCCACAGGAAGTGTTGATGGTGCGTTCACCTCCTCTCTCACCCTGGACAACAACAGGGAAAGGAGAAAATCAGTCAAACAGCAGTTTAGCAGCTTTGCCAACAGGCTGGGATTTATGGTGCTTTAAATGAAGCCTTTTGTCAATAGTGCTGCTGAGGTAACAGTGAGCCGTGCCCTGAAATGCTTCCCTTGGCTTCCAACAGCTCCCAAGTTTAACTGTGGCTGTCCCTGCTTTATGATGAGGCTGCCTGGCCACCCCTTGACTGAACCATAACTTATTGGGTTTTCTTCCCAAAAACATTGCAAGAGGCTGTGGGAACTGAGGTTTGCAAAAAGTTGTAAATCCTATCAGAGGAGTTCCTAGAAGAGGGGATACCTCACATCCCACTGGCTGGCTTGACTAGGCTCAGCTGGCCTAGGAGAGGAGGGAAACGGGCAGCTGAAATACACGAGTCAGTTTGGGACATAACACATTTTTAAAAAACCCAAACCCACTCATCACCAACATTTTAAGGATTTTAACAGCCTGTCCTCCATTCAAGACTGAGGTGACACTGACTGAGCAATCAAGCTCTGAAAAGGCTTTGCTTCCACAGAAAAAACCCTCGCTCCTACCTGTAATCCTGCCGTATCAAGTCTATCTGCCCTCTGTGACACTAAAAACTCCCTCATATACACCTCCCTCAACTCATTCCCTTCACCTGGCATTTAAGTCAGACAAAAAAACCCTGAAAAGATGTCAGCAGTGAAATCAAAACGTGAACTCCTAAAACTCACAGCAAGAGCATCACCCTTGTCTGACACTGGCCAGGAGGATCCGTTGCCTCCTGTTGCAGCTGCCCTGGTTTCTGGCCTCTTCACCTGTGGTTTCCACACATCTGTGAAGTGACATGTAAGAAGATAGATGAGCAGCTGCAAAGCATGTCTCTCTTAGCCACAGCAAGACAGCAAAGAGCAAAACACCTCAATAGCTTGGGAGAAAGGAAATGTGCTGACAAAACCAACCCTATAAAACCTTCCCAGGTGATAAAAACAAAAGGTTCCAGAGATACTTATAGCATCTTCCAGTACCTAAAGGGGGCTACAAAAGAGCTAGAAGGGGACTCTTTACAAGGGCATGGAGTGATAGGACAAGGGGAGGTGGCCCTTAACTGGCAGAGGGTAGGTGTAAATTAGATATTAGGAAAAAGTTCTTTCCTGTGAGGGTGGTGAGGCACTGGCACAGGTTGCCCAGAGAACTTGTACTCATCCCATCCTTGGAAGTGTTCATGGCCAGGTTGGATGGGGCTTTGAGCAATCTAGTCTAATGGGAACCATCTGTGCCTCCAGCACAGGGTTTGGAACTAGATGATCTTTAAGTCCCTTCAGCCCAAACCATTCTGTGATTATTTCCAAGCAGACAGTGGAAAAATTCAGCTGACATTAATATTCAGCAATTTAACAAGTACTACAGTAAATGCAATATTGATGAAGATTCAGGAGCAGAGATTAAAAACCAAAATTTAAACACCTTTTTGCTTTCTCTGCAAAGAATAAAGTATGAATTATGCAGTCTACCTTGTATTTTACAGACCAGTTGCAATCAGAAACTAGTTTATTTCATTTTAGACTCCTCATATCTGAGTGTCCATGCCTGTTCTCTGTACCACTACAAACAACTCCATCACACAGCTCAAAACACTACCAGAAATGGGCAAAGCCACCTTCCCCAGCACACTGCCTTGTGTTCCTCATTACACAAACCCCACATCTCAGGTGGTAAGAAGGGGGTTCATTCACAGAGGGGCTGTGTAAGCCCACTGGTGTGCAGGTTTGGGGGGGCTGCCTCACAGGGGAGGGTCCATGGGGGTCTCTTTCCAAAGCTCTCACCTGACCAGTCCTTTTCAGAGGTAAACAGCCTCAGGGTTTCATTTCAGACATGGAGAAGAACTTCTGAATCTCTTCTGAATCTGAAACTTCTTTTTTTTCTCAGATGTCTTGGCTGGTTCAATGGAAGACCACATCTCCCCCAGACGTTGCTTCTTTTCCGCAACTTGGAACAGCCCAGGCTAAAGGAAAATTCCTGCATCTATAAAAGCTATAGGAGGAAGGAGCTGATCAAGTGATAGGAGGAATTTTCACAGCCCTTATATGGCTAAGGGTCAGGTGCATATCTCACTGAAACCAGAGCCATTGCAATTGGTACAAGGAGAGAACTTCTCCCTGCCCATGTCTGCACACTCCTCGTCCCTCCCATGCCAGGGACATCACACATGGTGGAGTGGGTCTGCTCAGCTGGCCGATGAGACAGAAAATGGTGCTGGGGCCATGGCTGGGAGGGTGCAGTGCCATCTGGGCAAGGTGGTGCCTAAACCCCCCGTGCCACGGGCACACAAACAGCACACAGCATAGAGCTCACAGGTAGGGCTGAGGGCATCACCTGCTTTGCAGCAGCTCACAGTCACAGCATGCCAGAGCTAAATGAAAGTAATAGGAGAAGTGGTTTCAAATCCCTCTGCAGTGCATGCTGACTTGGACAGTGGTTTATAACTAGGTATTTCACACAGCCTGGCTGAGCTTCTGCTTCTTGTGCTTTATCTCAGGAACTCACAAGGTAAAAAACAACTAAAGTAAGAATCCACAGTCGAAGCAGCCACCTTGTAGCAAACAGACCAGTCCAACTCATTGGTTTTGTAGTCTGCTGCTTCATTGACTCCCCAACTCAAAAATTCACTGACTTGCACCTGCACACAAGCAGAAGAGCTTCCAGAGGGTGCAAGAGCAGATCCTCCTGTCCCCATTCCCCCCCTAGATAGTGGTGGGAAGCAGAACTGCAGCTGCTCTTGGGCCAGCTCCAGAGGATTTCAGGGGTAAACTGACTTGACTTGTGGCTACCTTCCAGCTTGGACATGTGCTCTGTGCCATTTCTATGTCAGTTTTATCCCAAGCTACCAGCTTCTGCCACCACACTGCAGGGGGTGATGGACCTTACCTTCTCCTGTCCCTTGTGTCTGGCACAGATGGTGTCTTTGCTTTAACTCAGTGGTGCTGCTTCCAGCATACATGAGGAACACCTGATCAGGAGCTGAGTGAACACCCACACAATGATGCATCATGAAATTAATCCAGCATTTGCTAAGGTATTGGCAGAGGGATATCCAACAGCCTTTGCAACCACTATTTGACATGTGAAAAGTATTTTTTAAATGTATAGATGTTGCTTAGCAGAATAAGTCATACTCATGATTAAAAGTGGCCTTTAGTACTAAATAATAAAGATGCTTTTCAGCATGCATGGGAGAAGGTATTGAGAGAGAGTTGCACTGGGAGAGATGATGTGTAAGAGGGAGAAACTGCATCCTTCCAAACTTTCTGTGTGCACATGACCACAAATCCTCTTCTGAGGAGAGCTTCGCTTTTCCATGGCAGTCTCATGACCCAACATGCTCACCCTTATGGTAGGGTAGGTCATAGCTCTGATAGTAGCTCCCCATGTGTTTAACCTCCATTTTCTGGCTTAATTTGGCATAAATAGATCAGCACTGAGCAGTTCAAACTCTTGAAGCAAACTTTTTGCCCCCACTGCCCTTGCCACTGATTTCTCAAGCAAAGCCTGAAGACAGCAGATACAAAGTCACTGCCTTCACATCTCCATAGTGGATGTTTTCCCTGTATGCATGTCCCAAGATTTCAGAGGACTCCTGATGATGCCTAAAATGTGAGAGCATAGCAGCTCACAGCTGGGCTGAGAGACATGGGAAGGAGTGAGGGGACACTTTCCCCATCCTATGCAACATATGAGAAAAAACAGGCTACTGGTCCCTGGGTTGTGCTGGCAGAGGTCCAGCAGCAAACACATTTACCAGTTCCTCCCAGGGGAGGAAACTGCAGGTGCCAGAACCCTGCTTGGTGTTGAGCAACCACATCTTTATCACCAGTCGCTTGGGAGAGGAGCTACGCCCTGCAACACCAGACCTTCAGCCTGTCCTTTACCTAACCAAGAGCAACCTCAGCCCCATCAGCTCCATGGACAACCTGCATTTACACAGCCTCAGCTTTCTGCCCTGGGTCTTCCCCCTAAGGAGGAAGGGGGCAGGAAACCCCTGGCCCCTCATCTGACAGATACAGTCAGCACGACCCTTTCCGGTGACCTGCCAAACCTTTCATTTATTGCTTTACTGCACCCATGGTGCATGTGGAGGTGGGGGGGAAAGAAAGGATCAGATCAGCTCGAAGCAAATAAATTCAAGGTCCCTTCCAGCAAATGCTTAAGTAAAGCACAACTATGCACTTTATGGTGTACATAAAATCTGTGCTTTCCTCTATTTTTCTCTCAAGTACTTTTATTTCCATTTATAAACATCCCCTAAAAAAGTAGTTAATAGCATGACAGCATTTGGGGAAAAGTAAGCTCTGATGAAGCTGGAGAAACTGTCTGACAAATATTTGGCCATGCTGCAGCATGAGAGGCAACACGAAATGCACACAGGTTCTTCTATTAAGCAGCCCCCTAGCACTGTTGAAGTTTCTGCTCAAAGCACTCCCCTGGTGCTATGTATGTGCTGCTGCTTGCAAGGTTAAGCTGGAGGTAAAATTAGTTCCCTTCAATATAGAAGCATAAAGGTTGGAAAAGACCTCTAAGATCACAGAATCCAACTGCTAACACAGCATGGCCATGTTCACCACTAAGCCATGTCCCTACATGTCACATCTTAACACCTTTTGAGCACTTCTGGTGACTCCACCCCTTATCTGAACAGCCTGTTTCAACGCCTAACCATCATTTCAGTGAAAGAGTTTCTCCTAATATCAACTTTAAACTTCCCCTGGTGCAACTGGAGGCTGTTTCCTCCCCTGTCACTTGTTACTTGGGAGATGAGACCAACTCTTACCTGGCTACAACCTCCTTTCAGGGTGTAGAGAGTGATATATATCACTTGTCGAGAGTGATATACTTTACATTCAGAGCTGAACATTCCAAATCCTTTGACACCAGTCCAGGCAAAAAAACAAGGTCCTCTGGAATGGGTATGCCACTGCTTTCCCCCAGTGCCCTCACAGCTTGCTACAGGCTTGGTTCTGTTCTTTATGCAGTTGAAGCAACCTTTTTTGTATTAGGTATTTTATGTATAATTTATATTTATTATTATTATTTATGTATTACTGCTCTACCTCTCATATCCAAGAAGCTTGCAATTTACAGGAATTGTGCTCTGCTGCTGTAAGCATTCAGGAGTGGGTTTTGGGATATTTTTCATTAGGATGTGGATTTACATTCCCTCTTCCAGCAATTATAGCTGTATGTTTTGAAGTTTTGAACTTGGCACTGAACACTATGTTCTGTTGTCGGTTTTGTTTTGGTTTAATTGTTCTAGACCCCTTTCTGCTTTGTTCAGATAAAAATCACATGTACAGGTGACTGAAAGCAGTGGGTTTTTTAAACCAGGAAAAGAGAAGTGCTGTAAAGCCAATAAATTTTTTTTGCAATTTTCTTTGTAATTCTGGTACTGCATCTAGCACGTTGTGTTAAAATTTGCTCTGGCCTTTTCCCTCTGTCACAAACTACAGGGAGGCACTGCAGGAAACTCACCTTTCCAGTATACCAGGAGCCTCCATCTAGTACCTGAACTTTACATTATCCAGGACCGGTTAAGGTCCACATTTTTTCCTGTCAGCTTTGTTTTGAAGTTTAAACAGAGATTCTCTTCTGGTATTTCCACTGTGAAGCGTTTGGAAACAAACTAATGGCCTTGTCCCAGCTTTTGCCAAAAGGAAATAACAAAGAAGTGCCCACAAAATACATTCTCTACATTCTGTTCACCACACCAGTCCCTCATCACAAGGGTTGCGATTTCAGCTTCTTCCTTGAATACTGGCTGATGATTGTAGCACTTGTGCTGGTACAGGTGATGTGGTACCTTAGTTTCCAACTGGCTTTTTAGGGACCCACAGGATGCTCTGGTATTTCCACATGCTGACACACCTTTCTCAATTTAGTCAAGCCCCCTTTTTGTTAAAAATGAAAAATAGTAAGTTTCTGAACAATTACGTGATGAAGTTGTAGAGGGAAAAATGCATCCAACTCTATGCTTTGTTTATAAGCCATTTACTAGTAAGTAAAAAGTCTTGTGATGTAGTTGTATGGATCAGTTTCTTAATACTAGTAATATTACCTCACAGAGGTTGGGGTGAAAGGTATTCTTCCAGTTTTAACACATTGAAGTGTCTTTAAGTAGTTCAGATTTGAGAAGAGCTCGTATTTTGTAGTTCTTTGAACCTACTGGTCTTGCCCGATGCCAGGTCATGTTACCAGTGGCTGGCAGCATGTCTGACCTGCTGCCCTGGTGACCCCTGGGGCTGGAACTCCTGCCAGCCAGGCTGGCTGGCACATGTGCTCCAGCTCAAGCTGTTTGCACACCGCAGGTCTGGAGCCAAGTGCCTGCAGCACATGCTTGAGGTTAGACAGGGGGAAAAATCTGGCCCCCTTGCATTACCACCACCTTTACCAAGAAGCACACTAATGGCAGAATCCAGGCACAGTTTGCCTTGGCTGACCCTCTGGAGAGTCTCTCCCTCGACAAAAGTGAGTGTGAAAGCTCCTGTGTGCCACGGGGCTAAGTGGGTTTCTAAGGCAAAGATCCAGCCCTGCCACAAAGGGCTGCTGATGCCTTGGCAACCTCTCCCTGCATCTCCCCAGAAACCAGCATCCTGCTTCTCCAGGGCTAAACCTGGACAGAGAGCTGGTCTTGCTTTGATACACCCTTCTACAAAGTACAATGGGAGCACATACAGGCAAGAGTTGGTGTTGGTTACAGTTTTCTGGTACTGAGCAACTGGAAACATTTCAGTTTGCCTTTGTCAGATGCATCTGACCTTCCTGCTGCCTGCAAAAGCATTTATCATCTCAACATCCTGTGGAGGAACATTTGGAAAAGGAAGGGAACAAAAAAGGCAAGGCTTGCCAGGGTAGGAGAAACTTCCAGAGGACACTTTATTTATGCAAAAGCACACTAGCTAAGAATAAAGTTGACGCTTAGAGACAGGTCTATTTGAGAAATTTTTAGTAGACTGAATCTAAATACAGCGGAGAGTGTCCTTGTGAAGATTAGAAATAGAATAACTTAGGAATGAAAGCAGAAGATGCACATCAATGTGCCAGTAGATACAAACAGGGTTTTACTCAGGAAGTAGCTCAGTCTTTGTCTCTTTTGCACTTAAAAAATTATTTCTTACTTCCATGTATTAATCATAAAATGCTCACGCAAATAACATCCTCACTATTACAGCCTGGAACAGACCTTTTCTTAGTTTTTCAGGCAATGAACCTAAAATACAAACCTTTGTAAAATGCATCTTGAGATGAAATTTGAAAACTCCCACAGAAAACATGAAATGATTTTCAAGTTTAGAACATGAGGACTGTTTTGAAACTTTGATTTTTACTCTATTTATCTACACATTCTTCTTCCTCTCATTACAAGACAAACACTTGTAACAAGCTGTCATCAGACAAAGAGCACCAGTAGATTCAAAGGCGCTCCAAAATGTGAGCTCTTCCCAAATCTGAGCTACTTAGACGCTTCAATGTGTTAAAAACGGATCAGTAACTTCTGCCACAACCTCTCTAATATGACTAGTGTTAAGAAACTGATCCATACTAACTGCATCAAAGACTTTCTAATTACTAGTAAATGGCTTATAAACAAAGTTAACATGGAGTTCCATGCATCCAATTCTCCCTCTACAAAATGCAACTTTGTCACGCAATTCTTCAGAAACTTAATATTCTTTTTGTCAACTTAAGCTTTATAATTTAGGGATGGAGGAAGTATTATTTAAGAAAAAATTACATGTAAGGACCAAGGAAGCCCTAAAAACAGTTACACTTCATAACATTTTCATGTATTTCCATCTTACATGGAATCAGGCTTAAAAATCTACTCTTTCTAATTTGCTCAAAATATATTTGACACCACTGATGTAAATAGTAGAAGAAACAGCAACTTTACAGGATGTACATTAAAATGAAGTGTTCAGAACTGGCAAAAATCTGTTCCAGCCTCAAAAAGGAACTTCTTTGACCAAAGCCAATGCCTTCTTTTTCCTGCAACAAGAACTGCTTTGCCTATTCACCATCACTGGCAATGCAAAATTACAGAAGCAAGCCCTGAACACATGGCACTGGATTGCAGTGTCTCTCAGAAATACCTGTTTAAATAACCATAAGATATCATATTCACCTTCAGAGCAGCACTGAGCCTTTTTTTTATGTAACTGCATGCACAAGTTGTGCCCTACCACTCTAAGAGTAGATCAGACATCAGAAGTGGTTGGGATACAATAATGAGCTTGGCAACTGAACATCACCGAACAGTCACCTGTGGAGAAAAGTGTGCTTTCATTGCCTACCAACATGGAAACTCAGGTAAGCTTCACTGTATCATTATCCCAGAATGGCTGTGTCTGCTCCTCCTTCCACAGAAATTAATTTCAGAGTGTACCATACAAACTCTTTAACGTCATCAGTCACAGAAAAGGTTAACCACCATGCACATCACAGAGCTGGGAGAGCATTACCCAGTTGAAAATGTGAACAGTTTTGAGCAATTTAACTGTTAGCCTGCATTTGCTAATTTTATTGTTTCTAGGGCATCCTCCTAGAAACGAGTTCTTCCTCTTAAGACTACAAATAAAACCAGTAGGCATAAATCAAAACAAATGGAACTAAAAAATAAAACTATGACAACATGTATCATGATAAATTTGCAGCTCAGGGTCACACAGCAGTCATGGACACTTGGCAACAGCTCCAGGCTGCTCTATTTTTGTTTGAAGTCAGTAGTCTGTGTTCAAATCACTCTTGGTAAATAAGGTCAGCTCACTCTGTGCAGGCAACTTTGCAGAAGCCTGTTCTTTTCACATGAAAAGCACCCACTGTCAGCAATCACAGCAAGAAAAAAAGGTAATCCTAAATACTTCCCTACTGACTTTTATTATGGACCTTACACACTCATAGAATCCTGACTACTTCTAGACATCTCAGGATGAAAACAGTTATTGCAATTCTTTCATGCAGCAAGCTCCAACTCAAATTGAAAATTATTCTCGTAAGAAACCAGACCATCAAACATGTACAGGCAGATTTTATTTACCTCCTGAAATAATTCTGCATTTTTGCACATACTGTCACTAAGAAACACATGTTCTGTATAAAATCTTGGGTTCAGTCTTCAGAGCTTGACAGAAGTTTGCTGGTGCTACACAGGACCCGTAGAACAACTTCAGTTATTGAAGCTTCTACAGAGGTTGAAGCTATTTACAGATAATCAAAACTTACATCATAGGATCATCTCCATTGCGTGATTTTAGAAACAAGAATGTTTTCACCAGCTTTTATAAATAAACAGTATAAAGCAGTTGTATTTATAATAAAAGTGGTTTCCTTCTTACAGTACTTACATGTTAGCTGGACTAAAATATCAGTATTTATAGTAATTTCAACTATCTGTTTTCTAAAGGCTCTTCTGGGTTTTTTAAATCTTTTTGTTTCCACAGATTGCCAAGCACAATCCCTATGAAGAGCAGAATTCCTACAGTACGATTTGAAGAAAATTTCTTCCAACAGTCTTCAGGCTTGTCTATGTCCAAAGTGTAAATCTGCAAAAGCACAGTATAACATCACAGGATTATTATTCTGCACACTCATAAAAATTGGACACATCACAAAATGACACAAAAAGGTCTGTAACTTCAAGAAATTATTCTTAAATTCTGAAGTTTATCCATACCTCCACAAGAAACAGGCATACTCTGTGCTTAAAAACGAGTTTTTGCAATAACTGGCATCTCTGACAAATGAATTCAATATACAGCAGGAATGTGGAGGATCACATATGAACAAGATTCCCAGACTCTCTCAATGAAAGAATATATAATCAGCCTGATTTCTGGTGTGCCTGCTTTGGTATTTAAAAGTGTGGAAATATCTGGGCAGGTCAGTAAGTCTTTTTGAGATTTTCCTCAGTACATAGCCACCTAATTCTTCAAAATAGGAACTTTAAACAAAAATAACCCTCCCCAGAACACACTGGCATCTTTCTATCTCTGCTGCAAGGTGGTGTCCCTTGTTTCAGTGGAGGCAAGGCACTGGAGAGCCTGCAGTTATCCAGGCTAAATGGAAAGCACATGAAAGTGTTGGGCCCTGCCCTCTCACTAGGGCTGGTTCAGTCCAGTTGCTCTTAGTCACATTCATTCAATTCCCTTGCAAACAAGAACCTGGACACATGCAACAGCAGCTAGAAGCAGGGCTTGGCTTACCCAGCATAACAGCTGTCTACTGTGAGTCACAACTGAAGTTAAACCCCCTAGCCGTGGTACAGCAAGAGCAAAGTTACTAAAAAATATTCCCCAAACCAAAACTTGGTGCAAATGTCTTGCGAAAGACGACAAGAGGAAACGTTAAGCTAAACGAGTGAAAGGATTAACATAAAGGTACCCCCAAAAACCTCAAACCTTGCAATTCAGCCTTTGAAAAAGTTAAAACAGAACATATTTGACTAAAAGAAGTGAAACCTTCCCAAGGAAGCCTGTTCCTCTGCCATTTGTAGTTATACAAAGCAAACAGGGCTGGGTCTTGAACAAATAAACAGAAGGCTTGTTCACAAGCTTCTAGGAGTGTTACCCACACCCTTAAAAACCGGTCAGTCCCTCAAACACTGTGAACTTGAAACACTGAACTAACAAGTAAAACTCAGTGGCAGCCAAGTAATGAGATGTACTTTCAAAAACACAAAGAAAGTAAGAGATGTTGTGTTTCTATCAGTGAAAGTCTTGAGAGGGATATAATTTGTCATCATCCTGACCCAAATCGTCTCAGGCAGAATTCTGTGAATTAAGGAAAAACTAGCCTTGAAGCAGCTTACTCAGCATTCTGAAGTCAGTTAAGAACATGATTAGAAATCTTGAACAAGAAGGTATGCATGAGAATGTTAAGTGGGGCTAACAGTAAAATAATCACTCAAAAAGAAGCTACTCTGTGGTACACAGAACAGTGCTGGTCTTGTGACTTTGGCAGTCCACATAACCTTGCGTTCTCCATCGTTTCCATTCAATAGCTCTGCATTCTCACTTATAAGAATCCTCCTTGAAGGAAAGTGATTTCCATTTATGCCAGAACTACAATGTAAAGCCTCTCTGACAATTCAAACTGTAAATGGTCATGCAGCTGACGTAGTATTCTTTCCCTCATAGATTTCCAGGCACAACCACTGTGACAGCAGGGGCTGAGTGCCAGATTCCATCACCACAGGAATTCTCTTACTCAGAGATATGTTTAATACCCACTACCTGCATGAGCTCCACCCATTAAAAGGCAATGAAAGACTAATGCACTTTGCAAAGTTCTCCATTAACCACAGACTTAACTTCTCAGACTGTCAATGGCTTTACTACTTGCAATACATAAACCTCTGCTATCACTCACCTATCAAGACCAGCAATTGATCTTTGTATAGACTGATTTGTCACTACAAGACTGGGCAACACAGTTCAGAAAGAACATGTGAGCAAGATCCTATCTTCTTCCTTTACTGACAAAGCCAATTTATTCTCATTTGTTATATCCTAAAATTTCTAAACTAATGCAGCTACAAGACTGAAGTGTTCCCTCCTGTAAAAAGAACTTTGAATTAGGACTGTCAATTACCATAAAATTACAATACTAACACCTGCTATTACAAGTGCCAGGCATCGCAAGAGCTGTATCAGAACAATAAAGTGTTTTATCTTGCAGGATACTGAAGTGGATTCTAGCAGCTGCTGCTACTGGAAGTGAGATAAAAACCATTTCCTTGAGATCACAGCTTAATGTGAGGCACTTCTTTTGGTTAGGAACTGACAAACTCAGTGCTCCACAATCTGTGTACTGAAACTCTCTTCAAACAAAAGGTCTGCAGAAGGTACTTAAGAGGAATGAGCTTGTTTTCAGAAAACTCCAGTCCTCTTTACAGGAACCGTTTTTTTCAGGCAAGTGGTAAGCTGATGTGGGTTGGAAAGTGTTCTGATTTCCTATTAAGAACTTCCAAATGGAAAAAGTGTAAGTAAACCCATCAGACCTGGTGTGCTAGGTGAGCCCCTACGGCAGCCACAGCCGAGTAGTACGGGAACGTCTGGTTGCAATTCATCCCTGCCACACACAAGCTGAGGAGCATGGCAAGGCTGAAGCCACTGAGCCACTGCTTTGTATCCTCCTTGAACTGCAATGCAGTCGACTTCACACCGATCATGATGTCGTCCCTCTTATCCTAGAATAAAAGGATAAATTAGCAAAAAAATCCACAGTCCAATGGCACTTCATAAGGAAAATAAAAAGGGAGGCCTTGCTTGAATTTCCAATGCTTCCTACTAGAAAACTAGTTTAAGTACATTTGTAGGTCCCTGCATCAAAATTTAAATTAGACGGCTGGTATTAGAGCTGCTTTAGCAGCCAAGAGCTAATACCAATGTCAAACATATTTACACAATTCACATGCATAAGAGTGCAAAGTACATTTTACTTCTATCTTTCTATCTGATACGTAAAACATTTGCAAACAACCAGGGCTGGGGCTTCTTTGGTGGTATTTTAGCTCAGCTAGAGTGAAGTTCTGCTGTTTGACAACAACTGTAAATGAAACACACAAACTTGTGTGTTTAAAAAGAGACAGCTAAAATTTCTCAGTGTTACTCTACCTGATGTGCATAAATGGTATCATATACCAGTGTCCACATGACTCCAGACAAGTACAAGGGCAAACACACGGACCAATCACATGACCCTTTGATGGCAGACCAGCCAAGAAGGGCTCCCCAATTAAATGTAAGTCCTAAAAACATAAAAAGAATTTAAAATAAAGAAAAGAGTTACAAAAATGCCAGTAGCAATCTAAGTTACATGCACAGTTAAACATTATTTGTTCAAGGGACTATTGTATCAGCAGCTCTTTGTACAACACCAGCATATCTATTTTTCTACCACTTATTTTCAGGCAAATAATAAATGTAAGTAATTTGACATTAAATACTCTGGTCATACAAGGAAAAATACATATGCCACACATTCTTCCCTAATTTAAAGTTGACTTTATTAGTGTAGGGAAACATTTGCACAGAACGATTCCAGTATGCTCAAACAACAGGTCTAAAGTTAAAATGCTTAGATGTCAGTATAACAAAAGATGTCAGCAAAACTGACTGCAAAACACAACACAGCAGCCAACCATGGTACTTAAAGGCTGAAAATGGTAATTTTGGTAAAAAAGACTCTGAAGACAGCTGGAATGTGAAGGCCAGTATACACATATGTTTTCATATCTCATCCTGAAATGCAAACACCATCAGAATTGGTACTGGAGTTATTTTAGACATTGAAGACTGAAATGCAGGACAAATCTGTACTTAAGAAAGGTTTGGAGATCACCTCAAAACTAAACTCCATTCTCAAATGAAAAATATTTATCTTCTCCCTCCCTTTCTTCCTCCTATCACTCCACCAAAACAAGGAACTGATTTCTAACCAAAAAAACCCAAACACACACATCAGCTCATGCATGCTATAAATTAAGACGCTTCTGACACAACAGAGTTTGCCTGTAAGGTATTTCTATTTTGATATAGTTATAAAAAATCAGACTGCTAAAACTCCAATACTAATTTGTGTAACACCCCAAAAACTACATCTGAAGAAAAAAACAGTAAAAATATTTCCAGCTTACCCAAAACTAGCTGTGGCCAGTACGTTATTCTCTTCATCAGAGGGTAGGTGACCACAAGAGACAAAGAGGCTGCTCCCAGAACAATACTGTAAAAAGTACAAGGATTATTGCTTGCCAGGCTAAAAATCACTAGATGTAGTGCAGCATTACAGGAGCTGTACATAGTACTGAACTAATTATTTTACTTTAAAACACAACCCATTATTAATAACCTCCTCCCTCTGCCCCCAACACCTTTTCTGCTGAAAATCTCTGTGCTTAACTCTGGACCCAGAATCAAATTTTAAGAAGTAAAATATAACTCATACATCACCTGTAGTAATTCAGACACAGAAGCACACAGAGTGCCAGGCTAAGCTGTCCCCCAAGAAAAACAAAGGACTGAAAAGTAGAGATATCTCCAGCTGCCAGGGGTCTACTTGCTGTCCTTGCAACCTAAAAAATGGAAATTATGTTAACACCAAAACCAACATGGAATCAATCACAGAATGGCTTGGGTTGGAAGGGGTCTTAAAAATCATCTAATTCCAACTCTACTGCCACAGGCAGGGAACCTTCCACTGGACCGGGTTGCTCAGAGCCCCATCCAACATAACACATTCCAGTGTATCCTATATAACTAAAAGTCACACCATCGGCATGTAAGAGTAGAAAGAAACAACAGGTCAAAAGAGTGCATGAGATGGGGTTCCTTCAATGACACAAACACAGATATAATCACGAATTTCTAAGCAATGGTGCTTGTAACTGCAGCATGCAGGCTTTAAAAACTTGACGTGCTGCTTGCGTGATCAGAATCACTGCAGACACCTTGTGTATGAATTCCATCACCTTAGGGAAAAAAGATAATCACACTTCAAAAGCTGTGAGCTAACTATCTGATTTCAAACAGCACTTCTGTGCTTAAACACTTCAATACGACTGCCATGTAAAATCTCATGAAGATGCAGAGCTCTTCAAGCAGACACAGCCACTGCTAATGGTTTTGTGCCACCAAGCACATCTGTGCATGCAGATCTCAGAAGGCTGTCTTGTAATGCCCTGATAGCATTGATTTTGCTCTGAGGCCATTTAGATGTCGTGCTGGTAAGTAAGCAGATTCCAGGAAGGCAATCGCTCCTCCCCCGCCACAGTAGTATTTGGAGAGTTATTCAACCAAGAATGGGAAAAACACACTGAGAGAGAGAGAGCAATCCTAAAGGAATATTGAATGGTCTGGTAGAAAAAGAAGGAGCAGTAAAGCTGATGTAATAGAAATTACAGGAAAATATGTCTGAAAATACTTGAAATTTATGGTGTTCTCACACTTTTTTCTACACTACAGTGCATGGAGACTTACATTCAAACAGCCTGGCGGGTTTAAATTTTAAATTAAACAAGGCCATCAAGTATTGCCTTAACAATCTCCTCTTGCATGCATTCTGTAATTGCAGCAGGGAAAAGTATTTCAAACATTTGCATGTGAGTAACTGATGGGCAATTTAAAATGTTTGTTTTCTGGGGAGAAATGAAAGGGCCCTAATTCTGTTGTTTACATTTGTATCTCTGTAATGGGATTTTCAGAATTCAGTCCCATCGATCTCGAATTAATAACCATAAAAGGACAATTAATGTAATCTTGGTTGGGAGTTTACAAACTGTCTGGAACAATAAACCATACAAGGCAAACTGAAGAAAGAACCAAATATCAGGAAAAAAATTAAAAGTACATGAATGGTGAGTTACTTGCCAAAGGTGACCAATGCCAAAAAACCCTGAGTGACTTGAAATTCACCTCAGCACGAGAAAAAACTTCTTTACACTGAGGGTGCCAGAGCACTGGAACAGGCTGCCCAGGGAGGTCTTGGAATCTTGCTCTCTTGGAGACATTCCAAACCCCCCTGGACACATTTCTGTGTAACCTTCTCCCCTTGGAAAGGGAGTTGGACTGGATTATCTCCAGAGGTCCCTTCCAACCCCACTAGTTAATGTGATTCTGTGAAATTGTGCATGTTGATGAAAACGGTGTAAAGTCTATTTGAAGAGGTTCAAAAGCCAACTTTTTACAGAGCATTTTGTATGTATAAAATGTCTTGCGTGTGCTTTAATAATGCATTGCTTTTGCAACTTAAACATGCACTTAACACATCTGTGACCAATTCCACTGCACATTGCAACAAGACATGGGAGTGTTTCATTTGAAGAAAACATTTACCAAATAATCAGTAACACAAAATCTGAACCCCAAACCACCATCACCAACATCCTGTTGTTGACTGAGCTTCACACACTTGTGTTGAAAGCAGCCTTTTCAGGTATGTCAGAAAAAGCTAAGAATGCAATTTTTAAAACTACATCTAACCACATCACAGAATGCAGAAAATGAATCATTGTATTGAAAATTTCCTCTTACTAATCATATCTAACATGTTCAGCATATGCAGTTGTTAATATCTTCCAAACCCTAAACCATCCAAAGCTGCCACAAAGCCCGTATTGATTCGGTGCCTTCCCAACAGCACAAATACAACAGTGTTGCAGCAAGAACTTCACATATTGGATTGGCTCAATACCCTGTCTCTTGCCAGTGCTGAAACCCAAAACCAGAGGAACAATACAGGACCAGCAAACAGTGACAAATCACCAGGATATTCCCCTACAAGCCTGTACCTGTGCTTGTTTGGACAACTCACACTGGACACTGCCTTTTGCTTATTTCCTTCTCTTGAACAAAAGGGAGATGATAAATGAAAAAATACAGCATAACAGAAGGGGATTAGGTCATGGGTTTGGCATGATAATCTGAACAGCCATCATCATGAAGAAATTAACAATACAAGGAAATGCTTCTCCTGAAAATTAAGGGGGAAAAAAAAAATGGTTCTTAGGTAGGTTGTAACCAACAAGTGTAGCACAAAGGTGTTACTTGTTTTGTTCTGTCATGCAAAATGATGATGAGAAATAAACTTGTTCAAGTACTGCCTACAGCTGACAACTGCGTGTATTTTACCCTACACAGAGGCCAAAAAAAATCGTTTCTATTTTAGGAAGAAATGTAGACAAAGTAATTGCACACGTCTCAGACACGGGGGGAATTTCTGAACCTGGAGCCCTATGCCTGCACTCAGCAAGGGCAGCACTGGTGATGTTCATGTTTTTCAGTGCCTTCAACACGCTTGGGGCCTGGCTAAAAAAACCTCACCTATTAAAATAGTATCTGTTCAAGTGGAGCCTCCCTCCTGGACACATTCCAAACCCACCTGGACGTGTTCCTGTGTGATCTGCTCCAGGTGACCCTGCCTTGGCAGGTGGGTTGGACTAGACGATCTCCGAGGGCCTTTCCAGCCCTAACAATTCTGTGATGCAGGAGATGAGTGGACATGTGCTTGGTTCATTGGATCACAGAACCACAGAATGGTTTGGATTGGAAGGCGACTTTAAAGATCATCTGTTTCCACACCCCCTGCCACGGGCAGGGACACCTCCCACTAGACCAGACTGCTCCATCCAACCTGGCTTTGGGGCACTTCCAGGGATGGGGCATCCACACCTTCCCTGGGAAACCTGTGCCGGTGCCTCGCTACCCTCACAAGAGACAATTTCCTCCTAGTATCTAAGCCAAACCTACTCTCTCTCGACGTGAACCCATTTCACCCTGTGAGGAGCCTTGCGGGCGCGCCTCTACCTTTCTGTCGAAGTCGCGGTCCCACATGTCATTGATGGTGCAGCCGGCGCCCCGCATGAGCACGGCTCCCACGCCGAACAGCGCCAGCATCCGCCCGTCCGGGAGGCAGCCGGGGCCGGCCGCCAGCCCGATGCTCCAGGTGCACGGCAGGTACAGCAGCCACGTCCCTGCGGGGGAGACAGAGCCCNGTGTTAAAGGTTTAGGGGCAGGCGGACAAAGCTCGGCAAAAAGGGTGTCCCCTGATAACTAACACAAAGAACGGTGATTCTGGGGGCCACAGGGGTGTCTGGTGGAGCTCTCAAGGTGAGGCGGAAACCAATAAAGGCAGCTTGCTGAACTCGCTGCTGGAAGGTTCGGTGTGCCTGTAGAGTGTAACTTCTTTTTCTCTCCACGCCTCCTTCAGGTTGAACGACTGACACGCCGACAAAACACCAAGGGAAACAATTTTCGGCTCTAATTTCCCAAGATGCTGACTGCCAGGAGGAAGCGAGAAGTGAAACGTGATGGGGAAGCCACTTCCGTGTTTTGCCATTCAGTTTTATCGAGCAACACTCCGCAGCAGTAACATGGTTTGCACAGGACCGTGAAAGAAATAGTTGCTCGACCATGACGATGTGTAATTAATACTATTATTATACTATATTATTATTATGCCTCTGTTTCACACTGACCAGGCCAGCTGTGGGCTTTATTCAGGTACAGAGGCATGTTTGGGCACTGAGTCCTGGCACAGCTGCCCACACTCTCTGCCTGCTCTGCCCATAAGAACTCAGATATTCTGATGTTCAATATGTGAGTGCTCCTCCACAGACACTGTTCTGGGTTTTTTGGTTTTTTTGGGGGGGTGTGTATGATGTCGTGAGCAAACTGAACTGTCTGCAGAAAGGATTTACGGAGCTTGTGGAAGTAAAGCAGAAAAGTTAGCTTACTGCCACTGGATTTATATTCATAATAAAGTGGCCTGGCCTTTCATTGAAAGGTATTCTAGGGAATAGCTCGTTTCAGACTTCGAAAACATCACCAAAGTCTGTTAAGACCCCACTGTCTTGTTTGGCTCAAATCTCAGTGGATGGTCAAGTTGCCCCTGACTGTAAGGAGTTTGTCAGTTTCCTTTGTTTCATGTGCAACAAACGTTCCCTTGTACAAAAGTCTTATGATGCAACGTACTCCAGCTTCCAGGGAGTGATTTACAGTAAATCCAAATTGAGTAATCCAGCCCCTTGAGTCAAAAATGCGGAAGTAAATTGCAACGTGTTCGAGATACAGTATCTGCCCCTGTTCTTAAATAAGTATACACAGACATTTTCAAGACTCCAAGGTTTAAAACATTCACAGAGGGAAAAAAAAGCCCCAGAGGTAAGGTGCCCGTGGGGCAGGCATTGCTGCTGCAGACAGGTCTTGCGAGGGTGATGTTTGCTTCTGTTTCAGGCTGTACATGTCTTGGTGTGCTGGGATTCTGCATTTTTCCAGTCCCCTATGCTTATCTCCCTCCTGCTTTGTTTGTGTACAACTAACAGTGGCTATCAGCTAAATATACAACACTTCCTAAAGAGAAGTCACTTGGGTGTGTGACTTTTAAGTCACAGGCGGTTCCATGAGCCGTAAATCAAACCTCTCACCCCCTGCCCATGTGAAGAACCGCGCCGTGTGCTCAGAGGGGGAGACACGGTTGGGAGCAGCTCTCATTTGCATGCCCGGACATCCCTGTGCCCCTCCTGGTAGTTCCTGTGTGCCAATCATCAGGACACGCCCGAGTCAGACCCTGGGGTGGAGGGCTTGTGAACTGCTGGTCAGGTGCAATGGAAACATACCAACTTCTGTACGATTCCTCTCATTTTTATGTACTTGGGCACTCTTGTTGATAATCAAAGTACAGATGATGTATAACCAAAAGGAAAGTAGGGAGTGTTGTGGTGTCAGCATGTCAAAAAGAAGTTTTAAAAAACCCGCAATGGTTGCCAAAAGCTGGTATAAATCACTTTAATTAAAATCTTGAAATATAAAAGTCACAAGCATTGGAATAAACAAAACTGTTAGAACAGTTCTAAAAAGTAGCTACCAGGCAAATAGTAACTTTTATGTTTTACCTGTAAATTACATTATTATAAGAATATATTATTAACTCCTTGTTGACTGCATGCAAGACTTTTCACTCCATCTTACACTCTCTTTGCTTCTTTTATAGAATTTGGACAGTGTAAACAAACAGCCTTCCTCATTTCTGATCTATTTTATCCCCTGATATGTAACCCTTCACAGAATGCATCTGCTTTATGGATGCAAACACTCCTTTGACACACTGAACTTGCATATAACATTTTTATTGTGCAGGTTTTCATCACAGCTGCAAAGTACATCTGTTTAAAGTCCTCTCGTTAAAAAAGGTTCCCTGCCCTGAGTTGGAATGACATGTGGCTGGTAGCATCTTTTTAAAACTTAACAAGCAGAGAATAGTGGTGTGGTGGTGTTTTTCCCTGCTGTGCTCAAAATATCATAAGGCAGTGGTCAGGTTTACATGTCTTCAAGGAAAGTAGGTGGAAATAAATACGTATGGGAGGCCACAGGTATTGTCTGAGACCCTTTCTCGCCCTGTGGACTGGCAGCCTGTGTGCCAGAGGAAAGCAGCCAGTGGCATATTGAACTGCAACAGGGTGTGCATAGGGAAGGCACAGCTGGGGAGAAAAGCTACCACCAACACAGATTTCTGGCAAAAATGGCTATTTTCCCAGTGGGAGGGATGTCAGCCTGGCTGGGAGTTTTGTCCCCAGGATCTCTAAGGCCACTGATGTCCTTCTGATGGTTGAGGGTGAGTGGTTTGCTCAGGCTCTTTACTATTCCATTTCCTCGAAGATACCTGAGTGAACTCCGGAGTGTAAAGCAGAGAGAGCATCACCTGCAAATAGGTTCAGGGCAGTCCTTTCTAGCTGAACTGCTTGCAGGGTGGTGAAGGTTGAGGAGTCATGAACTCTCATCATGCAGACCACTGACCACAGAGGGTTTTTGCCAGGGTGCTGGTGGGCTCCTCTCCTTTTCTCGTAGGGATGAAATGTGTTATGGCAGAGGTAGACCACCCCACAGGAACAGCTTGCATTTGCTATGTCAAAAACTCGCCTTTGGAAAGCACATGGCCACAGCTCCATCTTGTGACTGAACTCAACTAGCTTGGGAAAAAGATGTGGTACTGCCTCAAACCTAATAGAGGATCTGGTTTCTCTGCAAGGCCTTTTCCCCTGCAGGCACCCTGACCTTGGTTTGTTTTGTGTGTCCACACTTTCCACCCCAAGATGCCCTGAGCAACCACAACACCTTCTCAGGCTTTCCCACATGATACAGACAAAGTCACAGCTGTACAGCTAAAACAAAACCCCTGCACATCCTTTCTGAAGGCAAGCTTTTGAAGAAACTGCTTTCAGAGCTGTGCTTGCAGAAACAAGAGGGAGAGGGGAGGTTGCAGTTCCCGGGCTGGCAGAGCCCCAAGCACAGTGTGAGAAGTTGATGTGGCACCATGTGTGGTGTGGAGAAGGACCCCATGCCCAAGTGCAGTGACACAGGCTGGACCAAGGGCAAAACCAGCCCCTGCATGGTCTTGCTCTACCTGGATAATTCTTCTGGGTGCTGAACAAGCATCTTCCATGTACAAATTACTCAGTGGGCCCTCATGTCTTCCCCTGCCCACAGATCATACTTGTGCTGCCACATTTGTATCCCTTACCAGAATTAAATCCCATGGTAGAAACGTGAATTTCTAGGATTAAAATTCCCCGCTAGCCAAGTGCTTTACATTTATCCTGCATGTGTGTATTAACCACTTAAATGCAAGCAATAGCTTTGGCATTTTTGATAACATAAAAGCCGTAGGAGAAGGCTGGGAGGCCGAGTATGCTGCCGGGACCGAGGGGCTTTTCGATAAGCTCTGGCAGTGTTGTGTCATCCACCATCCGTAGCACATGGCCGTTCAGCTCAATAGACCTGGAGAGGGACAGAGAGCCTGTTTGGGCAGCTGTGCTCTGTTTGCCACTGAGCACAAATAGCTCTGGACCTGAGTGTAAACATTAACTCAGCCAAAAGCCAAAGTAAACTTCCCTAGAGGGTTTATATGTACACACACACACACACACACACACACACACACACAGCATCAGCAGCACTGCCTGCAAGGAGTCCTTTAGATTGGTAACACAAGCACATTGTAAACTACCTGTTACTTAGTCTTCCAGTGAGGTAAGAGCAAAACAGGCTTTGAAAAGTACAGATTTTAATTACTTTTTCTCCTGTAAATATTAAGGTATCTTCATTGCCCACAGAGCAGATCCTTCCTGTGCAGATTAGCAATAGCAAGAAACAAAAAAAACCCCTCAACATACAAAGCCTGAACATGTTGCTGTAAATCAGGAGGCAGCACTTGGGAAAGCAATATTCCTGTGCTTGTGCCAAAGGAAAAGGGCTTTAGCAGCTGGTCCAGCGCCCTGAAGCCTGCTAGGAAAACACTTTCCAAGTAACATCAAGCCTGACTGTAGAAGACCTGATTTAACAGAAGTCAGATCTTGCTGGAAAAAAAATCAGATGACTGAATGGTAACCTCTGCCTCCCCCTTGCAAATTGAACAAGGTGAGGTTTTAAAGACCATCTAACTCTACTCAAGAGTCCTTTCCACAGGGACAGGAGGAATTGCACACTTACCTGGAAAGTATATTCTCTTTGCCATGAGGCAGTAAGAGGTACTGATCCACGTGCTTGCTGGAGAGGTAATCTGGTAGCTGTAAATGTTGGGTGACATTGTAGAGGTTTAAAACAAACAGCGTCACATCCCCTTCTCTGTACTTTGGGCTGCAAGGTAAGAGAAGATGATAGTGAGGATCAGGAGAGAAAGACATTTCACAGAAATAATGTGTGACCTTGCACTGTCCCAAATCGCATTTGTTGGCCTGGTGGTGGCTGGGAGCTCAGATTCTGGGATACTTGACCCTCTCTGGAGGCTTACTTGAGGGTGTTTGTGCAGTGGAGGTAGACACGGAGCTTTCTCTCGTTGGCTCCTGCCAAGCTGACCTGCAGCACCTTGGTACCCACCAACTTCTTGTAGAGCAGTGAGAGCCAGTAGTCCTGGGAGGCACAAAAACATATGTTAGCCCTTGTGTTCATGCCAGGTGCTCTACATGGTGCCTGACATAATGTTCATTTTGCTGTAATTTCAGGGGGGTTTCCCCCCCATAGCTTTTTGCTTTACCAGGTTTTTCACTCTTATCTATTTAAATTCCGCAAACCAGCATAGCTAAAGAGGAAACCTGTTTCCAACCTGCAGAACAGCTGTGTTTACAAGGTACCTTAAAGTAATTTTTCCCTTCATATGCATATCCCTCCCTGCTTGGAGGGCTTCCTATCAGGGAGAGACTGTTAACAGTTTGGAAACACCTTCCTGCAGGGCTCTGTAGCATCTCAGGGCTGAACACGGGGAATGAGCTGACCTTCCTGCAGGAAAGCTTGTGCCTAAGGCACAGGCACAATGCCAGGAAGAAGCCCCCAACAACTTTAACCCCTTTCACTAACACTGTGCCTTTGAATAGGTCTCAGAATTGATTTCTGAACCCCAGTCACGAGTGCATCCTCTGACACCCCAGGATGATGCCTCAGAGCAGGGTGGTGCCCAGTGCGGGCTCATTTTTTCCAAGTCTTCCCAGTCTTTCAGAGAGCTTCTCCCAGCTTATCTGTCTGTCTTTGAGGTTTTACTAGAAGGAAAACTGTCATGTTTCTCTCCTGACTCACCATGACCCTGGGGAAATTACTTTTCCTACCAGCCTTCATATGCTCAGCCTCGCTACAAGGAGGTGCAGCTTTCTGACACTGCTGTACTTCTTCATTTCCATGCTAACTAAAACTGATTGACCTGGGTTTGGATTTCCCTGCTTCTGAAGCATTATTAGCTTGATTAGCATCTGTACTGCCTGTAGGTGAGGAACAAGGCACATAGTTTCAGTCTCTATGGCCATCCACGAAAATTCCAATTTGGAAGCAGAAAAATGAGAGGAAAGCTAAAAAGAAAGATGCTATCCTCTCACCTCAATCTAAGTGCTAGTAGTACAAAGAAACATGCTGTACATGCAAGAACAATGTACAGTTCAAATGATGAAGTTTCATCACAGCAGAATGTTATTTCCTAATGAATCAAAGTATACTAAATGTATGTTTCAATTTAATTATCCTTCAGTCACTACTGAAGGCTAAATATTCTCATTATTTACAAAATACTTGAGTCTTGACTTCATGTTGGCCTGGTTTTCACCTGGGATATAATTTATTTTAATCCCTCGTATCACTTCTCATCACTGAGTAGTGAGGAGTACTCAAACCAAAACAGTCCATCCAGAAAAGCCTTCTGAGCTCCACAAGTATCTGCATACAAACCAGAGCATCATGTTCCACAAATCAGTCTCTGCTGTGCTGAAGAGTGGCTGCATCCCTGCAGTTGCAGTAAATATCTTGTACACATAATATATATGTAATACATTAACCCATAATGAAACGTGAGATAGCTTTAGGTACAAGGGTAACTGTGACTATCCAACATAAAAAGGTGGTGTTAAAATAGCAGACTTGTACCTGCACAGCCAGTGTTGCCTGTGCAGAAGTACATGCAGCATTCAGGTGGTGTCGGGGGGGTTGCTTACGTACCGGCAGAGGCTCAAAGTTGGCATCCACCAGGTGATAGGTCCCTGCCCCGAAGAAAACCTGTCTCATCACCACATCAATCCCCTGCCTGGCTGAAAGCCCGAGTTTATCCAACCACCTGCCAAAAAGTGAGGCAAACATCATGTGGATGAAATTGCTGACCACAGCTGTGCTCTGTTGCCCCTCTCCAACCAGCTCAGAAAGCAGGAAAGCAAGAGTTAGCACACGATGCTGACTTCCTTAAAACCACACAACTAATTTAAATTAAAGTCTTGCATTGATTACGTTTAAAAAAAATTTCAGACCATTCCTGAAAGTCCGAGTTGGTGGGAACAGTTGCTCCACTCCCATTTTCAGGTGGTGGAAAACAGGAGGGGCAGTGGCTGCTCCTGAACTGGCCAAGGGTCTGAAGGCTGAGAGAAATCATCACACTGCTGACAAGGTTGCCTGTCATTAGCAGGCTTTGACTTGCTGACCCACCAGACCCTGATGAAAAGGTCATCATGTCTTATAGGAGGGAACAAAATAAATCAAACCCATGTTTTTCGTTACTTTTCAAGGAGTGAACTGCATATTCCAAGGTAATTTTATCTCTTGGAATGTGCAAACTGATCAAAGTGCTACGAAAAGCCTGAATTCTTGTATTTCAACCAAATTCTACAACTGGTGTCCTTGGAGAAAATTATTTTTATGGCTAAATTTCCCTTTGGTTATTTCATAGTGTTTGAAGGATGGCATTAGAAAAGGACACCCATGTTGTGAATGACTTTCCTTCCTCACAAAAGGACAGGGTTAGCGTGGCAGATTTGAAGGAAAAAATACAGCTTTCTTGTGCTTCTCACCCCCTGTTTCCTGTGGGAGTCTGCTAGTGTCAGAGCATAGATTGAACCTCAGGCACGGGGGAAGCACAGAGGGGAGTGGTGGGAGGGTTACAATCCTCAACCCCCCCATTGCCTGCACTCCCCAGGAAGCCTGAGGAAGCCACATTCCTCCCATGGGGCACGAGCTCAGCCCCCTTCAGCTGGTAAAATGTGTCATTTCTCCACACCTGGGATATGGCACTCACATAAATCCAGCAACATAAGTGTTGGACAGTCTGGGAGCTCCCCCTCCATAGGCAGAGCTGGTCTCTCCCAGCCAGACCTTCTTGTTGGGCACAGTCCCATCAACAATCTGGCCGGTGTGGCATTAGGGAAGAAGAGAAAGAGAAAACAGTTAAATTTTTCAGCTACTGAAATAAGTGAAATTTTGTGCTTTAGCAAAAAGCCGATGTAGGGTGTTTGCATTTAAGGGATAACACCAACTGAGATGGGATTTCACACACATTTTGGTCAGAAGGACTACAAGTCGATTTACACCCTGCCCCTTCCAAAAAACCGTGTCTACATGTGTAAAGTAAGACAAACATTACTAAAATCCACGTCCTGTAAGTCTTCTTGTGCTGAGTAGTGCTAAACTCTAAGTTATACTGTTCTCAGGATCTCAAAATACAAAAAGAAAGTGGGGCAGAGGGGAAGGGATGACCATAAATTACATTCCTGAGTAACAACCATCAATAAATGAGAATGTTGTAGGTGTGTGATGGATCTGGCACCACACTTGCTGCAGTGGCAAATGTTGGAGGGTCATTTATTATTAGTATTGGTAATTTGAATTTTTTAAATTTACAACGCCATCAGCACCCAAGCTTTGAGGATTCCTGTTTATTGCTAGTAAAAAATTGTGCTTCATTCTGGAATCTCTGCTAGCCCCCAGGAATGACTGAACAGGACAAGGTACCTCCAGGACTTCATGTATGGCTGTGGCAAAGGTATCCAGCACTTCAGGGCTCAAGAAATCCCTCCTTGTTGCACTCCGTCCATTCACATAGTAACTGAAAATGTGGAAAAAAAACCACAGCCAAAATTAAGGAAAAATGCCACCAGTGGTAAAAAACACCAGCCAAAGTACTCAGTTGCTTGATACATTTATCCACAGCAATATTTTTTTGTCCAGGTCTTCTTATTCTTTTGTTTTCCAAATGTGTAAGTATTTCATTTGTGTTTGAGGGACTGTCAGGTATAATTACCTTGATGGAGTCAGGATACCACAGAAATTTCCAACAGCAAAAGTAGTAGGTTTGTTTGCATCTACTCATTTAGAATAGGAAAACATCACTGAGTAAGAGACATCTTCTGCAAATCTCTTGCTGAGGAGTCCGACACTCCTAAGGGATTACTTGCTTTACTGTATCAAGCTATATATTACAAATATCAGATCCCACCTTCTGTCCCTCTGTTGGAATATTTTGGCCATTTGGAGGGGAACAGGATTGCTATGGGATGTTAGTTTGCCCTCCACCACAAGCAGAAGAGCTTTTAGGTCTGGTTTGTCCAAATAAAGAATAGGAAATTGGGATCCCTGTGGTTTTTGCATTTCATTGTGCTATCACTCAGTCCTACCAGAACAAACTGAAGTCTTCCAGCCACAAGAGGAAGCTAAAACCTGATAATCCTAAATTAGTAAAGAAAATAACACATGTCCATTTAAAGCAAAGGCAGCCACAGGGCAAGAACACCACAGGAAAGGGAGAGGACATGTGTTCCTTTCTAGCAGCTCAAAATACATAGATAAGTCATATATGTATACATACATATAAGTATAATAATAATAATAATAATAATATAAGCATCTTCTCCCACTCTCACCTGACTGCTGCATGTCACTGTTCTGCATTCGAATCCAGAAAAAAAAACTGCCTTCACATGGAAATGATTTTCAAACATGTGGAGTTCATGGCAAGTACCCTGGGGCCACCACCGAGCCTTTGAAACCTGCACGTCTAAGCCAGGCACAAGAATGAAGGGCTGGGACTGTGCCAGTGCTGTTTGCACTGCAGGTGGGATCTGAGGGCCAGTTTCCCACACAGAGCCCAAACTCACTTGGAGAGCAAACATCAGGGAGCAGGAGAGGCTGCTAGCCCTTCTCCATGGGCAGGGGTCAGACAGACCTGCAGGGCTTTCATTTGTATCAAGTAGATATAAATAGAGGGGAAAGGGCAGCACGTAACACATCAGCTCGCAGGGCTTCTGCTGCATTTTTTTAGAAGGAATAGGGTGCATTTGTCAACAGGGTTATCAGTGACTCCCTGAATTTGCTTTCACCAAACAAAGCTTTCGCTTGAGCTGATTCAACCTTTCTAAGGCCAAGGAGAGCACCAGTGTCAGGGATACTGACTCCATTTCAAAGTCCAGCTGCCCCTGGGTTGTTTAAAACTTTACATTAAAAACCTTCTGCCCTTGCAGAGGTTCAGCAGCGGCATCTCTGCCAAGTAAGCCTGGGCTGTCTTATTTTCCTTTTATGCAACACCCCCTTCTTCCCACAGGAAAGTGCTTTTTTTTTTTGCAAGGGGTGTCAACCTGGAGATTTGAAAGAGCCAGGACTGCAGCTCAGATCTTGCTAGGTGTTGGTACGTGTTGAAATGCTTATGCAGAAAGGCTCAACCGCTGCAGAAACTCCCTTCAAGCACGAGAGAGCCATGCTATAATCCCTCATGCTCTTGTGAGGAAAAAAGCTGCTATGTCATCTTTTTCCCCATGTCCCACTTCTGTTTTTCTCCATGCACATATTTAGCAAGCAAAATGACCATCTTGCACACATTGCATCCCCTGCTGCTGTGCCTGTGTTACAATGCTCCACCACTGATTTTGGGTCTCTGCACCAAGTAGCCTCTGGAGGTTTCTGCATTTCTCTAACACGCTCTCTCAATTCATCTCTTATTCTGAACAGAGAAGTTTGTGGAGAGGCCCCCAAGGAACTGGTGAAAGGGGTATTTCACCCCCTTCCTTCCTGTTGAGATGTTCAAACTGACGTTTTGTAAAGAAAACAGACAATAATCAGAGTGACAGTGGTATCCAAGTGTTACTTACTGGTGCCACGTGACAGAGTCGATCACCTTCCCTCCCGATTTCAGGAAGCTGCAACCAGAGGGAATGCAGTGGAGAGCAGGGGGTTAGGAGGAACTGGTGATGGATCACGGCCTCCCCCATGAGTGAGCCACCATGCACAGCCCTCCCCTTGCCCCCAGCTGGCAGCAGTGATAGTGAATGCTTTGAGACCACAGGGTCTGGGCAGCCTGGCTGCCTCAGCAGGTTGCTGGGAGGATGAATTGATGTTTGTTTAACACACAAGGGTTTCTAGGGTGAAAAGCCCTTGTTAGCACAGCACTAGAGCCAGGACTCAGTGGAAAGGCATGACGTAGTGCCAGCAGCTGAGTTTCAGCTGGCTGAGTATTTAAGCCTTGAGCTCTTGCATGCAGGTAAGACTTTAGCTGTCCTCAGTCAAGGGGGAAAAAAAAAAATTCATGTTTCTAATTTAAGGAAAAATGCAGGAAAATTGTTCTTAAATAGACTGGATATGTCCATTTGTACACCCCTACCTTCTCAGCAGTCTCTGTGTGTGCTTCCGGGGCTGCCCAACATCAGGACCGTAGAGCTTTGCGTGCTGGTAGAGGGTATAGTTATTCAGAAGCTGGCGTAAGTGAATGAAGTCTTGCCCCAGCTGGGAGCCATTGATGTGGATGCCAGATTTCTTCCTGAAGCTGTTGGGCTCTGAGAAAGACATGTGCACATCAACACCCAGCTCTCGTTTTGGGATATAAAATAGGGCAGCTCATTCCACACCAGTTCCCTAAGGCTTTAGCTGACCTGGCAGGGTATGAGCGAGATATTTGAAGCTAATGAGCATGAAATCAAAACCCTGGGGGATGCAGCTTGCTGCTGTCCAGCACTTTATCCCAGCCAGTTTCCATAGGTGATATCCTACACCTTGTGGAGTACCATTCATCTGATCCAAAAGCCTTAGTAGGAGCAGCAAAGTCATCTCAATTTGCTCATTCATTGGGTCTTCTTGTGAAATCACTCCTTGCAAATTAAGACCTTAATGTTTCTTAATAAAACATCACCTGCCTTTATGTGCCATCATCCAAAACATCCAGAACTACAAGCCCATACCCTGTGGTGGTACTTTCCCAGGTGACAGCTGGCCCGGCAGACAAGCAGGCTTTGCACTTACCATTCCCAAGCTCCCAGGAGATGTTGTAGCTCTGTGAGGCACAATAGTCCAGCAGAGTCTGGGCATTCGAGCTGTCCCACTGCAAGCCACCTCTCCGCAACAGGGCGTTGAGTCCAAAGACCAGGTGAAACCCTGAGCAGTTTGCAAAGCTGTAGAGAATATCCAGTGTATTTTCTGCACAGAGGAAAAAGGGGGGACACTTATCTCAAGGTTACACTGTGCTAGTTGAGCTCCAGCCAAGCAGCAGTCTGTACTGCCCGTATTTATTTAGTCTGATGCTGCAGATGTGCAAACAGTAGAAAAAGAGTTCTTTGAATATTTTTCTAAGTGGGTGAAATGTTTATTTTTCAGTGGTTTCAGCTCCTAACAGCCTTTTACTGTGGGGCAGAGAATTGCACCCCCCTGCTTATAAACCCTACAGAGAAATCCATCAAAGTCTTACTTGTAATGGTGGTGTTTTTGTGCTTTTTCCAGTTCTGCTCGGCAAGAATCAGCTTCTCCTGGCTGGGCCACTGGACCAGCAGCAGTCTCTCAACAGCAGAGAACACAGGTGTTGAGCCACAAGCCTCTGTGGGGCAGAAGGTTGATAGGAATTAACTCCTCATCTTCACAGCCAGGGTCCCACATGTGAAGGGTTGCATCCCTCGGGAGGAAGCACAATTCCTTCGTGCCAGGCTGAGAGCCGCTCATGCACTTCTGTGAAATGCACCTCTACTTTCATAACATTAACCACTCAGAACAACAGGACTGGCTTGATGCATAAATAGGTATTATGTATAAAATGTATATTTTCCAATTCGAGGTCATGGAGATAGCAGGGTGGGGAAAGACTGAGCTGTGTTTCTGTAAGCTGGTGTTGTGGCAGTCACATCCCAGCAAACTACTTTAGTTGGAGCACCATCTGGAAACCCTCGTTCCAGTGAGCTGACAAAGCATGGGCTGCCATGCCTGAGGAGCAGATAAGCTGCCCCAGCACGCAGTGGTGTGGCAGGGATCATAGTCCACCTTGCTATGGGCACAAATGAGGCAATGCTTCCTGCACTGCCCGTCTCGTGCAGGGGAAAGCGCCGAACCCCCCTCATGGCTCCGGCAGCAACGCCAGCAGGAGTCATGAGACACTTGTTCTTCAAAGGTCATGTTTTTTCTTGGCATGCAAACCAGGAACAAGCCATAATCTGGAGAGGTTCCTCTTCCTAAAGAGAGGAAGGCACGAGCCGGGGTCACAGGAGGCAGCTACTTAGTGAAGTGATAGGAGGGGAAAAGTACCACTTGACTTCAAAACTGAGCACCACTGGTTGTACAGTAACATGTGAGTGCACTGTTGTGCTTTGAACCACAGGAACAGATGGGAAACTTTTCATCAGAAACACCTCTAGAAGGATTTATGCACTTTTGCTAAGCTTAAAGAGAAAATACCAAGCTCAAGCAGTTGGCAGTGGTCCACTGGGTTTGCACTTGCCTTGTCAAAGAGACAGGAGGGCAAGGCCGCAACCCCAGCCTAGCTCTCTGGATTTGGTCAACACAGAGAAATCAGACACTGTTCTCCTCAGATTATTTCTTCCACCTGTTACTTAATTTTCATAATAAAGCCACAACTTTCAAGCTGACCTCGAACACCTCTCAGGCAGTGGGGGAGCTCCCAAGACTGCTGCAAGGAGCACAGGGCAGCAAAGGGAGGGTCCAGCAGGTGCCAGGGCAGATATGAATCCCCTGTATTCTTTCTCCCTTTCCCATGGCTGGCACAGTTCTTCCCACAAACTGTGCTGAAGGTCCACGGATTTCCCCTCCATGGAGGAGAAGGATGCTGACCCTGTGGAGGACACCCAGTGCTGCTGCCATGCCCTTGCAGCACCCCTTGTAGCCTACATCAAAGTCCTCTCCTAAACCCAGGATGGTTTTCGAGTCTAATACACTGATGCCCATTTTACCTTGCTGTGTCTGAAGTTCCCAGAGGGTTTTTTCTTCTGAAGTTGAATCCTTGTTGGGATCAAAGATAAGAAAATCTGTCTCAGTGCCGCCGAACCTCAGGAAGCTGGGGGACAGGGCTGTTGCCAGGGCACGCAGTTTGGGATTGCTGAGGAAAGGAATGTTGAGAAACAGAGAGCCACTGTAGCTTCGGTGTAGAGGCTAAACATGGCAAGTACTTTGGAGGGACATGCTGCAGTGACCTGGGGCTACCCCGTTCACTCAGGACATTCCTGACACCTTGGCTGGATCTGTGTCCCAGCTCTCTGCACTGTACACCAGAGACACTGCTGGTCAGGTGAGCCAGGAGAGCACTGATGAGGCAACAAGGGGAAGACATGCCCGAGGGAACATGCTCACAGGCAGGAAGTAAAAACCCTGGGGCAAGGTAAGAAAATATTTCAAAACAGGTTTGTTTTGTTTGTTTGTTTGTTTTTGTCCTAAACATCCCTCTCCCCTGGATTTCTTTGTTTTGTTTATGCAACACTAACAGTCACGTGAGAAGGTGGATGTAGAACTGATTTTACATCATCGCTCCCAATTTCCACCAACGACAGCCAAAGCAATCGCTTTTGTACCCAAGAGAGATCAATAATCCACGCCGGGACAGGTGTTAGCTTTAGCAAAGCAGGCGTACAAAAGAGCAGAGCTCTGCCTCTTGACTTGTGCACACCCCGCGCAGGATGTGTGGCACCGACACCCAGCCCGCACTGGGGGAAACCGAGGACGGAGGACGCCGGGTGCTTAAGCACGATCAGTGGTGACAAACAGCAGATTAGAGGCCACCGAGTACTTCCCACTTCTCTTGGTGGCAGGGCTGGCCCCAGACTGAGCCCCACAGCGTGCAGTTGGGGACCTGAGTAATTTTCAGTAAAGCTGGTGACACCTTTCTTCCCATTTTGGTTAGGAGGAAAAGATAAAGGTGGTGGGAGGACAGAAGTTAGGACTGGAGAAGTACTGTGGGGATGAAAAATGGGATGAGACAGACGAAAAGGAAAGAATTAAGTAGCTTCCAAAAAAAAAAAAAAAAAAAAAAAAAAAAAAAAAAAAAAAAAAATCAAAAAGAATAACATTGAAAAAAATAGAGCAAGAGCAGGAAAGAAAAGGCAGGAAAGAGGTCAGAGGCCAAAGAACAGACAGGGAACACCCACCATCAGCCAGCAGTCCAAAACTGTTTAGTGTTACCCAGGGGGAAAAAAAAGACTTCATGTTTTGGATCTCTTGGTTCAGCTTTGATGGTGACAGACCCTCCTCAGAATTTATTTGACTTTATGTTGAGGAAAGTCTGCCAAACCACCTGAGGGCTCAGGTGACTTTTGTGTTGTGGAACAGCAGGGATAGCAGTCCCCACCCCTCCACACATAACCCCTCTGCTCTGTAGAATCATAGAATTGTTAAGCTTGGAAAAGACGTCCAAGATCATAAAATCCAAACATTAGCCCAACACTGCCATGTTCACCACTAAACCACGTAAACGAATGTCCCCAAAGTGCCACATCCACGCGTTTTTTGAACACTTTCAGGGAGGGTGATCCCATCCCTTCCCTGGGTAGCCTGTTCCAATTACTGTTTTTCTTAGTATCCAACCTAAACCTCCCCTGGTGCAACGTGAGGCCATTTCCTCTACCCGGTCACCTGTTACCTGGGACAAGAGCCGACCCACACCTCCTTCCCGGTCGCTGTAGCAGAACGATAAGGTCTCGCCTGAGCCTCTCCCAGTTTTATCCCCGAGCTGCCCTTTTCCTGCATCCACCCAGCCCAGCCACTCATTCCTGGAGCACAGGCGAGCCGGCGCGGCTGGCACCCTCGGCAGGCACCGCCTTGCTGCCCCGGGAGGAGGGCACTGGTGGCTCCCGAAGCAGCGGGGATCCAGCAGCCTGCCCGGTCCCAGGGATGCGGGGCTCCCCGCCGGGATTCCCGGGCTGCCCGCCCTAACCCCCGTGGCCGCGGACCTCTCTACCTGCCGGGGACCTCTGCCTTTGCCCCGGGGGATCCTTCTGCCGTGCCTCCCTCTCCCCAGGACCCTCTCTGTCCTTTGCCCAAAGGGCGGCTCACCTGAGCAAGGCGACAAAGCGCGGGTCCCGGGCCAGGCTGGCGTCCAGGGTCAGGGAGAGGAAAGCCGGGCTCACCTCGGCGCGGGGGCTGCCCCGGAGCCCCAGCCGCAGCCCCGCCGCCCGCTGTGCCCCCACCAGCGCCGGCAGCAGCAGCAGGAGCAGCGGCACCACCAGCATCCTCATCCTCGCTCCCGGCCCGCCGCCGGTACCACCCCGCGGAGGGCGGGCCGGGGGGCAGCCCTGCGCTCCCCGCCGGGAAGGACGGGGCTGGGCACCCTCCTCACCCTCTGGAACCGGCTTAGGGCTGCAGTCGCATCTGTGCCGCGCAGCCCTGCTCTTCGAGCCTCAGCTCAGCGCTCACACAGCCGAAACCCGGGGTTACCCTCCCGGCTGCCTCAGCCATTGCAAAACGAACCTGCGTTTCAAGGCGGTTCCTTGCCTGCTCACGCCTTGCTAAGCCTTGCAGCCGATCAGCCTACCTCTTGCAGCATCGCGCCCTGCCCGAGCGGCCCTGGGCAGCTGTGAGCACAAACAGCGGGCTGGAAGATGCTGCTCCAGGGCTAAAATGCAGGCTGACAGACCAGCCCCGGGTCTCCACTGCGGGAAACGAGTCACAGCAGCACATAGCATGCCTTGGACAAATGCTTCTTTCAGCCAGGTCGGACTGAGACCCACCTCCTGCTGCTACAACGCTGTTGGAACAAGAATATTTCTTGATAACAGAGACACGAAACTTGGAATTACTGTTACAATAAAGATTCAAGCGTCCTCTGGGTCTGCCCCTCAGGTGTTCCCCTTTGAAACTCCTTCTTCAGCGACAGCTCACCTTGCAGGGACACCTGTTGGGAAACTGCCAGCTGCACGTACTGCTTAGTATCATGGAATGATATGGGTTGGAAGGGACCCTAAGGATCATATAGTTCCAACCCCCTTGCCATGGGTGGGCATCTCCTGCTAGACCAGATTGCTCTGGGCCCCATCCAGCTTGGCCTTGAACATTTCCTGGGATGGGGCATCCACAACTTCTCTGAGCAACCTCTTCCAGTGCCTCACCACCCTCACAGTGAAGAATTTCTTCCTAACATCAAATCTAAACCCACCCTTCTTCACCTTAAGGCCATTCCCCTCTTGTCCTATCACACCATGACCTTGCAAAAAGTTCCTCTCCAGCTCTCTTTCGGTACTGAAAGTGCTGTAAGGTCTCTGGAGCCTTCTCTTTTTGAGACTGAACAACCCCAACTCTCTCATCCTGTCTTCATAGGAGGGGTGCTCCAGCCCCCTGATCATTTTCGTGGCCTCCTCTGGACTCATTCCAACAGGTCCACATCCTTCTTATTTTTGGGGGGCCCCAGAGCTGGATTCAGTACTGCAGGTGGAGTCTGGAGTAGTAGGGGACAGTCACGTCCCTCAACCTGCTTCCTTTGGAGCCACCCAGAATACAATTGGCTTTCTGAACTGCAAGAATGGTTCCATGTTTCTAAGTTTCTGTGCACACTACTGAAACATTTGCAGTTTTTGAACAATTGCACTTTATATCTCCATTACATTTCCCACCTGCATCAGTTCATCTTACTAAGTTTCTTTGCAAAACGAGCTGCAAATCTGTTACTTTATTTGGGTGCAGCACTTCCCACACGCACCAAAGCCGGGGCATTAATCAATGTGGCTCAAGTGCTCGCCTGCCTGGCCCTTCCTGTTCCTGCTTGCTCTACATTTTTGTACTATTAAGTAACTCTCCACCAGAACTAGAAGAACTAGACCAAATTAACTCTGTTTCTGATAAACACATCCATTGGCTCTGCCAAAAAGGAAACATCAGTGACACTCCTGACTGCCTCAGTATCTTAGTCAGGGTAATGCTTCCCCTTTTGGGGACGCAGTACCAATTATATGTCTACGCCCCAGGAAGGGCTGGGATGACTCTGTGCCAGAGGAATAATTCATCTATCAGCGGACAACTGGAGTGCCACACAAACTACCCAGCCCCATGAGTAAATCAAGGATATAAGAATGTATTTCAGTGTGTGATAGACCATGGCTGCAAACCTCATTAAGGTTGTTACTGCAAGTACAGAAAAGGTGAACAGATGTCAGGTAAGATGGAGCCTGTTGGAATTCACTAGTTCTGCCTTCATGTCCTCAGTGTGCTTCTTTGAGGAGAGGTGATTTGAGTAATTTGCCCCTGCAGTGTATTTCTCACAGCAGAGGCACAAGGTGTGTGTTTCAAACAGTCAAGGCTCTGTTTTGGATTCAATTACTGTGAACAGATGTGTGTATGTAAGGTCTAGCATATGTTACGTAGCTGGAAAATAATGCCTTACAGCATTAGCCTGAAGAGCTAGAGGTACTAAAGGAGAATGTGTAGCTTTTGCTTGGGCAATTTCACACTGTTTTATACCCATTTTTAAATATTGCAGAGTAGGGAAGATCAGTACAGAGGTATCTGGACTCTCATGGAAATTATAGCAGGGTTTGAGTCATGCCCTGTGAACTACAAGGGGAGTGCTTAAGAACCAGGACGAGGCTTAAGCCCACTTGAGTGTTATTTGAAGCCAGCACTGAATGAGCATCCCATCACACTTCCTCACTCCACAGAAAGCCTAGTCCCTGCCGTGTGACATTCAAATGCTTTGGTCATGCAGCTCCTAGCAGGCAGTTCTTATTCTCCCATGCCAGTGATGCCATTAGACACACTGTGCTGACTAGGTTTTTATAACTAGAGAGAACTAAAAATAAAACTTTCCAGGAATTTCAACTGTCTAACAGCAGCAGCACCACCATGCTGTTGCTAACAGGAGGCCCACTGCTGTTCCTGGGCAAGGACCAAGAACTGATATATTTATGTGTGTGTGTATGTGTGTGTGTGTGCGCTTTAGCTTGTGCATATTAAGGGAATTCAGAAGGGAAGAGTTATTCATACAAAAGGCAAACAATTCTTGTGACATAGCAGTGCTTGGGCGAATGAACAGAGCTGACCTGTGTCAGTCACACTCTGTTTCTATATAAGAAGCATCAGGAAGATGAAACTAAGACTAAACCAATGCTAAGAAAGCATGGAAATGGTAAAAACAGAGATGCCTGTCAAAGTGGCTTTGTAAGATATCCTTACTCCCTGCTCCCAGACCCCCAGCCAGACCTTGCCCTGACACAGCACACAGTTCTCAGAATGCCCAGCTGGTTTTATTTCTGAACCCAGCTGGGTATGGGAGCCTGAGATGGCACATGCTCTGTTTATTCAGAGCTGGGAATGACACCTTGGGTCTAGTTATTAACAGTTCTCTTTGAAGTGCACAAAACTTCATAGAGACAGTTCTAAAAGGCAGTTTCCACTGAGCCTGAAGCTGACAAAATTCGGGTATTGCAGGAGCTGCTGAGCACACCAAACAGAGCATGCTGAAATTACTCAGCCTCCCACTAACCAGAACAAAGCTTTCAAGTGATAATATTTGTCCCTCATTACAACTGATGCTCAGAGCTGGACCACCATGCTGAAAGAGGTGAAATGAAGCTTTAAAAGGAAGGACAAAGTGAGAGCTGCCTAGGCAGGACTAACTCATGTGGATGTGGCTTTCCAGAACACAGGAGCATGCACAATAGGCCTTGTTCACACAATGAAGATTAACAGCTAAACATTAATCTAAGGCTGACCCTCCTTCCAGAGACAGTTCTAATGAACTTACACACAGGGATTCCCAAAAGCACAGAATTAGGAGGGGAATCACAGCAACACAAGAACGTGGGTAAGTTGGAAAGTGGGGTGAATAGGCATAAAGACTAAGAAATACGCTCTGATATTTATGGTCAGAATGCTTATTCTGCACCTCAAGAGACCTGTACACACCATAGCTCTCATCCAATTTACTGTGGGTTTTGAAGACTTTGGCTCGACCATCCTATAGAGCATATTTTTATGACCTACCCTAACTTTGAAGCACCTACTGTTATTTCACATAGAAATAAGATAAATTCATCAGTGTTGCTTCTTTCCCTTTAACAGAGGCTTTAGGATACAAACATCCCATTGAAGCAAGTGAGAAATCCTGAACCTATCCTTAGCATAAGCTTTCCCATAGCACATCCACCCATAAGAGACATTCACCAAACCAAAGCATACCCATTCCAACACCTGCATGTTANGCACCATCTGACAGTTCAAAAATACCATGACCAGCATCTATTGCATATCTTTTTTCCTCTCTCCCACCTCCACCCAGGGGAAAAAAGCCCAGGTAAGAAGGATTTATATGAAAAGCATGGAATCATATATTAAGACATACTGTAGAAAGAATAAGCAGTATGAAATGTGTGTACTGCCTTGCTTGATAAGCTTGATTTCAGGAAAATCAGACAAGCCACATATAGCAGAATTTCAGTGCAAATTAGTGCAGCTTCCTTCATTTCACTTCTGATGTTCTCAAAGGTCACAGAGAAAGCCTTGGGGGAGTTGCACTCACCCATCTGGCAGAGCACAGCCTGTGCAAACAGAACAGCAGAGACAACAAATGTCAACCTCTTTTTTTTTCCCAGATCAGCTTTATGTAGATCCAAAACCACTCACTTGTTTCAAACCAGCTTTTCCTATCATTTTCAAAGGGGATCCAGCATTTGTAGAGAATACTTGACTTCATTTCTAAATGTGCATCTGGTCAAAATCCCAGCTTGCAACAAGAATTTTTCACTGCTGTTCCACTCCACTATAAAAATAAAAATGTACAATCTGATAAGCATGCATTTACAGATATCATTGTGACAGAGGTTACTGCCTCATTACCTACTCTGTAGTTAGTGCAGCATTTAATTGTTGTCACAACATCAGTAATTGCAATGAATCAGTTCTCAGAGTGAATAATTTTACAGTAAATTGGCTGTTTTGGTTTTCCCTCCCCGCCAAAATCCATGCAAGACTCTATCAAACTCTGGAGAAGGACCATCAAGCACCAATAAAACTTTAGAGCAACTGGCTAAGCCTTAAAGACAATCACTAAAGTTCTCTTGCATGTATTCTACATCAACTTTGATACATACTCAAGGTTATGCTGGAGTGAGCATCATCTGTCTTTTGAATGGACCAAAATAAACCAATAGAAAATTTAATATCATCTATCATTTGGTCAAAAACGTATCTCAATTAAAAGGCCAAGGCATTAAGAGACAGACTCACATAGCCTCAAGTTGTGGCAGCAAATACTGCTTCTGCCCTTGAGTGCCAATTATTGTTAGAGCCAACTTAATATTTTCTGTTTCTAAAACCACTTGTGCCTTAGGCACTTCAGCATCAGTAACAGGATTCCCCTGCAGGCGCTCAATCAACCAGCAGAAATGAGTTATGCTGCCTCTAAAAGTGCTGGGCTTAAATTCTTGACCTGGTTTAATATTGAATGCACTTAAATATTGCACTTACCCAAGCTTTTTAAGTAGAGGTACGTTTCTGCTAAATAATGGCTTATAAACTATTTATAAAGGCTTATAATGAATTTATTCAATTGCTACCTATGATGCAACAACAAAATGAGCAGTACAATACCAGCAGTTTCATAGTTTTTAACCCTTTCAATCAACCATTCAACATCTAATGCCTCCACTGGATTTAAAACCAGTCTTGTTTATTTCTAGAACCCCAGCATAATTAACCTAAGCTGAGTAACAAACACACAGTTTAAGTAAGGTTTTCCTTAATTTTGCCTTACTGAGAAGAGTCACCCGATTTTACACAGAAATGCCATGTTTAGGTGTGCCAGTATACTGGCTACCATAATTCAAAACTATTTTCATGCCCTTGTGAGACTCCACCTGCAGTGCTGCATCCAGGTCTGGGGTCCTCAGCACAAGAAAGACATGCACATGTTGGAGCAGGTTCAGAGGAGGCCATGAAGATGATCTCAGGGCTGGAGCTCCTCTCCTATGAAAACAGGCTGAGAGAGTTGGGGTTGTTCAGCCTGGAGAAGGCTCCAGGACTTACAAAAGAAGAGAGACTTTTTACACAGGCAGATAGTGATAGGATAAGAGGGAATGGCTTTAAACTGAAAAAAAGGAGATATTTAGATTGGATGTTAGGAAGAAATTTTTCCCTATGAAGGTGGTGAGGCACTGGCACAGGCTTCCCAGAGAAGCTGTGGCTGCCCCATCCCTGGAATCATTCAAGGCCAGGCTGGATGGGGCTTTGAGCCACCTGGTCTAGTGAAACGTGTCCCTGACTACAGCAGAGGGGGTCAAACTAGATGATCTTCAACCTTCCAACCCAAACCATTCTATGATTCTGTGATTTAACCCACCAGTCTGTCACAGCTTTCAAGTTTGTCTCCATGTGCATTGCTCTACCATTGTGCAGTACTAGACACCAGCTCTGAAAAGTTTACTGTATCACAAATGAGGAAGTTTCAGGCATCTTCAAAACTACTTCCATGAAGTCCAACTTTTTGCTGGAGCAAATCTAGTTCAGATATCTTTAAGAATCCTAATTGTGACTGACCCATGCCTGTGGAGTCTCAGACCTTGATATGGCTTCTCAAAAGTCTTCAAGACTTTGTCTTTACTAGTATTCACATTGGAGTAAATAATTAAAAATACTTTAAAAAAAAAATAAACTTTGAAAGAATTAGCTCAGGGAATGGCCAAAGGCCAAATATGAATTTGATACTTGCATTTATTAAAAAGGCTTCAACTCGGCATCATTTGCAACTTCTTGCACAACTCTGGGACAACTTATTTGTTATGAATTGTAGCTCTGTTTCTCTCCTTCCATGAGCTACACAGCTAGAGTACAGAGAATCTTTTGACTCTAGCCTATTGCTCAAGGGGTTCATACTCCAAACATTCAAGTGAAGGTAACTTCCCAAGAAACATTCTGAACTCAGAACTCACACAAAACTGTGGTATAAAAAAAGATATTAAATATTTATTACATTGCAGCAGCTTCACAGGGGAAAGTTAAAAAATTTAAAATATCCAAATTTTGGTTTCATGATTTCTCTTCATGGCAGTTGGTCAGTGGGTCCCTGGGACATCTGTAGGCACCTTTAAGAGTTCTTCAACTTCTTCCTGTAAAGCCTCAGCTTTTTCACTCAGCAGCATCTACAGTGACAAAAACAAACAAACACAAGTTAGAAAACAAATAATAAGCATTAGCTGTAATTGTTAAGTTGAAACACCCATGTTTCTTTCCAAAATTGCACATTTATTTTCCACGTTGGAATAAACATTCCTAAGTTGTGCCTGACAAGTTGCCAATTTCTTGCTTTATACAAACTTTCTTACTGCAGCATTTTACACCAGATACAGAGAACTCCCAATATCAGCAACTGTTTACTCTACTGCCCTGGACTGTTTATTGCTGACAGCAGGGGAACAACAGGCCTTCATGCAAGCCCTCTAACTTCCCAGTTAGAGAAAACTCTATGAATTTGACATCTGAGCATGAGAGTAAGCGAGATTGCTGGATTTAGCACTCATGTGGATGAGGAATCTGCATATATCCCTCTCTTTTGGCTCACAGAGCAGCAAAAAGAAGCAGTAAGAAGCGTACAACAACACTAAACAAACATGACCTTCAAAGTGCATGAATCCCAAAGTTAGTATGTTTACTCGACAAGAAAATACAAACCAGACTTTGTTACTGTCTCATTTTTATACCAACTCCCCATCCATTCATTCTAGACATTCCTTACTTCACCAAAGTCTTGCCCTTTTAGCAGAATCCAACATGAAGCCAATACCACTGGCTTAATGACAGCAAATGGCTAATGGAGATGGAGGAGAGAAAACACTACCACTTGATAAAGTACTTCCTGGATTTTTTGTTTAGACACAACTCAGTGTTTGCTACAGACCCTTTCCCTTTGTTTATTTATGTGTGCCAAACGCACTAAGTGTGCCTTAGAGGCAGATATTAAGTGAAGGCCCTTCTCATGATGCATATTCCAAATGGAAAAGGAAGGAAATAACAGAGCATTGCAAAAGCAACTAAATAGGTGAGGTTAACGCTATGCCTTGTTGGTTTACATTTCCACAAACCTGAAAGTCCTGTTCTTTTCTCACAACTACCACTAGGTATGTCCTGAGATATTGGCAGAATCGAGCATTTCCACTTACAAAGACTCAGTACAAACACCAATGTAGTAATTTAATTCCCATATTAATTCCCAATGCAAATACCATATTGTATAATAAGGTAGATATCATTTATCAGACAAGCTGCCAAACATTTTTGCCCTTTGCTTCCCCTCTGAAAAGGAGCACAACTTGGCACTATCTTGTATTCAACAGATTGTTCTTAATACTGACCAGTATTTGGATCACGAATATCCACTAATTAAGAGTGAAGGATTCAGTTTACTAATGTCATTCCAACACCCACTTTTGACATACTGGAGTTCTGAAGCAGGTCTTGATAACTTTGTTTCTGACTCACCTTTGCAGATGAAACAATTTGTTTGGCTTGACGACGTGACAAGTGCTCGATCGTCTTGACCAGGGTTTCTGGATTTGCATTAGCCAAGTGTGCTAAAGTTTTGTACCCTGCATTATAAAGCTGTTTGGCTCGTGCCTAAAAGCACAGGGTTGTGTTAGGTTATTAGAACACACAATAAGAATGACTGTTAAGTGGCAATCTCTGCACCAACCTCAAATACTTCATTCTGCTTATCAGTCCAATTCTCTTTGTTCTCTAACATGAGTACTCACTGAGAATCTTTACTCCCCAAGAGCACAGCTTTTTACCACTAAGGTTTACCTCCCCCAACAATTTCACCCAGCTCTTAGGAACCCATTTGCCTTTATTTTCTGAGCCTAGATGATACTGACTCTGCCATCTTCTCTTGTAATCAGGTTTTCTGCCTTCACTATCACTGACAAGAATGACTCTCTCAGGTTCTTCAGAGGTGTGTAAGTGAATGGAGGGCTGATTTTAACAGATGTTTTTTCACAGAACAGCTTTCACAAAATTCCAGAAGAGGCTACACTTGCCTGTTTCAAGCTTGTAAATATAATTTTTCCTTTAGCATCACGGTATCTTTTTTACTGCTCCGATTTTGCGCAGAGTCATGGCTATGAACTCACATATACAGGAGAGTTGCACATCACAGGAGTAATTCTCTTGAATTTGATTGTCACCAGTGTAAGAAGATGGGCATTATCTGATTCTCTTGACTCTGTTTGATCCTGTTGCTACGTAAGGCTGCCAAGCACCCCAAAATTTTTCAATTCAGTAGGAATCTTTGACTCAGAGAATGGTTAAATTTCTTATTAAAAGTAAATGCAGCACTGCATGTGATTACAAAAGCCCGAGTTCCCAATGGGAACTTCATGTATGTCTGTGAGGATCTTCTAACTTAAACATGTAAATACTTATTCCTTTTTACTCCCATGAACTGAAGAATCATTACCACAAAAGAAACCTGGACTCTGTTTTCCAACTGAGTACACAGCTAAATTATTATCCAAATACAGCATTTTCACTGTTGCTGTGGCAACAGCCAGAAGAAAAACACTATTGGCTCCAGCTCACATTTCCTCAACCTCCAGACTGTTGTGGAATATCTGCATTTTGCCAAATTCTTAATGACAAACTAGCCTTCCAGATATACTTGACAGGCACAGTAACATTTAGCATACAAGGTCACATTGAAAAATTTCATCAAGCTGGG
Organism: Scytalopus superciliaris; assembly: GCA_013400415.1. Classification (NCBI taxonomy): domain Eukaryota; kingdom Metazoa; phylum Chordata; class Aves; order Passeriformes; family Rhinocryptidae; genus Scytalopus; species Scytalopus superciliaris. The sequence goes on from VXBX01006191.1 coordinate 140,541, forward strand.
CTTACTAACCTCTAGAACCCCTGCTACCTCCATCAGAGGGATGAGTTCTGTCTTAACACAGTATGTCAACTGCTTGGTAAGTTCTGTCAGCAAGGCTTTATAAACCCAGAATTCTTCCAATTCCTGCAGACACAAAGATGACTCAAAATCAGATCTCCAGTTCTCTGTTTGGGGGATATGACTGATAAAAGCTCTGCTGGGGCAACAAGTGTATATTTGGCTTTTTCTAGTTATCCCTCCAGCCAGCTGCAGAGCTGTATTCAGCACTCCAGCAGAAAGTGCCCTTCTGAAGGACAAACAATGCATTATTTCAACAGAGGAAAAGCCAACTGCTTTCCTGAGATGATATTCCATAACCAGATGGCCTTATTTCCAAGGGAAAGGTAAAATTGCCAATTACTTCACCAACGGCGCTGACATTGATTAATGCCCCACACAGTTTGTGTATTTTCACATTCTCAGTGCCTAAAGCTTACTTTTAATATCAGAAATGTCACTGTAGGAGGCTGCTTTTCTCAACAGAAAAAAGCAATTTTTTAAGAGGAAAGGTGAAGAAACAGTTTTGCACAGGAAAGGTGAAATACAACACCCGTGTTCAGTTCTAAAGTAAGAGAAGAAAACCCCAGATTTTGCAAAACCAATCACAAAGGATTTATTTACATTCATTTAACACACTACCTCACAGAAATGCAGGAGACAGGAGGCGAATGAGGCAGCAGAATTCAGGAGATTTTGCACATATCCTCGGGACATATTAAATTTCTCTGAAACACTCCATATATTGGTCTCTTTCAGCAGGGTATAAAGGACAAACGTCAGGTAGAGCCTGTTTACCACAGCACTGTCCACATTCTAGGAATAAAACAAGTCAGAATTCACATCCTTTTCATCTCTACTTCACAGCTCTAAAACATGTCTGTGTTATACCCAAAGATATTAAGTTTTAAGAAAACCAAAAGAATAGTAATAAAGAACACTAGCAGAAAAATAATCTAGAATTTGTAAATAATCAAATGAAATGACTACACTTGTCATCTTAGGTATGAGAAATCTCCAGCCTACCTTTCTGATGGCTTGACCAGAAGCCTTTTTTGTAATCAAGCTTTCAGGCACTCCCACAATATCAGCTACTTTTTGCTCTGCTGCACTTAGCTGGTTGAACTAAAATAAGATTTTAAAAAGAATTTTCAGATATTTATATCTCTTAATACTGTAGAAAAAAGTGTATTATTTACAGTGGAAAAATGTTTTTCAATATCTCTGTAGAGAACTTAGTTACTAGACTAGTACTACAGTAAATGTACACTGTCAGACTTGCAGCCCCTTTGCCTTCTTGTTTGAAATATCTGTAACTGTCCATCTCTGAAGACCATATTTTAACAAAATTAAAGAGATTTTAGTGCTCCCCCATTACACAGCACTTTACAGAAAGTGGAATAGTTGAAGTATGGGTGGATCTTACAAAGCATGCAAGACTAGGATGTGGGCAGACCTGCTAAGGCTGACACAAGCCTAGTCTGTAGGAAGGTACTGGCCACAGTGTAACAGTTACAGTCATGGCTGGAGTTCAGTATTACGGGCTCAGATTACCAATGATTAAATCTCTAGTGAATTTTGCTTCCTAGACTACAGCTGAAGGAGCAACAAAATGTAAATATTAATTAATTTAATACTGACTTTCTTGCAATGATGTGGCTACATATAACTAGTTTATAGGAAAGTCTTGTTTAAGATAAACCAGACTTTGGTGATGGCAAGGCAAGCACCAAGGTTAGAGGCTGGATATGGAATACTGGCAACTCAAGAGGTGTGTTTCATGCCACTGCTTCCCCTACAAACGGGGTTATATATTGTAGATGCAAAAGAGAACTTAAGACTTTTATGCAGTACAGGAAAGCAGTTCTGCCCTGCCACTGAAAATAAAATAGCACATCTTTTCATTACATTGTTACCCCGCTATCTATATTTCCTACGCATATAAACTCATTGCAAATTTAATACCCAGGATTATTTGTGCTCCAATGCATGTTTGCTAGCAAATTCTCACCTGTCTCAAGTATATCATCCAATCTGGGCTACAGCTAGAAATCATATCATAGGGAGTTGCCAGATATAGAAGATGAAGATTGCTCTCAAGAATCAGCCCCTCCAAACCTTTCTTCAATTCCCTGTACAGAAGATTGCAGTATGCCAAGTCTATAGATCCTAGAATAAGCACACAGTGTGTTACAATTAAAAACAGGCACACTGTTAAGTGCAATAGATTTTAACACAGATTCATTTAACATAGAGTTAACATTATCTTCCACAAAAGCCTGTTATGCCATCTGAATTGAAGAGAAATAACTGTAACTTGAATAAATGTTCTAACCTAACATGAGCAGTGAAACAAAACTGGCAAAAGGCAATCACCTATTTCCATGTATGTCACTTCTGTGTGGTTTTGAAGTGCTTGTGAAATGCCTTGGCTTTAGTGAAATCCTGCAAAAATGTGGTAGACTGAAGGGATCCTCCAGATTCATCCTGTTCCAGTTGCATTCCATACCCCAAAATCTTTGTGCTATTCCAGAAAAACAGAACTTCCTGATACATTTTTTTAAAATTATTATAATTGGTTTATTTGTCACATGCTCCCTTTCCCTCTTAAGCTTCTCTCTAGTCAAGATACCCCTCTGTTCACAATACCTCTTCAAAACAATTATAAAACTAGGTCCTTGAATGCTTTGATTAGGACCACTAAATCAAATCTTTAAGTAATTTTTTTAGGGGTACAGTTCTGGTTTTGCTCCCACTGGGATCAATATTATTGTACTTTGTTCCCATCACATTCACTTATGTGCTAGTTGTTCAGTCCCATGTTCAGTCCAGCACATCATTTACTAAAACTGTTTCTCTACAACTTATTTTTCATTGCAGTTTCAGACTGAAGATGGGAAAAAGGACTGAATTGAGATAAGGCTGAAATGAAGCGTTTGTTGAAATACAGGTAATAATGAGAATAAAAAAAGCCTTACCTTTATATGTAGCTTTTCCCAATGGTGTGATTGTTAGTGTACATTTGGAATTGTGGTCCTTCTCAGATATTCTTCCTTTTAGGAGTCCTTTTTCTATTAGGTTTTCTAGACCATCTTTAATTACCTCTGAGAGGCTCTTCTCTTTAGACAGCTGCTGCTGCTGAACGCCCAGCAACGTACCACACATAAAACCATTGACTTCCTCATGGGTAACTGCTATCTGCATCAGTTTTGGAAGTGATCAGCATATTTAAAGTTATAATTTCACACATTTCATAAGATACAAGAAAAAAAAAATCTACAGAATAGAGAAGGAGTTTCATATCCTGTTGATGTGTTTCTACAGGAATACATGACAACAAATAGAATGACAGACAGCTCATGGTGGATCTGATAGGACTCCATCTGTTCTATTATTTTAGACACTGCATCATGTCAATTTGTTTCCACTGTTTTTATTTGAATCAAGTATCATAATCAGAAATATTAATAGTGTATTGTGTAATAAGATAGATATAATTTTTGCTTTTACACGAGGTAAAATCATGTTACATGATTTTATTTAACTTGGTTATTAAGTAAAGATTAATGAAATCTTTGTCCTTATCTGATTAGAAGCTGTTCTGAAGTTTCAAGCCCATGTGTCTAAAAAGTCTGCTTTTTTCTACAGAATCAACAAGTAACATTTTCTTCACATTTGGAAGCACTTAAGTTACTCACAGAGAAGAGTTAACTGATACCTTCAGTCCGACTAGAGACAACAACAAGCTCTGCATTCCCTTGGACAACTCCAGCAGAAGATTACTGTAACAATTCTCCAAAGGACTGTTAACTAAATCATGAACCTAAAAGCAAGAAATGGGGGAAATATTAATGCATTAATTTTACACTTTAAAAAAACCACTGATATGCATGATTCAGCTTATAAAGAAAATAAGTGTAAACACCTAAATTTTACAGTTCATATCTGAAAACAAACCACATAAAGGTAGTTTAAAGGTATTATTATGTAAGTCAAACACTTGCAACATTAAGAAGTTGAACGAAACTTAAGCTAGGCAGCTCAGCTCCTCCTGTTTATTCCACCAACATAACAATTTAAATTACCAACAGCTTTGGAAAAATTACCAAGTGTTTGTCTTTTTCTTGCACTATAAGAATACTTTCTCCAGCACTGTCAATACCAGCTCGACCAGCTCTGCCAATCATTTGTTTATACTGGTTCTTCTTCAGGAAGTCATTAGCAACATAAGGAGCTCTGAGAATAACCCTGCAAAGAAGCCTTTAATAAGTTACACTTTATATTCAAATTACTAAAGCAGCAATAAAATGTTATAAATGTGTTCGTTATATATGCCCCTTACCTAATAACTAATGAAAATCAAATGCACCTCTTTGAACAGATGGGTTAGTCAAATGCAAAGCATTTAACAAATTAAGGTTTATGAAATGGTAAGCCACGTTTATTATGCTTTGCAGAACCTTTCAAACTAGTTTTTACACATACTCTTAGGCATGAGTTTAAGATGAAAATCACTGATATATAAAATAAACCCTACATAAAAACACAGGTAACACTGACCATACATCAGTTATGCTAAAAAGACAACACTTGTCTGTATGAATTTTGTTTCTCCCCTCAGAATTCCTACACACATACACACAAAGTGGATTCTTAGCAAATAGTCTTTGGTCACAGAGATTTCAGCAGCCATATCATCATCACTTGTATATGAAAAGATAACACCTTTTTGTTTTAAAACATATTCAAACTAACTCCTTAGAAAAGATTTCTTCTAAAATATAAATACTGCTCTTATGTCAAAATCTAAAAAAACCACTATACTCCTGAATAACATGACTGAAATATTGAAATATTTCTTCACTGTATTAAAATTTTCCTGATCTATGTAGGTAAGTGCTCTTCAGCTACACATTCTGAGGGACTTGCTACTGAATCACATTTCTTACATAAAAACTTTGCAGCCTTCTGTCCCAAGCAGAGCACAAAATCCCTTAGACTTCCAATTTATTGCTAGCAGAAGAAGAAGAAACACACTTTAAATAGCACTGATATTTCCATCTCACTACAGCAATTTTTTTTAACAAGGCAAAAACAAATTTAAAAAAATGGAATATGTTTTGGTTATTAACCTTCTCGCTGGCAAGTTGACTCCAGCAGCCAGAGTAGCTGTGCAAGCAAGCAGACACAGGACACCTGAAGAATATGCCTCCTCTATGATTTTTCTTTCATCATTTGTAAGGCCACTGTGGTGATAGGCAATACCAAAAGGGATCGTTTGCTTCAGAACAGGACAGACACTTCCATTTCCAATGCTCTTTAGGTTCTTGATGAGGTCTTGTTTCTCTTTCTCCCTGTGAGCTCTAAATTCTCTTGGAGGAGGAAAAGCATTTCTTTAGACTTTGACCAATCATTAACTAAAAAAAAAAATAAAAAATTCAGAAGACATGCTTACTGTCTATTTCTGTTCATTATCCATTCCTTTAATATCTAGGTTGGAGAAATAGTTATTTCCAGTAACTTTAAAACAGCAATTCACAGGACTGATTTAGTTGCAATAGAACTCTTCTTGTTTATAAGTGCAGGCACAGAAGGGATCAAATACTGATTAGGTGTGGGTATTGAGTGCACCAAAGAAAGGAAATAGTGCCAGTACTGAAGGTTATAGGTACATCTAAAAATGGTTTCAATTTTGATAGCAAGGCAGGGGGTTATGTTAGTATAATTTCTTTCTACATAAAATTTAACTTTGCTAGATCATTCCGAGTTGATCAAATCACATTTAAATGAAACAAAACTTAAGCCTTACTTTCTTTTCTTTATTAATGAAGTCTGGTTTAGGTTTTACAACTTAGATCCACAAAGTAGGCATGGAACAGAGATACTCCAATGACTACTAAAATACATGACCAGATACGAGGCTATAGAGAAAAATGTTTAGTCTTCTAAGCTTGCAGACACCAGTGCCAAAGGGACACAAAGTTAAACTAATTTAGTATGCTTTCCCTTTTTTTCTTTAGTATTTGTCCTCTGACAACCTTTTTTACAATTATTTTGGTTTAAAACAAAGAACTTTTTTAAAAAGCTTTTGTTTAATAAGCCTTTCAATTTGCTATCACTTATGCAGTTAGCAATTTTGTATTACTCCATGTTCAAAGTATTTACTTCTAATCATCAGGAAAAGTCACTTGCAAACTAGTGATGATAAATCCTAAACTGTAAGCAATTATTCCATACATAATAAACAAAAAAACCAAACATGAGAAACTTACTTCTTGAGGTATTTGCACACCATTGAAACCACATTTTCACAGTTCTTTTTAGTGGGGCAAAAGATTAGGCAGGAATAACTAGGAATAACTTCAGTAACCAGTGCAATGATGTGGTCAGGATCTGCTTTCTCCAGATTACTAGAATACTGTAATAAACACAGATTGATAAATATTTAAACTTGGAAATTAAGTTATCAACTAAGTATGTAATACTAAGAAATACTTGTTCTCACCTTTCGCTAGAATACACTCATTTAATTTAATGGGATATAATTGCAAGAAGTTGAAGGATAAGCTTTTCTCCCAATCCTCACTTGAAGGAGTTTATTAACACATCTAGCTTGAATTGAGGGATACATGGATGGATGAATCAAGTTATTTGCTTTTTCCCCTTAATATTTCATTTTCTTTTAGCAACACCACAGTGATGTTACTTGTCACACTGCAGTCTACCATAAGACATGTTTTTCTTTGTAAAGGTTGAAACGAATCCCTACAAGACAGTCATAAGCTGGCAAAACCCCAAAAAGGTATCTTCTTCCAGTACTGTCTAAAAGCAATCAACCATTGAGGAAATCTACCCCAAAACATAAAGCATCTGGTGTCTGGAATACTCAATCTCATTACTCTTCACATGTCAAAGTATACTGAAGAAACCTCTGTCTTGAAGAGTAAAAAAGAAGTGGAAATCAAATTAAGCGGTCAGTATTTTAAGGCCTTTTTTCTCCCCAAAGCCTACCATTTTCTTTCTCACAGGTACTACAAATGAACTGAGTAATTCCTCTACCGAAAAGTCTATATAAAAAAAAAATCAGTGTATAGCAATTAGTTTCATAAAAACAATTCAAAGAAACTACAAGCACTTTGTTTTCACCTTGAAATTGAGGAGCCGTGAAAAAGTAAAGCCATTTTCTGTTTTGCTGTCAACTGCATAAATGGTGTCTCTGATCTTCACATACTCCTTTAATTCTACCTAGCAATACAGAAGCCATGAACAGAAACTTGAATTAAATTACTAAGTTTTCTCTAAAGCTATTGCTGATGTACCATGACATCACATATACATACTTGTACACACTTCACTCCATCAGGAATTTTTAAAATCAGTTTTAATTATCTGCCTTGATAAGGCATTGAATCATAATGAAAAATGACAAATATTGTATCCCATGAACTATTCATAAAGCATTGCTCTGACAGCACACAAGCATCAGTAGTACAGATTCTAGTTGCATCAAATGAACTGCACCAATTTATCACAGTAGCTGTGATTTAGGAATTGGTTTAGTTAAAATGACACAAATGGCTTAACAATATAAACAATATAAAGGTTCTTGCATTTCTGCCTTTAGAAGTGCATAGTGCCACTTGTTGTATTGGTAACAACTGCAAGCAACAGGAGGCATTACATTACACTGTGAAATTAAGCACAAAAGCTGTGATACAACCCTAAACAGATTTACTGTAATTTTAAAGCCAAATATCTTCTTTACTAGTCTATGGTATCTTGTGCACAGACCGGTCTAAAATTGTTGGTGTAGTACTCTGCTCGCAGGAACTTCTGCAGGTCTCCAACATTATTTAACGTTGCACTCATTCCAATGATTTGTGTGTTTTCTGTAAAACACAAGTGGAGATGAATTTATCTGTCACGTTACAAAATTTTAACACTTCTGCTCAGTATTTAATTAATAGGCCTGCCTCTTCGTTGTTAGTCTTTTTTAATGCCAGGATAGCAGGACTGAAGGGGGAATCTATGAAAACATGGGAAAAAAAAAGAGCATTTCAGTGGAATGGCTAAGGGGCTCCTACAAATAAATGGAAAACAATTGCCAATACTCAGGATTTTGCAGAGAAGTATCAAAAAAGCTTCAAAAACACCTAGCCCATCATTAGAGGGTCGACTAACACTTAAATGAGTAAACACTGTTACTGCATAGAGTCATGCCATGGTTTTTAAAAGTGGTCAAAACACCACAAATCCAGATAGCAAAAGCATGACTCCTCTCCAGAGATGCCATCACTACAACATGTGAGTAACATGAACTGCAGCCATGACTTACTACTGGTGTAAAGAATTTTTGCCAGAGTAATTTCCAGTATTGCTCCACGACTTCCCTCACCGAGCATATGCAGCTGTGCAACAGAAGGGAAAAAGACAGGGCAAGGATGTTACTGAGTTAAGAGTATTTCTAAAAAAATAAAAGCAAATTAAGTAGATCTAAACAAGTACTACAGGATTCCTTGCTGGACTTCCTTGTGATATCCCTCTGGTAAATTTTGACTGCTAAGCTCCTCCCAAAAGTACAACCTCAGCGAAACAACATTTAAGAGACCACATAACATCAAGAGGAAATGCAGACAGTGAGATCTACCTTCCATTTAACTAGACCATATCTAACACAAAAAGTTAACTCCTGACAGTAAACAGTCAGTGGGGAGATCTTTGTGTTCACCAGTCTGAGGCAATTTTCAACAAAACACGTTTGAATCAACACTTAAAAATTTCTAGCAGCCAGCTTCCAGAAAGAGTAGAATTTAATGCTTAGGCTGCCTTCTGTTTAGGAGTTACTGTGCTAAAGTAAGGTCAGTCAGCCTGAGGCATGCCATGAATTAAACACTCCTGTTAGATGCTATTTAACCCCATAGTCAACCCTTGGTAGCACAACTCTGCCACACCACTAAAAGCAGAATAAGGGGACAGTTCTCAAATCTAAATGTTACTTGATATATATATATATATATTTTCTTTTAATGTTTCATTGAGTCCTTACTAATACCAGACATAAAGTCACATGGTTTCACAAGTAGGAGTAAAGTTCTGGGATTCATAAAATACATTCCATACATTTAAAGTTATTAATGCTTTTTTGTAATCCATCAGAGATGTCTAATTGACAGGTAGTTATTAAGGAATTCACCAATCACTAACACAGCAGAACTCTCAATACAGAATCATCCTGATATAGCAGCAAGTGCTTCAATTAAAGAAAAATAACTTTCAGTATTACAGAATTATGCATCAAAGCAGAAAAAAGTTAAGTAGCAATAAATTCATGAAAGCAAAACCAAGCAAAGAACCACTGTTTGCTAAATATTGCATGTTAGAAATATACAGAAATTGCATATGATAAATAGATCAAATCTTGTGGCATACCTCATCTACTACAACCAGACCCAGGTCACTGATTCTTTCTGTTTCGATTAAGGAGTTCACTAGAGCATGTCCTTTTTCTATAGTAGCAATATAAAGAGATTTTTTTATTCTCCTTTTGATTGGTGGAAATCTTCCTTTACTTCCCGCGTATTCCTCAACCAGGAAACCCAGTTCTATCCCAAAACTCGACAAACCCCTAATCTGTAAAGAAAAATCAATTAGAGAACAAACTCATGCTCATTTTGCATTCCAGAGCTGCCTCCAGAACTCAGTGTACGTATAACCAACCCACACCACAATCAGCTGCTTGAATTAGTGAAAACAAAACAGCTATGGGTACCTATTCCAGTGGGAAAACCGAAGTGCCTACACATATTATCAAGTTTGGTTTCATCTGTTTTCTAAAATTAACTTTCCCTTTAGACCAAAAAATGATAGTTTTAATTTCAAGACCATTTTGCCAGCAAGTTGGGCAGCTCAGCTCTTAGACTGCAGAACTATACAAACCATCAAAAAAGCACCATTATTTCAAAGTTCACTTTATATGAAATTTACTTTATAACTCAGCATCCTCACCTCATGATTTATGTCTGTCCCATTACAAAATTACTGACCCTCAGAGTGGCATTTAGGAGAACTCACCCCACCATATATTCATAAAAATCATAGAGCTTGCTGAAAACCAGCCCAGATACAATGTAACAAAGCATATGGGAAAACACATGGATCAAACAAATCAGTACCAGAAACACTGTATCCACACCTTTTCTTGGACAATGGCAACGTATGGCAGGATCATAAGAACATCCTTCTGCCTGCAGAGTAATTCTTGGAGGATTATTATTTCAGCTACAAGTGTTTTTCCACCACTGGTTGGCAATGAGTATATTAAGTTCTTTCTTTGCTGCAGAGATTCTAACATTAAGCAATCATGCTGCCACTCTGAAAAATGAAAAAGGAACTATTAGCAATCCCAGGGGCTTGTTAGCTGATATCAAAACTCCTGTGTTTCACATGGAATACTGTAAGCCGCCTGTTTCAGGATTTTTCCTCAATAAACCACTAAAAGTCTCCAGTGATGGAGCCTTCCAAACTGTTCTATAAGCCATATAAACATTTTTTACCCATCCAAAACACCAAACTAGTAGCTTAATAAAACAAAGTAACTGCTTTCCAACATAGTTTATGTTAGACATTACCTTAAATAATTTTATAGGGTAATGGGTGAAACAGACAACACTCCACTAGCCATTTTTTCCAACAAACCATTAGTTACAGTACCATAAAGTGTTTCAATCCCTCGAAGTTGTCTGAATAAATCTTTAACTTTGCTAGGTAATCCATAAAAAGGGCCTATATCAACGGAAGAAGATTCAATAGCTTTCCTAGCAACAAAAATCTCTTCAGATAAAACCGCTTCTTTAAGCTGCTTGGTCTTAGAGACCTGCAGAGTCTGAGCTTTGGCATTTCCAGTCATAGCACTTTTCAGGTGATCTTTAAGACTCTCAGTTTTCAATAAAACACACTTGGAGTTCGAGGAAAAGTCCGTAGGTCTGTTCCTGTGTTCAGCATCAGCACAAAAAGACGACGGGCTCCTGATTTTGCCCGAGGGAGAATTCACACATTCATTCCTCCCTTCCGAGTCTGGAGATGTCCTAAAAGCAGAAGCAAGTTCATCCATTTTCTCAAAATATAAAAGTTGTGATGATGGCAAGTCGTCTAAAATAGATTCAGCTGGTTCTGGATTGCCATCCACGGGGTCTCTGTCATGCACTTGGTAAGCATCGTCTTTGTCAGCTTTAAGGGCAGCCACGTTTTCCGAAGCAGAACAGTTATCCTGGTTTTTCTGGTGAGCTCCTGACTGAATATTCCCAGGTGTGGCTTCCCCAGCTCCTTTCACACCCATGCTTATATCCTGCAGGTATTTGTGTTCGATGTCATCCACTTGAGCTAGCAGAGAGTCGTTCCCGCAGAAGCTGTCATAGTCCCCGAACATATCTTCCTCGCTGTCGTTACAGCACTGTAAAGCCACAAAAGGCGAGCATTAATACTCTGAAGTAACGCCACAGAAGGCAGAATAACTTCTGCAGCACACACAGCAGCCGCAAGTCATCAAGGTATTCCCCGGCTTAAAGGAAAAGTGTCTTCTCTGATGTTTTTTGCCTGTGAGGGAAACCCAGCTCGGGTTCTAAAGCAGCGCATACCTTGGCTCGGCGAAACCAAAGCCAAACCTGCGGTAGGCTGGACGGCTGCACAGGCAACTGATAGAGATGAGCTTTTCTAAAGGTAAAGCCAAAGGGCATCATCCCCTCTCGTACCAAGCACAGCCCTTCCCAGGCGGAGCTCCCCCGCCCCGATACCAGC
>VXBX01006191.1:152437-195991 GCA_013400415.1 Scytalopus superciliaris
TGGCGGCGCGGGCGATGCTGGCGCGGAGGCCCCGGCAGGGCCCCTGGCAGAGCCTTTGGCAGAGCCCCTGGCACAGCCTTTGGCAGCGGGTCCTTCCCGGTGCGCCCGCCCCGCGTCGCCTGCAGCACCAGGGGCAGCCCCAGGGGCAGCCCCAGGAGAGGCCCGACCAGGTGAGGCTCCCCCGCAGCCCGCGCCGCGAACGCGGCTCAGCCGTGCCCAGCGGTGGCCGTGAGCTGAAACACTGGGAGGTTCACCTCCTCATGAGGGAGAACTCCTTGAGGCTGATGTTGGCGCTGCCCTGGGAGCTGCTCAGGTCGGTCCTGGAGTCTCCCTCTATCGCTGGAGACATTCCAGCCACTCCCGAACACCATTCCGGTGTGATAGGGTGACCCTGCCTTGGCAGGGGGGTGGGACTGGATCATCTCCAAAGGTCCCTTTCAACCCTGAAAACCCTTTCTCTCCTATCTTGCAAGGATTTGGTGCCGTGTGTTATTTGGAAGCTTGAGGAGCCTTTCAGTCCTTGGGAGATATTTGGGATTTTCTCTTTGAAATGAACAGACAGGAGTTTCTTGAGGCCACTTATTTGTAATTATTTAAAACAAAAAGACGCTTGTGACTTTCCAGACAGAACTACCTTACTATTGCAGATAGACTTCCAACTAAGAGGTGTAAGAATATCTTACTGAATGTCTTAACATACTTGCTACAGTGCCATTATTACTAAAATACAAAAGGCTCTTTACCTGTGAGAAGTCTTTTAGATTGCTCTGTAACAATCAGTGTGTCACAGAAATAAAGTTAGCAAAGTTATTTAAAAAACTTCAGTGATTCCCTAAGTGTCTCTTTTGGTTTCAAGGCATATCTTGCCCGCAGGGTTAAAAATAACAAATGTTCTTTATTTTGTTGTGAAGCTTAAAGATGTTAATAATGCTCTAATTTCAGCCCATAGAAATGGAGAATCCCTATAAAGAGCCTCCAAAAAGATGCATCTTATGTGGAATAGATGTGAACTATAAGAATGTGCAGGTGAGTTTGAAAACTCCTGTCCTTGGATGAAGGTATAACTGGTTTACTATTTCTAAATGTGCGTGTAGGAAGTCCCCAAGGATTAAAAAAAAAATCCATTCATTGGTGTAGGAGTTTAAAACTTGAAAATGTGTGCAGATAAGGGTCAAACAATGCAGTTGTAAGGTGCTCAAGCTCCTAGTTCTGTGTGAGTGTGACAGCTTTGTGATTTACCAAACAAGAGTCCTTGGTTACAATCCAGCTGTCATAGAGCTTAAATGCTGTGCACAGAAGATCCTGTCTAGCTCCAGGCTGTACTCTTTCTTCAGGCAGGACTGTTTTGTAAAAACAGATGAAAAAACTGAAAAATAGAGTGCAGGTAGCAAAATTAAGTAAAGCTCTCAAAAAAGCTCTTTAAACTGACTCTGATTTTCTTCACTTTAAGTAGCTTCTTTCCCAGTTTGTTTCTCCGTATACCGGCTGCATCTATGGCAGACATATAACAGGTAAGTGAAGATTTACATTAAATAATTTACTGGTTAATATTAATGTTCTTGTGAGTCTAAGTAACTGTTCATCAGCAGTCTTTCCCAAAGTAATTGCTACCAACTCTATGTATTTCGTAATGGTATTCCTCTGATGTAGTAGCCTGCATCAAGGAATGAAAATGGCCCTTAATTATATGCACTTTGTATTTAACAGAAAAAGCATTTTTCTAGGAAGACTTAGACAAAGCTAGAGGGAATTGTCAGTAACATCCCTTTCATCCTTTAGACTAATGGCTTGCTGAGTGTTGAAAATAATTAATCTCTTTAGGCTTGTGCGGCAGGAAGCAGAAGGAAGTTACAAAAGCCATTAAAAGAGCTCAGGTACTTGGTAAGTATGATTATGCTTCTGAGTTTGCTAAGTCAAGCCTACTTTTCTATTAAGAATACCTTCATCTTATCTTTTTACAGGATTTATGCCAGTTGTGCTTAAGAACCCACAATTTCTCACAGACCCCAAGATATGTAATATCAAGTATCCAGAATAATATACTGTAAGGAAATAAACAATAAAACAATGTTTCATGTTCATATGCTTGTTTACTGGAAATGTGGTTTTCTAGCACAGTGTGTGGTTGACTGAGGGGTGGACGTCAGTTGTTTTTTTATTAATGTTCTAATGAAGTCTCTAAAACTTACTGTCTGAAAGAGGTGTGAAATATTAAGGCAATAATGGAAACTGGCAGCTATATGGACCCATTTCTGCTCTCACAAGTCTTGCTGAAGTTCAGGTGGCTGGTTTTTTTCCCTTGCTGGATTGTAAGATGGGGAAATAAGTTCTGGTTTGCTAAGGATTAAATGGAAGTGTTTATATTGTGGCAGTTCAAGTAGACAGCTAATTCCATTAAGTTATCAATGTTCATTTGATGCTCCCTGCATCAGCTTCTGCTGAGGAAAGAGTGGTAAGAAAGCTTGTTCAACATCAGCTTGAAATTGTATTACTTTGAGGCAGTATGTGATGTGCGTATTTGGCTGATTGCATCGTGCTAGCATAGTCTTTAAACCCTGAGAGAGAATACAGATGGAACTCTGGAAGGCAAAATGAGGCAATGTCATTTGGACTTGTCTTTTTGCTGAACAGGATTCATGCACTGCAAAAAAAAAAACCAAAACACCACAAACCCTGTATGTTTTGCAAAAATGCACTATGTTATATACATCCCTGCAGTGATACAAATGGATACATCACTTGAATATGCTGGCAGTAGTTTTTGGTGTGGAGTCATCTGAGAAACCATTAACAGATCAGAAAGTAGGAGAGTGTGGGTATGCATTTATGTCTCTATTTTTTTCAAACACATCCTCATCTGTTTCAGTGCTACTCAGTGTAAGCTTCCTTTCCTGGTCACTGTCCTCTGGGTCTGGAAGTGATTCTTGGTGAAGCTGCAATGATCTCGATTTCTTGAATGACTTTGACACTGTTGTGCTCCCTCTGACTTTACGCTTGATTAGATGTCTTGTTTCAGCTTCAGTGAAGTCTCTTTCCTCTACCATGAGAGTAAGTTTGTCCATGACATTAATATTATGGTCAATGTTACAGCAGTTCTTGGATATCTGTCGGCCTTTGAAGGAAACAATACATGTCTGAAGTCCAGAATTGGGGAAAAATGTTTGCAGTGCCTGACAAAGGAGAACATTCTCCTTTGGCTCTCCTGGGTAGTTTCTGTCTTCTCCTGGAAAAAAAATTAAATTTGAGTTGCAGAACCTGTTGGACGCTCCTACCACTACTGTGTTGGCTGTCTCAGAAGTGTTTTCTGCTTCTGCCAGTTGAACCAGCTTTGGAAGTCTAAGACTGGCATTACATTTGGTTAACTTACCTGAACAACTCTGTTGCTTTTTCCTCTTTATTTCTTCTTTTAATTGTCTCACCTCTGCTAAGAGTTTCTCTACAGATCGCTCACTGACTTCTACTGTAAAGCATATTTTCTGCAAGAAAGAGAGCCTTTGATCAGATAAACACTACTCACAGAAGCTGACTTTAATCTTATTGCAAAATCCTTGAAGGTACTCACGATTAAACTGGACACAAAAGTAGTAAAAAGCTGAAGTAATGAGCTTGAGGTGGATTTTATAGATAACTTAAACCCTGTGTTGAATGAGGTGCAGGATGTTTAATTTGTTCCCATCTAAGCAAAGGAGATCTAACAAACTACAGATAGTACTCCTTCATAATAATCCTCTTGTGAGAATTTATTAGTGAACATGATTTATCAGTGTACTTTTATCAAATGGAAACTTAAATCTTCAACTTTGAGAACACAGTGTGCAGCTACTGATAGCAAATGGAACTCCCTGATCTCTCCCGATGCCCTTCCAAGACATGGGTTTGTTTCTCATGTAGTGCAAGATGTGGTACCCTCTGCTTGCCTTGGTTTTGTAGTACTGCTGAAGGTGAGGCAGGTATGCCTGGCTTACCTTCAGTTCCTCCTGCAAGGTGGCATACATCTCATTTATCTTATGAACCTCTTGCAAGGATCCATCTTCATGAAAGAATTCTGACCTGCGGACCAAGAATATAACTGTGTAATTGCAAGTTAGCTATCCCAGTGCTTACTTAGTGTGAGCTTTACTGAATGAAGAAGCATTTTGAGTTTCAATAGTAGGTGTTTATGTTGAGACAGACAGCTGGCAGAATATGGGACTGAACTAATTTCCAAGTGTGTTTTAAACGGTAAATAATTGCAGATAAGAGGACAAAATGTGAGCAGGATAAAGCTATAGCACTTGCAAAAGCACTTAAATGCTTTTATAGAAAAGTAAGTATAGTTATGATAATGTTAAGCTACAGCTGTTAGTAAATATGGCATATGTTGTACCTGTGTTGTCTTACTGCTCTCACAAAACCAGAAGATACGCAGGAACCAGACACTGTTCTGTAGCCTTGCTGTTCTGCCATACCCAGGTTGGTAACCACCAAAGGGACCTTCTGGAAAAGACTTAAAAAGCAGAAGTATGAAAACATGATCTACTAGCATCTAAAGGTCTCTCTTTGATAGTTAAAGGTTCTTGACCATTAAGCATCCCAGATGGGGGTTTACAGTATAGTTAGTCCTTGCTAAATGCATTACATCCCACGTAGATGAGGCTAAAGGCAAACTCCAGGAGCAACCAGATGCTGAGTAATGCCTGTATTTTTTCCCCCATTTCTGAGTACAATACACATTAATGCAATACTACCTTGTTAAGCCTAGCCTGTGGGCAGCAGGTTCCTGAAGATGGTTAACCACCAATTTAAATATTTTAATGATATGTTAAGAGAAACACCATGTATGGTTGAAGTCCTACACAGAAAACCAACTTGATCAAGAACAGCTTACGTACATAAATATGCTGACAGTGTCTGCCTGGTAATGCTGGCACTAGATATAAAGGCACATCCCAGGATAGAGGTCCAGGGTAAGCTTTGAATCAGGCCCTAGCAATATAAGGAGTGATCTTATATACATAAGTTTCAAGGGTAAAATAGACAGTGTTAATTCAGTTGCAACAAAGTAAAAGCTTTCAAGTTATAGCACATACTGTAGGAAACAAACCACTTACCCTTCCTGTGGCCGATGTAAGGCATGTTCCAGTCTGTAAGTAGAACAGCTTTCTGTCATCACACTAGAGGTTAGTAGAAGGAATACAAGACCCTGATTTGATAGGTGTGACTGCAAGTTCTTATGGAGAAGTCTCTCCCGGAATGTCATGGTCTGGTCTGTGTTGCGTCTGAATTTGTACCATCCTATTACACTCTGCAGGCAGAAGAAAATTCATTGCTACTGTTGAATCTGTGCTGTTCCTGTGTGTCACACTGCAGCAAGGCTGATTCAGTGCAAAGTCACGAGTCTGAATTGTTTGGTGATATATATATATACATATTCAAGCAGTTAGTTAATTGAAACCCTTAAAACATCTAAGCCTAATTCCAGTATGGCAACTTCTTTCCTTCTAAACCATGTGCTGAACTGGCCTGTTTCTGTGCTGAAGCTGAAACTCTGCAAGGTTTCTTCTGCTGTTTTGTGGTTTGTTTCATTTTAGCTTTTACCTTCCCCTTCTGAAACTTTATTCTGTTTAGAAGAATAGAGAAGACTAAATATTTTTGATCAAGTGGTGCTTAACCATTTGAGTGAGCTGATCTCAACTGATCTTAAGCTAGAAACTGGTAGAATTCCTTTACGATATCTGAAGTGTTCACTTGAGAAATGAATAAGAAAAAATAAAGTTGTGACATTTATGTAGACAATCCCTAGTCAAAGATAACTTAAACTGTTTTTTTAGGAGGAAAAGATGGTGCTGCCTTGACCAGCAGTGTGAGGAACTAGATAAAAGTTTTACCATGAGAAGAGAAAAAAGCTTGATGCAACAGATATTCAGAACAGCCTCTAAAATTTGAGTGAGCTCCTCAGTATGGTTTAGATTTGAAAATAAAGTACCTTCTTACAGCCTGATAATATTTTCTTCAGGGCAAGTTCATTCAGTTCTCCTGCAGAATTATAAAAACTAGAAGAAAAGTAGAACAATTAGAGGGGGGAAAAAGCTACTGTAGAAATAACTATTCCTTAGCATTCTGGTGCCGGCGGCTGTGGCCGTGTGGGTAAAGCCGCCGCCCCTGGATCCGTGCTCCTTCTCGGAAGGACGCCGGTTCGAGTCCTGCGGGTCTCGCTCTGCCAACTTCGTCCGGGCTTGCCCCGGCCAAGGCTTAGAGTGTCCCAGGGCTAAAGGGGGTGGGGCCAGTTCCGCGCACGCTGAGCTCCACGTAATAAATCCATTCGCGCAGGCATAAAAAGCATCGTCGTTCGCGACGGCTAGCCACACACAGCATTCTGGCAGTCATTTCACTTCAATAACTTTTGTTCTCCCCACTGCTATTAAAGCATAAGGATATGGTGCCACAGCTTCTCTGCTGGGACAGGGCAGGTGATTTCATTACTCCAACAGCTCTGTAGGTGGTCTTGTATAGCCCAGATCCTGTCCTGGCATCAGTGCCACTGGGATACAAGTTAGGAGTAGAATCTGTGTTCTCTCAACTATAAAACAGTAAGATGCTTTCAATTCGGTATAAAATGCATTTCTAATAACAGCTGGATTTATAAATTTTTAGAAAGGTTTGAGAAGGAAATTGTGATTCTCCCTTTACAGGGTCCCACCTATGATGGAACTCTGAATACTAGTCTTTGAAACTACTCCAGCCATGGGACTAACAAGTGTTTCTTTTACTGACCTACTCAGAAGCCTATGGCTGATGCTACCTTTTTATTTCTTTTTAAAAATTTTATTACTATTTTTGAGGGTGTATGCTTTCAGTAAAGCAATTCTTTTTTTCAGTACATTGACATTATTCTGCAGTTTATATGGTATTATAGCTCACCAGAGGTGCAGTGTGCTGTATCTCTGTTTCTATATACACAGACAAACACCAGAAAAAGACATAAAGAACCAAAACAGGAGTAACATAAGGCATTTTGCATCTGTTATTCCAAGAGGTTGATATGGCTACTGTAGCTGTGTTGGGTGATTTTCTCAAGCAATGTAATGTAAGTTTAACTCTTCAAGAGTTCAAGTTAGGGTTAGTTTTAACTTCTTCCTCTCTGTTTACTTAGGATTCTCACCTGAACAGCTGGTAGCATGGAATATGCTTCTGTATATCTGGGAAGAGAAAGTAATATTACTCAGGGTTCATGATATATACTCTTCTGTATGCTATGATCAGTATAAAACTCACAGACCAAGGACCAAGAAATAATTCTATACAATTTCTTAAAATCAAGTGCATTAACATCTAATTAAATAAGGTGAAGAAAGGACATATTTAAAAAATATATTCTAATCAGTTTGTTCAAATGTAAAGAGATCTACTTCTATAAACTGTACTTTTTTTGTATATTTTTCTATTTTGTCAAATGGAAAATCAAGGTGGGCATTTTATTTTTCTCTCTCCTGTCGAAGTAATATGTAATATGAAAGATTTCACTTGAGTTACTCTGCGGCAAGGCATAGATGCTCTTAGTACGAGGAGGCTGAAGAACAGAAACCCACAGGGTAGATAAATGGAAGGCTGACAACCAGAAAAAAAATGCCAGGTGATTTAATGGCATTCTAAATCCTTTCCTTTACCTAAATTCTCCACTGTTTTCATAAGTTAACTGAAAAAAAAACCTCCAAACTTTAGAGCAACTAAGTATGCCGGTGAGAATGTGATGACAAGACTGGTAGCTTGATCAATGCCACCACAAAAAATTCCCCCCAGTTTTGGTTCAGCTGTGAAGGAAAGCATTACACCTTAATTGTATCCTAGAGTTAAAACTAGAAAAAGGGTTGTAATTTCTCCCTACCATATTTTCTGGAAGACTGAAGAAGGCACATGCTCTATTACCTTGTTCTGTTTCTATTATCTGTACTCCATTAAAGGAATGGAGTTAACTGTGTTTGCATGTATACATATGTAAGTAGTATAAAATATAAAATCCACATCCACTTCAATCCCATGAAGACTATAAAGAAAAATACATCTGGCATCTGCTTAATGAAATTAATAAACTGACTGCAGCCCTCACACACAGTATTTTATATGCTCCAAGTGAGGTAATAGATGCTAATACATTACAGATCGTATCACTGAAATAAACCAAGGTTTTTCAGGGCAAATGTAGTCCAGGAAAGTTTGTGATGTGGCCAAAACAAAGGAGGAATTTAAACCCTAAATTGCTTTTAATGTGACATGGTATTTGGCAAAGAGCAGCTATTCAAGGAACTAAAAACTAGTATTTTAGATTCCTGTATTTTCTGCAGTAAAATTGTAATTGTTTTAGCAATTAAAATGTTAAAAAATAACCTTTCCATGTTTTTCACATCAGCATGGACTCCTGGATTTCACAGCTTTACTATTGCTGTAAGTTTTTGATTCAAAATTAAAGCATTTATGCACTGCCAGAGACCAAGCAGGGTATTAAAAATAAGGACAGACTAACCGATTGTATAAACAACTTCAACATCGTCCATTTGTGAGTCGGTAATGCTGTTCTTGGCTTCGCCTTTCACATCTCCAAGGAGGAAACCTTCCTTTAGAGGGGAAGAAGGAAGCGAAGCGTTCCATTAACAGCGGCATTGCACAAACACTCCGTGTGAGGGGAAGAGGAGGGGCAGTGACAGGATCCCTGATCCCTGTGGGGAGCAGCGACAGGACTGGGAGCAGCATGAAGCTGAGCCGGGGGAGGGTTGGGTTGGGATGGGAATGGGGAGAAGGCCCTGCCGGTGCTGCCCCCCAGCCCATCCCAGCCCCTGGGCCCGGCAGGATGGCCGCGCCGCTCTGCACACAAAGCAGCGCCGGCAGGGCCAGGCCCGGCGGCGGCTCGGCCTGCCGGGGCGGCCCCTCATTCCCTCCCTGTCCCTGTTCCTGTTCCTATCCCTGTCCCTGTCCCCGGGCCCGCCGCACCCACCGTGTCCGAGTCGGTGCTGAGGTGCTGGAAGGCGAGCGCGCCGAAGACGAACCCCGAGAGCAGGGCGGAGGTGCTCTCGCCCTCCATACCCGGCGGAGGGAGGGAGGGGGAGAGGGAGGGAGGGAAGCCGTGAGGGAGCCCGTCCGTGAGGGAGGGAAGGAAGCCGTGAGGAAGCCCGTCGGTGAGGGAGGGAGCCCGTCGGTGAGGGAGCCTCCAGCGGCGGGCGGCGGCAGCGCCCCGCAGGGAGGATGCCCCGCTCCGGGACGGTGCAAGGAACGCAGAGCCCACGGGCCGCAAGGACACAAGCTGAGGGAGAAACTAATGGAGGCACCTCAGCAACCGTGCCGCAATCAGCTCCGAGTGGTGAAAGGTGGTTCTCTCAGGGGGAGATGGCAACCACTGACACACGGCCCCCAACTCAAGCCCACCAACCCAAAAGAAGGGAGAGACTGAGCCTGTAGGCTAAGCAGCATGAGAAGCAAGAGAATCATTACCCAGTGGAGTACAGAATACTAATTAAACAGAGAACTATGGAGCTTGTAACCAAAAAACATTAATGCTCTTGTTTGCTAAAATGCGTAAATAGCAAGTCGTTTTGGTAGTCGGCACGCTCGGTTTGTGAAATACCACAGAGCGCCTGTGATTGTGCAACTCTGAAACAGATAACCAAAGTCTCTCTCTCTCCCTCTTGAGTGTGTAATCACTGACTTGTTGCATGCCATGCAATGAATCTGAGTTTGTGAACAACTGTGCCAGACCTCACCTCCCCTGCACCTGCCTCTATCCTCCCCCACTCTCCCAGCCTCTTCCCGCCACCTTGCCTGATGAGACTCCTGGAAAATCAGCCCTTTCGGTTGGCCTTAAATGGTGCAATTCTCAAGCCTAAACTCCTGGAAGCTGAAACAATGGAAGCAATACTCTGATTGAGGGAGGCTGGCCGGTCCCCTGTGTCTCTGGGAGGCTTTTGGGGTGAAGGCCTGTGGGTGCAGCCCAAGGACTTGTCCCGAGGGTGAGGCCACGTGTCCTGGCCCCATCCATGGCTGCCAGTCCCCTGCCTGCAAGCTCTGGGACCTGATGCAGCTCTAGGCTGAAAGGCAGGACCTACACTCACGAAAGTGTCTTGCTGAGCTGCATGACAAGCTGTAGTTTGAGGCTTTCATCAAAAAGCCATTTAAACCGAGCTGCCTGGCCCACATCATCTTGCTGGGAGTGTGGGTGGAGTGAGCTGTCCTCATGTCTTGGGAGTGGGAGGATTGTGTCATGCCAGCCTGCAATATGAAAAGGCATGGCACTGGCTGAACTCCTGTCCATAACGAGGCTGTGTCTTTCGAAACAGGACATGCATCTGTGAGTATGTCTGGAGGTGCACTGCACTGTTTAGGATCATGGTGAGAATCTTCTGAGTTAATAACCTGGTGAATTGTGATAAGGAAGTAATAAAATGATAATGCTGAAGAATGATCTGATAGCGGTAAATTGTACAACTTCTTCCTCAGATACAGACTGAGTTTGCAGAAAGTACTTCTGTATTTTTTCAGCTGTCACATTTTACTGCTTTTTAATAAGTGTTGTAACATATTTTTGCCCATTTTAGCAGGTGTTGCTGACATCAGAACCAGGATAAAGCTCTAGAAAACAATTTCAGGAAGGGAGACTTAAAAGTGACAACATTCTTTGAAATATAATCAGCAGTCTGATATAAAGGCTGCAGGAGTTTTACCTGTACATATCAGGAGAGCAAATGTTTGATTTCATCCCTCACCAGGACTATAGGTAAGCAGAGTCAGCCTTAGCCACTAATTTCCTGGCTCTTGAAATAAGCTGTATGCTCCTGTGGTCCTTCAAGAGGTATTTCCATGCCTTTTGGGTCTCACATATGTTCTTTTAGGTTGCATATAAAATTATTAATGTTTACAGTGTAATTTTTTTCCCTTAAAACTTTTTGGTAAGATTTAGGAGAATGGTTAGTTCTGGTGTATTTATATTTAAATCAGATTCTTTGAGTATTATTTAATATATGTGAATGATGGCATTATTTAGAAGAGGAAAACTGTTGTGATTCTTAGCTGTTGTTACAGTGGAGAGAGGGGCCAGCTAAGACTTTTGTTTCTCAACACACTCATAAATGATCTAGATCTCTCGATAAGGGGATGGCAAGTCTCTGCATGATACAGAATGATGGACAAGGGTAATGGGAAAGAGCTAGTATGCATTTCTTGCAATGCAGGCCATGTGGTATTAAAAAAAGGGGGTAATAGGTACAACACAACTGAAGTGATACATTGCAACAAACGATCCCATTATGGACTGCGTTGCCGTGGTGAAGCCAACAAGAACAGATGGATATGTCCAACTTCCACAGCTGTTTGTGGAGAAAATTATGAAGACGGGCACAAATGCTGATATCATTCAGGAATTTCCCCAAAGGACTGTGTGCTGCATTTGCAGTCACTCCTAAGCCAGAGCTGGGAGAAAATTGTGTGTTTAATCAATGTAAGAAATCCTGGGCACCAACAAATTATTTTACTGCATTCAGCTTTGATGATGCACAACCCATAAATAAGGTTTATAATGACAGTATATGAGATACATATTGAAAGGCATGTAATGCCTACACATCTGTGGGTATCTATACATTGTTGAGGCAAAAAAATGTAGTCAGAACAGGTGGTGGATTTCCCTGTTTTGTGATACAAAGACTCAAATCTGTTGTAAGCTACAGGATACAAAAAATAAGGTTCTGCAATTGTTGAATTTATCTTGTGTAGAAACAGTAATGCTTGTGCGGTCAGAGCTGAATATGTTACAGTCATCCTATTGAGTGATACAGTAGTTCAACATACTTCAGTGTTTTCATAATTCAACTGTTGATGGCCAAAGATAAAGCCTAAATAGCACAGTCTTACCGTGGTCAGATATAAACACACATCTGTTTAGTGGCGTAGATGGGATCTGTACAGACCTTAAGAGCAGCAGACATAGATCAGTTAGAGTGCTGATGCAGAGGAGTACATAGTTGCACTTAAATGCATGAAGACAGTGTGGTTTCTATAAATAAATATTGCACCTGACATTGCTTACCATGCAATAGATGATCTTTAAGGTTATTCTGGACTTTTGGAGGATTTTTCACCAGTAAAGCATGAGCCTCAGTCTTGATATCAAAACAAAACTTTCAGAGATTATTTCTCCCTTGAGCAGCAATCAGGTGAGGAATTTGGTGAATGTGAGGTTGAAACATTGAGAAGACATAAGCAAAACCCAAGAAGGTTATATACAAAATATAAATATATAAAGGTTAATATAAAGGTTATATATAAAATAACTGCATTTGAAAAACATGTATTCCTGGTATTTTTCATGTGTGAGTACACACTTCAGAATTACTGGAGGGCAGAATGCTCTGGTCAGTCCTGTTTGAAAGACTTCCTTATCCTGCAAAGCATAATACTGGTACCCCTGGATGTTAAGTGATGCTGGGAAATGAGCCCAGGCTTGCTCTCTTGACTCTGTGTCATTGGCTTACAAGGATTTTCTAAGTAGATCGTTCTGCTTTGTAGCATGGCAAAACTCACACAGAAATACCAGGGAATCCTACAACTGGAATCAGAAGGACATTTAGCAATAGTAACACCTTCATGTGCCCAATGGCAATGCCTGTACTTCTCTACTTCTAGATGTACATGATCATGTTGCAGCTCAAAACACTTAAACAATCTACCCTGTATATTTACTACAAAAAAGATCAGCTGATAGATGGTTGACCATGATTGATAGTCATGGTCATTGTCATTTGCCTCAGGTAGAAATTTATCTTTGTTAACCTTTAGGGAACATATTACATCAACATCTGAAGCACAACCTGGTTGAGGCTGATGTGTCAGTGTTCCTTTGGAACAGTATCTGCTGGGGACATACAGTGTTCTGGTACTCTGATAAGAAAGGCATTACAAGAAAGGCAGGCTGCAAACTCCTGTAGGACATTGCCTCAGATTCACTGGAATAATTAGTATTGAACAGGAAGGAAGCATACTTGAAAGAAGTCGTTCCCAAAATTTCTGTGAATGTGGGATCCCTTCTCTTTGAGGTCACTCCAAGTGTTATTTGCAGTCTGTGTCTGCAGTAGGGAGTGTATCAGAGGGAAGGCAGACTCATAGTGGCACTTCTTGAAAGCTGTTATGTGTTATTGCAGTTTTTTATCTGTTCACAGTGTATAGACACCTGCTTGAAAGCTGACTGCTGTATAGCCACTCCTGTGCAGGAAAAGGCTGTTCATCCCTGATTTAATTCTTCCGTGTAAGGCACTACAGATAGACTGAGGCCCATGCTGTGTTTGCTCTTCCTTGCACTGAAAAAATAAATGGGTCATAATTCCAGTTCCCCCTGACAATTGGCAATTAGGCATTAGGCAATGTTTTGCAATAAGAGATTAGTAGAATGACCTCAAGGGATTGAGAGCCAAGAGTAGGTAGCTGACACCCATTCCATCTCCTTTTCATTTCCCTAGGAGACCAGGAATTGTTTCAAGTGAATTTCTTATGCTTGTGGGTGTCAATTTGAGATTCATTAAATTAAAGATGGCTTTGCTCTTGAATTCCTCCTGTGTCACCGGCATCCCTTTCTTCGAAGTTGGATTTAATGAACAGAGAGTTTTGCACATTGTCTTGCAGCTTTTCTTGACATACTAGCAACTCTTCAATTCTTTCACTTTTTTGGGGAATACCATCCCTATGGCCTCCTCTTTCATAACCCTGCAAGGGGCTGGGGCTCCCAGGCTGGCCCATGAATTCAAGATGATGCTTTCATTGCAGTGGGTTGTTGCAGTGCTGTGTGTCCAGGAGCAAACTGAGTGGAGTAAGTGTAGGAATTACCTTTTGCTGTGTGGGTGAAAAGCAATAGACTGTCAAGACCTCTCTATTTGTTCCCCCTCTAAACCTGTTCTACCTTTTTTTTCTTCTGATATACCTGTGATAATTGTCTCAGCAGCCCTAAAAAAGCTCATTGGTCTTGAACTGAGTGGTTTGCCAGGAAAAATTATAGCTGACAAAGGGCTGCATTCCCATAATTAAGCGTGATGGAGGGCTGAGTATGGGTGGGGGTTGCTTGCTCTCTGTTTTTCTGAGAAAGTGACAGGGAAGAATTACAGTGTCTGTTTGTGCTCCTGTGGGGCAATATGTGGGGGGGAATATGACTTTGTAAGAGTTAGACATGCAGTGCAAATTATAAGGTTTCACAGGATGGAAAACAATTCTCCCTAATTCAGGAGAGGAAACATCATCTTCCTCCCACTCAGGGTAGGGAAGTCTGTCTTTTCTTCTATCCTTTCAAGAAAGAATCCATCTTCTGTGTGCCTAAACTTATTGGTGAGGCATCTCATTAGGTAAGTCACCATATCTTCCTGTTACTTTGTGGCGTCCTATCAATACTTAATTTTGCCCACCTTTCGTGCCTCAATCAGGTCCCAGAAACTACCTCCACCCTCCCGCCCACGAAGCTTTTAGCACCCAGGCGACATGCATACTGATCCCCTGTGCTGGGGCTGATGACAGCTCTTCAGAGGCTCTGTGTTGTGCCAGGTGGATCAACACTCGCTCATCCAGCTCTCCACATATGCCACCCTAGGGAACATGTGTTAGCTGGGCAAGCCACTCGAGGAAGAGACCAGAAATGAGAACGTAAGGAATGGTAGCTAAACAGAAATGGGTGAGCAAAGCTGTCTTACAAGCAATGAAGCATTGTTCCTAGGGAAGCCTAGAACTGGAGTCTTTTGGTGGGGCAGGTGAGAAATAATGGTTACCGGTGTACTTGGCAGTGGCAGCGTGATGGGGGAGTGAGGGGCTTGAGGTTGCCATTGAGAGAAAGAGCAATGGGAAGGCAGAAACCAACAAACAAGCCAGCAAGATTTTGTAGGAGATACAGAAGGCTCAGAAACGAGTCATCAAGGGGAGAGAAGGTAAAGAAGCCAAGTAGTGAGAAGATGCCAAAGAAAAGTTAGATTGCTGAAAAAGACTGAAATGTACCTACAAAGATGTCAGGGATGCCACTCAGCAGCAAATCTGAAGATACAAAAGCTACTTGACTCACACAAGAAGCATGCTGTGGACTCACGTGAGCTTGTAACATATCAGGATAGTGCTTGTTGGTGCCTGGGCATGTGGTATAAATCAGAGGACTTAGAGGTGGTGCAGCCCACTCTGATACCTGTGCTTCTGTACTGACTGGAGGGTACTGGGTGCACTTCCTACAGAGGATCTTTGGGTCTGCTTTCTTTTCTAAGGAATCTGGTTTGTGTGTACCGAGGCTGCTCCACAAACCAGACAATGGTACCTGGGAATGGGGATATTTTTATAAGGATAGCCCCAGCTTTAGACAAACATGCCAATGTATGCAAAGGGAAGATCTTTTGTGGAGTAGCATTTCACTGTCTTGGAAGTTTTGCTCCTTCTACCAAGGTTAGCTAATTTGTTCTGTGAGAAGGTTGTAAATGAGAAGCTGGTGGACTCCCCTCAAGTTCTAGAGATAGTTATTCACCTCTGTATCTTCTGTGATGTGTACAAAAAAGCAGGAGAGAGGTGGGTGTAAGTGGCTGAACTGGGCCTTTCCTAAAAGATACTGTATTAAATTATTGACATTTGATAGGACAGACGGAGAAACTGGATTATCTATTGCATTTCAATTCTGTAATTGAATAGATGCAAAGGTAGATGGCTTGTTACTTCACCACAGTGTACTTTGTAACCCTGTAATACAGGCTTTTTGGCTAATTTCTGGTAGAGCAGTGGAGGGAGCAGGCTTATCATATTGTCAGTCCCTGCCTGCTGAAACTTGCATCTTCCTTTCACATGTGTTATTAAAAAATAAAATAAAAAAGCCTGACTTGTACCTCAAGCTTCAGTTTCATTCCTTTGGTCAAATACCAAAACGAGGAAGTTATTTACCCATGAAGTAGAAAATCAGACTAAATAAGTCACTACTTTGGGCAAATGTCAGTTGGAGAAGTGCTTCATGAATACTCAATAAGGTTTAAAAGAGCAGATTTTAGGCAGTCTGAAAACCACACCCACCTAGTTCTGTATTGTAATTTATTGGCAGGACACCTTGTGAAAACCAGTTGACACATTGAAAACTCTTCTTATTGGCAGTATCTAATTACCTAACATATATTATTACTTAGCATGTTTTTTCTTTCTTCTCCCCCGGTGAGTAAATGCTTATCAATTACAAGGAAGTGGGTGGAGTTAGGGCGGGATAAAGGGCAGAAATCATGTTATCATTGAGAGTGTCTGTGGTGTCAGGCTTCAGAGAGCAGCAGTCTTCATCTAGAGATAGCTGTGGCTCTTACAATGTGTAATTTTTATTTGCTTCTCCCTCTTGGAGCTTGCTAGATTCTCCACTACAGATGAGCATATGTTCTCAGAAAGGCATCTGGTTGGCATTTTGGAGGAGTAAGCATGGAAGAAAATAGAGAGGGCCATGGCTTTGCAGAAAGCAGGATTTTGTCTGTCTGGATGATCTTGTTTGTGGTGTTAGTTTTGTTGCCTTCGATTTTTCGAGTGTCGTTGGGGATTTCTCATGTCTATGTGAAAATTCTAATAAAAATATTAGAGGTAAGTTGAGAATTAGGTTCAAAAGGTATGTGCTTGCTACAGGATATGTTTAATAATAAAAGTCTGTACATTTGATATAGAAACCATAAAAGTCAGCAGAAAGAATTCTGTTAACTTGGATGTGTGGTTTGAAGCTTTATTTTAATGTGATAGTCTTTTGAGTGGTGTTTTTTTAAATGATATCTAGTTATGTGCTGGTTTATATATAATCTGCTACTGGTTTGAGGTTTTCTTGCATTGAAGTAGAGACTCCGTGACCTATTCTTCTAATTCAAGCTGGTTAAAGCCCTTCATGCAAGTGGAATATTCATGGCAAGTTAAATATAAACAAAAAGATGTATTAGTTTTTAGGAATTGGTAAGTAATAAGAACATGCATTTTAGATGTACATAAGATTCAGTGGTTTTATTTGGATTATTTTAATTACATGGTATTAATATTCTAGGTAAGAATATTGACTGTGTGCTGCTTCTTCCAGATACAAATCTGTGGAAAGCAGCAGTTGTAAGTTCTGTTGTATGAAACTTGACTAAGCCATGCAAACCTCTAAACATGTAATTTTTGTAGGGATGAGCAGATCATGGCTAAGATCCTGATTCTGCTGCTATCTATAAAAGGTTTCCAGGGCTTTTAATAAGCCAGAATTTCATTTAGTTTTCAAGTTTGACTTTTCATATCCATCATTAGCCAGAAGTAGGTGCAGTGAATTCATCATATTGAACAGTGAAGCATTTTCATTTTCCAGAAGATTAACTTTGTGCTTCTGTGAATACACTTTCTACTTGTGGCAGAAAACATCTTACTAGTATTGTTGCCATTATTATTATTAAGCTGTTGGAGTTACCTATTTGTGCAGTAGAACATGTCTGTAGCAGTGTGATATAGTTAATATCATGGCCATCTTACCTTGCCAATTCTGGGGTTTTTTTTCGTCTTGTAATTCTTCTGTCTCTTTTTTGTTCATGTTTCCTTTGTTTTGTTTGTTGGTTTGTTTTTTTTTTGTTTTGTTTTAATACTGATTAAGGGTTCTTGGGCAGGATCTGTCTTCAGGTGTATGAACATCATTTGGCACAATGCAGTGGACTGCAAAGTTTAGAGGTTACTTCTTTTTTCAGATACTGATGTAAATGGGAAATGACTGCCTGCAGTGACTATATGTAACGCTGGCCTTTATATGTGATTTTTTTAACCAGCCAGTGATATGCTAATGAAATTCTTATTGGTATTCTGATTAAGAGGCATTCTCCTATCAAACCTGAGAAGGTCTTGGGACAGCTTTGCAGTGAGCAGATACTAAAATAACTTCTATAATTTTTCCCCTGTATGCTTCCCAACTTCGAGGGGCGTTTGACCCACTCACTGTGTGCTTTATGTAGGAAGGCCCTTCTCTTTTGTAAAGCATATCAGATGTTTTTCCTTTCCACATTTTTTGTAACAGGTTATGAGCATCACAATTTTGTGTTTGCAATGTGGAGGATCAATTTATCAAAAAAGAAATAATTAAGTTAATTGTTATGTGATCAGGTGTAGCCTTTTATGTCTAGTTCCCCTTGGCCACAGCAGCTAATAACAGGAACAGCACAGCTCCATGCACTGCAGTTCAGGCTGGCTTGCTTTGTTCTTTAGTTCAAAGTTGTTCCCTAACCATCCAATGGGCAAAAAATAAGTTTCCTCTGTTTTCATCTTACAAGTAATTCCAACTATTTTCTTTGAAGTATTGTTCACGTGCTTCTCCTTGTGCCAAAAGAGTAACTAAGAGCTATCTTTGTGGGAAATGGGAGAGAGGATGGAGGAGCGCTAGGTCACCTTTTCTTGTGCTGTGGCCCTTTCTTTGCAAGAAGGGGTAGGACTGGGAAATGCTGAGTTAAAGCTCATGCATTTAATTTCTGGGCCTGTCCTTGGAGTCCTGGGGCTCACTCACCAGAATATGGCCAAACCTGCAGCTTGGGATACAGCCCTTGTTCAAGAAATAAACAACTTGGCATTGAAAGCCTAGTGAAGTGTCAACTGGTTTCTGGCTGTGACATTATCTACCTGAGATATGGCTGATGGGGTGATGCCCAGGGACTGTCCATGGTTCCTGTGTTTATCTGGAAGGGTGAAATAGGATGCCTTACTGGGTAGCTAAGCTGAAAATGCCACGAGCAGATGTTTAGTCATGTATTAGCACACTATGGATTATATTGCAGGAGTATCAGTGCTTTAGGAAGGACCGAACAACTGGTTGATGTTTCAGCAGAAATCCAACCTTGAGACTATGACTGGATTCTCCATTGGATTGCATTTGATTTAGCCTGTTACATAGACCAGCAAAATTAATAGAAAACTTCTCACCTGACAACACTTTATATTTGTTTCTTACAGCTATAAATGGTAAACGGAGAGGCAGAGGGAAAATGTGTTTTATTTTCCTCCATCTTTGTCAACTTGAGAAAAATAAGAGTAGACGTTGAAATCAAAGACTTCTAAGTCAAAAAAATGTTTTCCAAAGAAAGCATATCTGTAGCCCTTACTGAATTTGCCAGGAGAAATAAAAACAGAATAAAGCTCAAATTTTCAGATCTATTGCTAAGGGATGAGTAATGGTGGCATATGATAAGTGAGTGATTTCTGGACTTCACAGAAGTATTTTAGCACTGTGAATGGTGACTGGAACAAATGGAAAATATGTAATAATGTATGGAAATAATTTGTACCTTCTGTTACTTTTCCATCAAGGAATCTAGATACTTGTTGTTTTAGAAACAAAAAAAAACAAAACTTTTTTCAAGAACAAGATTTAAGGTTTGAAAATTTGGGGGGTGACTGCTTTTGTGGGTTTTTTTGTACTTTTTTTTTTTTTTTTTAGGACATATTAATAACATAAGAGCAAAAGATCTTCAATTGCATGACTGTTAGCCCATAATTACTATTGTTACCCTTAGTTTATCCTTAAAACATTTCTGGAAGTGATAAAGATGAATGTGGTTTGGTTTCTGATAGGGTTCTGATTTTTCTCCCATATGTTTGTAAACTTTTATTTGTAAATAATGTGTTTTCTCTGAGCTTTGTATTTGCTTGTCTATATCAGGGTTTGGTGGAAATGACAATTTCAAAGTTGTTCAAAAGATAGGGACATTATTCCAGCTGTTACAAAAGAAAATGCCTTTTCTAGGATGAAATGCTCTTGCAGTCCTGTGGAGAGTCAAAGAAATATATTAAACAGCTGTAGCTCTACTTGCCAAGAACCTTCTGGAATTTTGGGTTCTGAACTTCTGTATGAAATTAGAGCATTGTTGTTTCTTGATAAATACTCACATGTAGAAAAGACATCAGGCAGCTAACAGTTGTGAATGGTCTTTGAATTGATAGCTTGGCTGTACATGGAAGAAGCTTATATGCTGTAAACTCCCACTGGGGTATGGGCAGATGCTGCAGACACTTAAACTAGTGCAAGAAGCTCCCTGCTGTGCTTTCAAATCCATGGGTATCCTGAGCTAGCTTCTGTATCAAAACCCAAACACATTACACCTGTGCTCCTACCCCAAACAAATGCTTGTGACTTTTCTCAACCCTTTTCATCAACCCTCTCTACAGCAGGTAGGAGATCTGTGAGTCCTTTTTACAGTCTGACAGTGGGCAGTCACATCCTCTCAGACTTGCAATGTAATACTCAGATCATTTGATCCGGCTTCTTGGTTGTGATGGGAAAGGGGAAAGGAGGCCAGATGAAAAGGACTGTTGGATGAAAAGGTCACAAGGGCTTGATCTGAGATGGTGATTTTAATTTGTGCTAAAAATCTACTGATGTTCTCTGTGCCATTGTATTGGAAGATTTTACATGGAGTAATTGCCCCAAAGCCTTTGTCACACATGAGAAAAGCCAGTGTAATGGGTGATTAGAAAAGCCTTTTGTGAGAACATGGGAGAAGACACAGTAAAATATGGGGAAAGAGGCAAAACTGAATTATTACATAGTATGAAAAATGGAGAGAAAGAAGTATGAAAAAAAGTGAGATTTCAGAAAATGAGCATTCCATATTGTATAGCTTTTCATGTCATGTGCTATGTAAAAAAATAGGTAATTATTATAACCCAGTAGTGGGCACTCTTACTATGTTTAGAATGTAATTACAGGGAGTTCAAACAAATGGACTGTTGGAGTCCAGTGCTGTCAAGTCTTCAGGTTCAGGGATCAACCACTGGATGTTTGGATTCCTTGTGTCCTCATCACTTCAGAAAGGAGAGCGAGGAAGGCACAGCAGCTGAGTTCTCATTCAGTCAGCAAACTAAGGAATGAAGTTGCTACATTTAATACTTAAATTCTGTGTTAGTTGCAACATCTGTGTTTTTTTTGTAAGGCATTTAAAACATCCTTTCATTATTGTTTTGCAACAAAGACCAGCATGACAGCTCTGTCTCAATACTGTGCAATACAAAAGTGATCACAGAGACTTATTTGATTTTTAAAAACAAATTATACATACAGATGCAGAACAACATAGTAGCTACTCTGCTGTGTCAGTCAGGAGTTTAACCCAGACAGATGCTTTTGACAGGCCTCAATTCAATTGCTCCAAGAAAAGCTGAAGAGCTGGGTGGTTGTATGGCCAGATTCCCTCCTAGCTCCTTGTTGCCTCAGCCTCCCATGCCAGTTCATGAGTTAGGCAAGTTTTGTGTCCCATGATGATTTTCACCTATGTTTTTTTGTAACTGCTCCCATTTCAGATGATGGTGTGTGTCCTGGACAATGAACTCACAACTTTTGTGGAAATATATTGCCTTTTCTTGCTTGTACACTCTTCCCAACACTTTCATATGATAAACCCCAGTTCTTGGATTGGAAGAGAAGATGGATAACTGTTCCTTATGTAGCTGCTCTGTGCCAGTCCAGGCTTTGTTGACCTCTGTCCCGTGCCATCTTGGCCAGCTCTTCTCCAAGCTGACAAGCCCTGTGTAACTGTTTAGCCCTTGAACGTTTGTCCTCATCTGCCTTGTCCCCTGCCTTTGTAGCCTTGACTATTTAGTTACAGCTGCTTTAGTCTCACTCTTTCGCTGTGCTATGAGGCAAGACTTTATAGTTTACTAGTAACCTTTATAATCTTTTTGTTGGTTTTGACTTGTCTTGCTCATTTAAATTAATTAACATATATTTTGCGTCGGCTTTGTCAGTAATTATCACCCTTTTTCTATCTGGGAATCAAAAGCCAGCCTCCCTGAGGTATTCCAAATCCTTCAGGACAGTATGAGCAAGCTTGTTTCTGGCAGTGCTTGCCAGGTGCCTTTTTATGTAGGAGGACCATGATAGGCAAGATAAGGGTGGTAGACAGGAGACAGGAAAGCAGAGAGTAAGGCAAAAGGCTTTATTTGTCAAGCTCAGTGATTTTTATTCATTTTCCTCCCTCATGCCATACAACTATCCTAAAAGATACTGGGGAAGGGGTGAGGACCAGCAGTACATCATAAAAGGTTTTACTTGCCGCATGTCTTTACTCTCTTTTGCAACATTCCTGTACCTGTTCTGTATGTTCTTTCATTTCTCAGTGTGTGGGCTGCTGTTTTCATGACATCCCCTGGCTCCACAATTCTGAATGACTCTCCATGTATTGCAAAAGATGGAGAGAGGTGATGTACCTGTTGACCTTTTCAAGAGAATAATTGGGAAGTATAGACAAGGTGAAGGTCTGTGGTGTGGGTTTTTCTTAGTTTCTTCTTTTTTGATTTTGTCTGTTTGTTTTATGGTGTTCTAACAGATGGCTTGCATGGAGCTTAAAATACCCCATTCAAAACTTATTCTGCTTTCAGGTTTTTTTCTTTTCTTTTATGATGGTTGGTTAAAAAAAAAAGTCAACTAAGAGTAACTAAAATATCCTAATTATGCCTTGGCAAAGTGTCCCTTTTTTATTGACTTAAACTTTAACGCTACAGAAGGAGCTGGTAGAGAGCATGCAAAATGTAAGGATGGAAGAAAAAGCTAGTTGATGTTGTTGGCACATGCAACACGCTGTAGTGTCGTGAAGACTATTTGAGATCAGCTTTGTGGTGACTTAAATGGCTGCACACATCACTAAGGGGGAAATACACTTTATAGCAGGAGTTTACCCTGAAGCAGATGGGTTATCCTTAGCTGTTGTAGATGGGCAGCTTTAATAACAGGTGAAGGCATAAGCTGAGTGGGTTATTGATTCTTTGATAATGAGCAGAGCCTACACTTAAGCATCCTGTGTCCTTTGTTAGACCAGATCTCTTGACATAAATACAGGAAGATCCAGGACTCACTAGAGCCACTCTTTATATTATGAAAGCATTCAAATTGGTGAAAATTTGAAAAATTAGATATATTGGTAGATTTGATTTTGCTAATGGAGATTTTAATGATGTTCTGCATGGGGAGGAGAAACTTGGTTTAGCTCAAAAAGGTGAGGTGAAAGACCATTACCAAAGCTACTCCTTCAGAAATACCATGGATACAAAATGCTGCTGTCTCTGTTTTTTGTCAACAGAAATCATATTAATGCCTTAAAAGTGAGGCAATCTCTTTTATTCTTTAAAGTCCATTTTTTAGATCTATTTTTCCAGCATCATTCTAATGTCAGTGATAGTATTCTGCATAATCCTATTGCCTGAAGCTAACTGGAGAAGAGAGAGTTTTGAACTCATGGGTCTCATAGTCTCTATGAGACTATATCTATGTTGTGAAAAGTTTGAGCCAAACAGTTTTTCCTGGACATAGCAAAAAGCTGTCTATGTAACAAATGAAACAGGCAGGACAGCCTTCAGGATTAATTTGCAAAATGAAAATCTAAGACCTGGTACAAGTAAAAGAGTCTCAGACAACTCACCTAAGGTAATTACAGAATGTCTGGAAATGATGAAATTAAAACTATCAACATCTGCTTTTCTTGTTTTGGGAACAGTGGGCCGCCCTGCAGATTGAGGAGGGAGTAAAACAGCAGAAGGCGCTGGCACTCAAAAATTTAATCTCCACTGGTAAGATCTCTGAATGAAGGGGACACAGCACTATTCATCTTGTAAAAAGGCAACTGTTTAAAAATCTTACTTGGAAAGGATTTTGATGAGCAAATAACTGTTGAAGTTACAAAGCCACAGAAGTCTGTTATAAGCAAGATAATCTGTGAATTATTGAGTCTTCTGGAATAAAAGGAGTTAGAGCCTAGTGGGGGTATAGAAAGACATTGCTGATAAGCATTTGGGAAGCTGTCCCTGTTTTCATGAGTATTTTGTGCTTTCTGACCCCATCAGCTGTCTTTTTACAAGACTGAGAGAACTGAGTTGTCTTTGCTCTTGACATTGCTCTGCATGGGTTCTCTTTTGTTTCTTGTAACTCCTAGCATGCAAAAACCCCCCAGGTCTCTCAAGTATAGAGGAGTTACAGCATCCCACGGATCACAGTTAAAATTTGCATTCTTGTCTAGGCATGAGGATAAAATCTGAGTAATTGTTTTTCCTCAACTCTTTTTTCTTTCTTCTTTGACCTAAGGGGAGTGGGTTAAGTTGTCATAGCAATCATTTTACTTGTAGTGCCATTTTTAGTCATTAGTCACATCGACTGCTTCATTTGCCAGCTAATAAATTTTGAGTTTGATGGTTTCCTGGATGTTGAAGGTTTGACTGAAGTGCAGCTGCAGGAAAGTTTTGTGATTCTGATCAGGGAGTAGTAGTATGTTGAGTAAGATAAATTAAGTGTATTTTGAATAATGCATATTTAATGTCATCCAATACACCCCCTCCAAAAACAAACAAACAAACAAAAAAGAAATAACCCCAAAAAAGCAAACAAAAAGGCCAAGTGTTAGGTATGAATCAAGACAATTTTACTCACTGTAACCAGCAAGATAACAATCTGGTCTTAGAGTGATCTCAGCAAATACACTGAAACTTGCTGTGTCCTATGGGGTATAATTTTACAAATAGCAGAGCATAGATATTTTGTCATTTTTCCTGTACAATGTGTCTGTGTTACACTATGTCTGTCTCAAGGGTGGGGAAATCTAGACACTTTCAAATTTCTTGGTAGTGAAGGGACTCTTAAAGGAGGAGGGATGGGGGAAGAGAGAAGGCTCTGAAAAAAAAATACAGAGGAAGGTGTTTGTTACAGCTGGGAAAGAGTAAAACTAATCAGCAGCAGCAAGAACAACAACTATACAAACACGGCCTGAATCTGACTCAGGGCACCGGGAGGGATCTGCAGTCTTGGCAGTGCATTGTTGACATTTCTAGGTGTGTATACATATGTTGTTTGGTAAATGATAATGAAGTAGGTGTTGTGCTCAGGGTTTTATTTGCAGCTTGATCTGAAGGCTTTTCCCCTTCCTCAGCAATTTAGGGGGTCTGTATGGCATAGGATTAGACAAGTAACTTGTGGAATTAAATGTCAGTACATAAATGTGGCATAACAATGCAATTATGGTGCTTGAGCAGGAGGAGAGCTATTTCTAAAAAGCACATGTATTTTACTCTCTCTGGAATCCATATTGTTCATTTCACCGTGTGGAAGGAGGACTCATTTCCTCATGCAGGGATCATCCAGAGAGATGACGCCCCCATGGAAGAGGAGATTGCTGGCCGGTGCCAAGGATGCTTCAGCCTTGCTGACGTTATGTACTTCTCCAAGAAGGGGTGTGAGGCAGTTGCAGAAGATGAAGTCACTCGACGGTTCTCCTCCGAGGAGCTGGTGTCCTGGAATCTTCTCAGCAGAACCAATGCCAGCTTGCACCGTGTCAGCTGGCAGCTGACTGTTGTGTGGGTCATTGGGATCCTAATCCGGTACTGTCTCCTGCTGCCCTTTCGGTGAGCCACGTGTAATTTGCTGGGATCTGTTTTTCGTGTTACTTTTTACAGAAGCTGTGAAGCAATATGCTATGGTCTGTTTTCCAAGATGACATATAAACTCAAACATCCCTAAAAGACAAAACAAACAAACAAACAAAAGATGTCAAAGATGTAAATTTCTCATGTTGCATCTGTTTTATTAGTAATTCATTATTAGTAATTAGTAATTAATTTGTTTTTAAAATCCAGGAAAACTATATAGGAATGAACTGGGCGTCTTTTTGTAGCTAAAGTAACAACTGTTTCAACTGAAAGGATCAGATTCTACTTGTCTAAGACAGACTATGTGCTGAATTTGGGATTTGAAGCAAAGACTGTTCAAGGGGCACAGGTCTGTATGGAGGGGGGTGGGGAAGAAAAAGACATCCACTTGGAATGCCTTGTGTTCAGCATTTTCAAGTTTTCTATTGAACAAAACCAACCTCTGTTGTGTTGACCAAACCATTACAAATATTCACGTGTTCTTGCAAAGAACAGGAACTTTTAGAATTTCTTATTCTTTTGATGGGAGGTCAGTGTACTTTAAACCTAGCTGCAGTGCATAGAGGGATTTTGTACCAGTCAGTCACATAGCAAGGCATGTATAGCTGGCTGTAAACTTAGATATACAGCTTAAGAAGACAACCCTCATGTAGAAATTATTTCAGTACTGCTTTTGGTCAGCCATTAGTAACCAATGACATTTAATTTTTATCCTTTTATAGTGGAAACACATACTGACATTTCTGGATAGATTTTAATAAATGAAATCTGGAGATCTTTTTTGCCCTGAGAAATCTCACGTGCTGTCCTCTTTGAACACCATGGCTTCTTCACCTTGTGATAGCTTCAGATCACAGCATGGTGCTTTTTGAAAGTTAGGCTCCAGGCAGCACAAGGTTCTGTAACCAGTGCAGGATTAAGTGGGTGCAAACATGTGCTTGTATTATCCTGTTGGCCATAAGTGATTTAATATTGCTAGTTAGATGCTATTAATGGTGAAGGGAATCACTGTAAAATGAATCAAAAAGCCAAAATATTTTCTTGCTTACTTTTCCAATTTTGCTTCTTAGTATTTAATTAAGATTATTTTACTTTGTAGCATCTGCTTGTCTGTTTTCAGCATCCTGTTGCTGGTGTTGGCCACTACAGTAGTAGGACAGTTTCCAAATGGCAGGTAGGTGTTTGCTGAGGGCTCTTTCAAATTCTTTTTCATTTTTTTCAAGGATTTGAACTACTAATTGGAAGACTCTGCTTGTGTCCAGAGGATTAATGTGGACTGTCATGGGGTGACTTTTTCTGTACTGTAAACTTATAGAGCACTATGAAAGAGAGTAGGGCAATTGCATCTGAAAGTGGACATGCAATGTAAGCCAGATAAGTATTGCTGGAAGCATGTCTTAGAGCATAGAGTATGCTCTACCTGAGTCAGAATAGGGTAAATAAATCACCTGTCCTGAGCAATTCCATATTAATACTTTGAGACTGTTGTGTCCTGTCATTACAAGAGATTCAAACACAATCAACCAACTAAATAATTTTATATTAAATTTATGTTAGTGGACAAGAAGAGGAAATTTATAGAACAAAACCCTACTAGCCTCTCTTCTTTGAATCTGGTGGGTTCAGAATAGATTATAGTAAGATTGTGGATCGAGAATACCTCTGATACCAAATGACCACCTTCTTTGTGCCATTGTTAGTGCAATGAATCCTTCTGCTCTTTGTAGTGACAGCTACTGGGAATAATCTGGAGAGTTTACATTGCACTGTTCTATGTGTGACTACATAGAACTGGAAATGTACGTATGGCTTCATTTCTTTTAGAGTTAAAGGCTGGCTGAGCAACCAGGTTCAGATGATATGTGCCACACTAGGTGTCCGATGTCTGAGTGGTCTTGTTCACTTCCACAACAGGTGAGTGGCACCACCCTGCTCTCGATGCTTTGGTGTTGGTTTCTGGCAGGATTTAATGTCTCAAGTCTCAGAACAGGATTCTTATTCCATTGTTACACAGATACTATCATGCTATAATTTGATCCAAAAAGTTGTTTGGCTCATCTAGATTCTGTCAGGATGTTTGCATGCCCTACTGTGACTTCTGTTGTGTATTGGCAGAGTATGTGTAGATGAAGTACTACTGAATTCTTGGTTAAATAGACACTTAGACTTTTTTCAATGTTTGCCATGAACTTGTTTTATTCACATGCAAAACTACTGCCATAAAACGTTCAGCTGTCCCAGTAGCTGATTTGTTTAGTAACTAATTCTTCATGAAGTAAGTTATGGGGCAGTATTTTGGTAAATCTTTGTAATTACTTAGTGATATGCTTTATATAATGGAGGCTTCTGAAATACTTTGTTTGTGCTTTAGAAAGAAAAGCAAAATCATGCTCCAGCATCTTTGCTTTTAGAATTTTAGTGTCCAAATATTCTTTGATGTGTGCCTCTGTGAATGGTAATATATGCAGCTAAAATGCATACTCCAGTGAAATCTCGTATTTTCAGCTAAAAGGAAACTGATTTTGGTGAAATGCCAGAACTGGTGAAATGTGAAGGGACTCTCAGAAGTATGAGGAAAGATGGCTTATCTGCTGTAATGTACCACCAGAAATTTTAACACGTATATAGTAATACTAGTATTTTAAAATGTTTTGCCTTCTCTTACTTCCTTTATGGATTTGCAGATAAGCCATGGGCCTGAAATGCTTTGTCACTCAGTCTTCATTGTGCATGTATGCTTGCTGGATGGGTCACCTGATGGGGCCTGTAGTCTGGAGAATAAATGTTGACTAATTACCTTTATGGTTGTCGTTGCAGGGAAAACAGACCACAGCAAGGAGGCATCTGTGTAGCCAACCACACATCTCCATTAGATGTCCTAATCCTGGCCAGTGATGGATGCTATTCCTTGGTATGAACAAGAGAGCTGGTAAATTACAGCAATGTTGAGATGCCTGTAGATGTAGTATTGGGTAAGAGGATAAACTAACTTGTAGAAAGACTGGGATTTGACAGTATTCAAACTCACATTTTTTACTGCAAAAAAACAGATGCTGGCAAGTGTGTGCACATTTATGACCGAGAGGATTGGTATCATTTGTCAGTGAGCTTAGAAATTTGTCAGTGATTTTGTCAATGAGCCACATCTGTGTTTAAAATTTTATTATTGAAGTGTGTGTGTGTGTGTGTGTGTTTGCATAGTAACAAGTTTCTTCTGGGCTTGCAGGTTGGCCAGGCACATGGAGGGCTTATGGGACTTATTCAAAAGTCTTGCATGCAAACCACTCAGCATGTCTTATTTGAGCGCTCAGAAATGAAAGACCGTCATCTGGTGAGGAAAAAGTAAGGTAGTGTGAAGTGTCTGCTTAATTGTCTGGTCAGGTCTAGTAATTGTGAGGTCCAAGTGTGAGCTGAGGCTGCATCCCTCTTTGGTGGGCAGCTGTAGGTTGTCATCAGTGTAAGGTTTGAAACTGCTCCATCAGAGAAGGTGCAGGGTGTAGCAATTGTCTATTAGATGATCTTTAAGGTCCCTTCCAGCCCAAGCCATTCTAACTATTCTACTCCACTTTTGATCATTTGCCATGTAATCTCTGGGAATTTCCACATTGCCACAATCAACCTGTCTGCCACGGGTAGGACTCTGTTCATTCAGGTTTGAGGCTGATGATTTGGGATGTCAGGACAGAAACTGGAGTTCTGTCTGCACCTCTGCTTGTCCTGGTACATTTACCAACCAGCTCTGAGCATCGAAGCTGGTCCTGTCTGCTGTGGTCACAGGATAAAGGGAGGGTGACTGCAGCAAAGAAAAAACCCCAAAACCAAGCTACCACCTAGCTGCTAGAGGTTGGAATGGCACGTGGAGTAGTGTCAATATGTTTGCTTAATACCTATACTGCTCTCCAGATATGCAACACTGATTGATTCCTGGCAGCGATGGCATGTTGGACTTTAAGGACATGGACAGGATTGACTCCGTATGGCAGTTCTTATTCTCTCAGGTGTTTACAGAGACTGTTCTTAGTCATCCTAAATCCTCCTGAAAGAGGGTGCAACACAGGAAACATTAAGTGTCTATGACAGTTTGTACTTAGAAAATTGGTGAAGGTCCCCTGTGCTGGATCATTTGTTTATTTATTTTATGGTATCTGATGTTTTGCTTTTGTTCTTTAATGCAGTCTGGAGGGGAGCTGCATGCTCTTGAGCCATAGGAAAGATGGGCGTCTTGGAAAACAACATATTTTGGTGTCAGTAATCTGCTTAGTCATGATACATTTGTTTACAAGTGATGCAGCTAATGTAGTAAGATAGTGGTGTGTCACTTGACTAGATGTGGAGATTCATTAGATACGTGTAAAACTGATGCTGTGTACCCAGAAGGCATGAAAACTAGAAATATGGAATATATTTCAGTCAAAAGAAAGTGTGACTGTGTTCATAGCTGGAGTCTGGGAAGTTACTTTTACACACTTCAAGTACTACCATTCTCTGGCTTCATGTTAACTAGGTTAAAATGGTAAAATGAAACTTCATACATTTTTGTAAAAAATGTACTGTTGTAATTAGCAAGAGATAGTTTCAGGTCTTTGTCTCACTATCACACATCCTGGCTGAGGCTACTGACAGATAAAGGAAATGGGCAAGGGCTGTTCTTGTCCTGTGTAAGAGGTAATGGATGTTTAGATTTTTGGGCAAATATAAATATGAAATATACACTGAAATTTCATTTTTTTCCCCCCACAGAATTAGAGAACACATTGCAGATAAGGCCAAATTACCCATTTTAATTTTCCCAGAAGGTAGGAAACAACTATATTGATTTTATTGCTCTTCTCACTTCTTGCGATTGAGCGCAGTTTATTATGTCCAGTCTTTACAAGTGAGGTGTTTGTTTTTGGTCTGTAGAATTAATTAGTTCTTGTAAGATATTAAAAGTCAGGTTCTAGAACCTTACAACAGTTTTCTGACAGTCTATTTGCTTTAGCATATGACATAATGGAAAGATATGGAAGGCTCTAGGATTGTTTCAGAGCTAAAGCTTACTTTCTCTTTTAGCAGCTTAAGTCTCCTTAGGACAGTTTAGGATTTATTTGCTGATACTTTTCTCAGAGTGGATTAAACTCTTCATCTGTTTTAATTCTGGCCAGGTACCTGCATTAACAACACATCAGTAATGATGTTTAAGAAGGGAAGCTTTGAGGTAGGAGGGACCATCCATCCAGTTGCCATCAAGGTAATGTAACTGCACTTTTCCAAATGTGGAAGAATTATTTACAAAAGCTTCTCATGCCAGAGAAGGTGTTTGTGTGTAAACCTTAAAAATGGGCTTGTTTGATGTGAGTGAGGTACTGAACAAGCCCTAAGAAAATGAAAACTTTTTGTGGTTTGCAAGGTTCAGTGCAGTATGGGAAATGTTTCGTTGAGTATCTTTGCAAGTGGTTAGGAGCAACCTGAAACACACAGTGGCACTTGCTGTGCTGTGTGTTCAGTTCTGCTTGCTCTTTCTGTCCTAGGGCTCCTGGCTCTTGGGTACTCTCAGGATAAAGACACTTTTCTTGACACTTCCAAGTCTTTCTGAGTGGCTTTAGCCAAGTCGCCCTAGATCTAGTTATGCTAGTTACTTTTTCTGGAATTCTAATGTTGCCTGATCTTAAGAAAATAATTAAAACTGGTGTCAAGATTTTTAATGAAATCGTCTAGTCAGCATATCTGTAGATGAGAAGCCTTTATGTTTTGAGTAAATCTCTTGTTACAGTTGTGTTTCAATGGGTCTGTCACAGTTTGGAGTCCTGTATTGCTTCTAAAGGAAAACTGTTAGAAACTTGTAACAAATATTGGAGCTTTACTCTGAATTTACTGATGCTTTTAGTAGGTGTGATTAGATTTAGTCCTTACTGACTAAGTTGAATTGTGACTTTGTGGCCAAAAAAATAAAAAAGGCAGCTTATGTGATTTAAACTAAGGTAGCTGATCATGCGCTTGTGCTTATTCTTGTCTTCCAGTATGACCCCCGCTTTGGAGATGCCTTCTGGAACAGCACAAAGTATTCTGTGATGACCTATGGTCTTAATGTGTTGACCAGCTGGGCTATTGTCTGTAATGTGTGGTACCTGCCACCGATGGTCAAAGAGGTACTTATGCTTTTCTCTTTTGAAAGTGCTTGTAAAATGTTTTCTAGAAGGAAGTCTGTGTTACTGTGCACAGTGTTTGTGAATCTTTATTGATAACTCAATGGCCAAAGGCCAGAAAGCAACACTATAGTCTTAAAATTGAGCATGGGTTTATGTGGGTCAGTTATCTTCACATAGAAACTAATTTTGAAGATATTCAGCATACTGAAGTACTGGGAGCAGATGTGTCCCCTGCTCTGGCCAGACCTGTGACCTCACGCTGTGCACTGTTTGAGATTGCCCCAGAAACCAGGGAGCCTCCCATTTAGTTATTTTCAGCAGTGACTGGTGGCAAACCAAGCAGCATTCCCCCGGATCAGCTGGAACTGCCCTGCAAGTCACATCCAGCTTGTGGGTCTGGAATAAACCCAAGTGCCTGCTGTCTGACAAAACATATCTCTTTAAGTGAGGCATAGAGAAAACATTTATCTTGTAAAGCAAGTAATTAATTTATTTTTTTTTTCCAGGAAGAAGAAGATGCTGTTCACTTTGCCAACAGAGTCAAGGCTGTCATTGCTGCTCGGGGAGGAATGTCTGTCCTTCCTTGGTAAGAAGTAACACCTCTGAGATTGGGTTTACAGTATTTATTTGTTCTGTATTCTGAAACATTAGCCTGGAATCCTTTAAAACTTCTTCCAGATTTGCTTTGTTTGCACTGTAGTCCATCACCTTTACTGACTCTAAGTCAGAGAGTATTACTTGAACAATTCCATTAGAATAAATAGAGTAATATAGTATATAGAGAAAAATAGAGCTGACAGGTGGGTCCAGCCATAAGGCAGTATTAGGTGAAAATGAATTATTTGCCTTTGAATTAAATGCTGGGTTAAAGGAAGGGCATTTTTCTGTGGTAAGTCTTGGCAGTACAGATCATTTAGCATTGTCTTGCAAAATCCAGCACTGAGTGGAAGCTGCTTTGACTACATAGCCTAAATATTGTAATGTTTTTCTGCCTTGACCCTGAAGTGAGCT
Organism: Scytalopus superciliaris; assembly: GCA_013400415.1. Classification (NCBI taxonomy): domain Eukaryota; kingdom Metazoa; phylum Chordata; class Aves; order Passeriformes; family Rhinocryptidae; genus Scytalopus; species Scytalopus superciliaris. Next base: position 184,966 of record VXBX01006191.1, read on the forward strand.
CAAGGCTGTTTCTTTTCTGTATCTTTCAGGGACGGGGGACTAAAAAGGAAAAAGGTCAAAGAGTCTTTCAAGGAAGAGCAACAGAAAAAATATTGCCAGATAGTAATAGAAAATGGATCTGTGGGAAACGGAAATGTTTGTTAAATGGTATTTATTTTATCTACTTTTTCCATGACTTATCTCCACCAGAAAATAGACTGGTTTTTATATTAAACCCAACATGTTTTCCTTCTGTCCCTGTAAGATATTTTGCATGTGACACAGCAGGGAAGCCATAAAAAGATATCCTTATTTAATGCAAAATGCTCTCATTTTATAAATACGAAAATATACAGTGTACTAGTAAAATTCTCTCCGATGTTGAGTGAGAAACATTTGCAGGAAAATTAATTAGGTTAACTAAAACATCATTTGAAGTCATTTGCAATACCTTGAGGACTTAAATGGTTATTTCTTAACTTCTAGCAAAACACCTCTGTGCTCCTACCCTGTCTCAGTGACTTGGACTGGCAGTGTTCCTGTCAGCTACAGTAACCATGTTGTTGTAGAGGGAGACCTCTCAATGTCAGGACACATTAAGCAGACCCCCAAAATATGTTTTCCAAACTGCATGTTGGAGAGGAAATGTTGGATGTCAGAGGGGAAAAAAAAAAAAATCAGGTGCTGACTTTCCTCTCCGTGTCACAAGACCAGGGATGGCAATGTAGAGAGTTTTCTGCTCTGACAAGGAGCAGAAGAGTGTCCAGGGCAGCATGTACATGATACCTGGGTGTATGATACTGAGATAAATTAGTCACAGACAAGGACAATGTCATAGAAAATATATTGTGGTTTTAAATTAAATTTTATTTTCTGGTTTTATTAAATCCCTTTCTGTGTCTGTTTGTATGCATTACACAAATTAAAGAACACCTTTGATGTGACATCCATTGTCCTCTGTTGTTATTATTTCTGGATAGTCACCACCTTCTGCTACTACTTGATGTGAAGGCTAAGGACTTGCTCCCTGAAAAGCCCACCCTCCAGAAATAAATAGATCAAGTGCACTTAAGGACTATGTGATGGACATGTTTCTTACAGTTATAGTATTTATTAGTATAAAATCCTTGTTCTTCTGGTAAGTAGCTCACATATGGAAGGCTTCTTTAATGATCTGAATATCACTAATGAAACCCACACAAACAGGTGTTTCTTTGCTCAAGGTGCTCTTAGATGTGTTGGTGACAGTTAATAAGGTTTGCATGACAGTAGCCCATTGACAAAGAGATGAAGGATCTGTTGTGGTGAGCACAACCTGCAGAGGGAGAGATACACAACTCTGCCCAGTCCTGCAGAGTCTAGAAAACTAATACTCAAAGGAGAGGCTGACAGAGGTGATGACTGCCCTGGGGCTGCACGGCACAGAAGTAGCATGGAATTGAGCTCTCCTTTTCAGTGGCCAGGCCAGGCACTGTTGCAGGTATGTCAGTTCTTTTGGTGGATCAGTCGGTCCAAATTTTGGTGTCGTGGGTAAGCAGTAGGAGAAATTGCCCTTCTCAGTATGGCTACAGAGAAAAATTGCCTCAGGCTCTCCTGCTGTGCAAGAGGGCTGCTGGCTCCTGACTGTAGAAAGCTGTACCTCTGTGGCTCTTGAAGCTGTTGATTTATTTTCTGGGTATAAAAATGTGACAAAACGTGATAGACAATCGTGATAACTCTAAACCTTTTCAGTGTACCAGAGTTTAAGACTGGGAGACTTTCATTCTGTGTGACTGATGTCTGAGAGTTGCTAACAGAGGTTGCAGTAAGACAAGTGTTGAGAGCATCCTTCCCACAATACTGTGTGCTTTCTTCCTGCTCAGAGGTAAAAGGGGAAGCTGAGTAACCAAAACCAGGGGCCAGAGACAGGAAAATATGGGGAGATCAAGGAAAACTGTTGGAAAAGAAATGTTATAATCTGGGCTCTGCTACTGTAAGAAATCAGGAGATGATATGCCTTTTCCCCCCATCCTGCTACATTTCCTCAGCTCACCAAGAGAAGAGGAGCCTTTGAATGTGTGATCCTCATTATGGTTATGACTCCAAGTCTTTTGAAAGTATAGCTCAGACCTCTGAATGTGTAAGTATTACATGTCACCTGTAGGAGAATGGTGGGATTGTCAGTATTTTCTCTGCCATTTTTCAGCTGTCTTGACAAAAGAAGCTGAAAACTCTGTGCAGTGGGTACTTATATATAGAACAGGGAAATGTAAAGCAAGTCATGAACCCAAGAACTTGTCAGTGATGAGTGAAGCGTGCTTTGTTAGTAAAAATGTCAACCTGACTTGAAATAGAAACTACTGTCTTGCCTTGCTTTAAAGAAATGTTTCTGGGTTTTAGTGGTGCTTTCTTTAGCTACCTTCCACCTCCTTCTTTCTTTTGAAATGCAAATGAAATACAGAATATGTGAGCAGTGGCCTTGGCAATTGCTTTTACCTGAAATTGTATACTGCCCTTAGAGTGACAAGGTTATGGAGGAATTGATTACTATCCAAAAGGACACCACAGACAAGTATGTTTTCCTCTGCCAGCAGGAGGGCATGGTAACAGTAAAAAGAACACATTCTCATGACAACACCGGAGTGGGAAGCTGATAAACAGCTTATTTTTCTCAATCAAGGAACTTGTGTTACTGCAGCTCTTTGCTTATCTTCCACTGGTCTTGCTCTGTACCTCTGCAGGATTAAATGCAGCATCTTCTCATGCTAATTTGTGTCAAGTGACTGGCTTAGATGGAAGTGAATGAAATATTTGGTAGATCAATCAATCAAAAAAAAAAGAAATTAAAAAAGAAATTTGCCCAGTGTAAGTAATGGTTTATTTATTTATTTGCTAGCTATGCAAGATACACAGACAGGATGTGTTCTTGCAGAAGCTCTGTCTTCCTCAAGAGCACAAAATTCTATTGTTTACCATTTACTGTATTTGCTCTTTGGCTCACTGCCCAGTGAGCCTTGTACTTTTAACTGACCGTGTGTCCTCTTCTCCAGATTAAATATGAAATAGCTAATCAGTGCAGGGAAGGACCTACATTGTATAACACAGCTTTGCTTTGTAATTTGGTGCTGCTGGCTAATACCCACGTATGAAGCATCTAAGTGGTGCTAACTATTGCTGTGGCACTAATGGATCATGAAACTGAAGCAAACCATAGCAGTCCTAGGTGCACTCATCCTGGACTTGAGATGCCTATGAAAATGAGCCATGAGTAGAAAATAAATGTACGTTGGAAAGAGTGAATAAAATCACACCCTCTTACTATGTGAAAATAGCTGCTGTTTCTAACTTTTGAAGACATCTCTGTTTGATCAGCTGTGTGGATGGAAAACCAGATATATTTAAAAAACTCCTCCTTTAGGTCCTTAATGAAACTTGTGCAGCATGCTCAAGGTGCAGTACGGAATCTCTGTACACAGTGCGGATTTTGGAGTGGTTCTGGACCTTAAGTCACTTTGGTGATATCCTGTTTGAGGCTGGAGCTGTGTTCCTTGTATTTAGAGTCTTGAATAATTAAGTGGACCTCCCAAACTCCCATAAAGGCTAGGTCACTGTGCCTAACATGCCTCTCCTTCCTCAGGCAGGGCTCCAAAATCACAGCTTGAGGAGTCCTCTGAAAACGTCTTTTTAAATGCTTGCATTGCTATTACCTAGTTTTTCCTTGGTTGCGAGTAGAACTTGTAAGGATGAATTATGCTTTGACCCCTTTAAATTAAATCTGCAGACTGAAATAGCTTCAACATCTGTCTCATTTCTGGCTTTTCATCTCTGGATTAAGATGAGATTATTTGGATGTTACCCCTATTCATGTGTAAAGTATAGTGTGCTGCTCTGCTGCAAGGGTAATGTAATCTGAAACAGATGGTAATTATGCAGCATTAAGCAGTGTAAGGTGAATTTCTGTGTAAATGACCATCATTGCCTTAATGTATTTCAGCCAGTTTTTTAGGAAGATTCTCCGAATTTCCTGGGCCTCTGGGAATGTGTTTGACTCAAACATGAGATGGGACCAGGAGTTTTGAGGTCTTTATACACAGAAAAGGATATTTATCTGTAACACGTGTGCACACTTTGTATGTATATAAAAGGATGCTCAAATGCCTACTATCTATTAGGAGCATAGTGTGGACATGAGAAACATGAAGTTACAACAATAGGAATGTTGTGGATTATTAGAAGTAGTATGAAACAACCTAGTGATGTGTTGTATTCTGTGAGAACTGAACAGGAGTTTGCTAAAAGGTGTAATGATCTTTCAGTGTAAGGTACCTGCGTGTTAAGACTGCCTGATTTAAGAAGAGACTGGACGTGGCACGTACTGCCACGGTCTAGTTGACAAGGTGGTGTTAGGTCAAAGGCAGGACTCAATGACTTCAGAGATTTTTTTTTTTTCCAACTTAGTTGATTCTTTGATTCTGTGATCCCTTTATTCCCTTTGGCTCCAAATCCTTTTTCTACATCTGCGTCTTACCCTTGGGAACTTCTGAAATGCTCGTCTGTCTGCGACTTCTGCCGACCCGCTCTGTGTTACTGGGAGACACCTCCGTTCCCCGGCTCGCTGATGGTTCAAGGTGCGATCCGGTGACTGCACCAGGAGCAACAGAAGGGACGGGCAAGGGGGGCCACCTGGTGGCGTCCAGTCTCTGGTACCAAACTCCTCCTCGCAGAGCCTGAGAGCCCTGAATTTCGACGGACGAGCCTGTTGTTTCTCCTACATTACCGGGAAACCATGAAAACGTAGGAATGGCGCTGCACGCCTCAGACTCTGGATCTCTGATTACTGGTCGTGGTTTACCACCAGCAAAACTTGTGCTTGTTCGAAGTTTCAGCAGCTTGTGTTGTGTGGGGTTTCCCCAGGTCATTTCTTCCTTGTGACAAACCAAAATCAGAACCACTTCTGTCCTTTAGTTCATTCAAAATCAGGTATGGGTCTAACTCCTAGGCTTGTGTGTTTTAAAACTCATTAGAAGCGACAAACCTGGGATGTTCCTGAAGGCAGGAGGACATTTGCATTTGCTGTGATGAGTTTCTTTGGTACCTTGGTGCTGTTTGCTCCTGGTCTGGTTCTGGAGATGCTTTCAGAAGAAAGCAAGTTTTCAGGATAATAAGGGAAATATTCTGACCTTTTTTTTTTCTACTAGCATGCATTTCCTTGAGCTGTAGTGAGAACAGCGAACAGTTAGATCCAAATTTAACAACCCAGCGTTTCATTCAAACTTGTGTGTGCAGCTTTCCATGAACAAAACCAGGAAAGCAGCCCGGGCAACTCCTCACCTGGTGTTTGGTTTTAGCTTCAAGGCACTGTAAGGAACGTATTTTGGTTACACATGCAGCCTGAGGCCTGATTTCAAGTAGGCCAGTGGAGATAAGTCACAGACATGTTATGGATGAGACCTCTGGGCTTTCTGTCCTCCCTGTGGGATTTGGTTTTGGAAAAGTTTGTGCTGAGGGTGTTGCTCAGGCTCTTTTGAACATGGTTCCCAGCTGTGGCACAGATTGTGGAGAATGACCTGCAAGGGGCTCACAGGTTCATTTGGCTTTGGAAAAGTAGGCTTATAAATTAGTGGACATACAGTAGAGACAGAGGCCTTCCTGGCTTCTTGCTTTTATTAATTGTTTTTATTATACAGAAAAAAGAGGACCTTGGCTTAGGAGCCAATTTCTCTTCTCCCTCTATTTATTATTCTGTTTAATGATGGCTCCTCAATTAGTGTACCAGACTCCTCTGTGAGCAGAGTTCATAGTGATCAATTGTCATCAAGGCTAGCGTTTAGTACATCCAATCAATGATGTTCTATATAATGGCAGTGGTATTGACTGATTTCTAATTTTACAGTATGTTGAGCCCTGTTGAACTCTTTTAATATGATAATTGCTTTACTAATCAGTAGTCATGATTTGTGTGCAATTGTGGATTATTGACATCAGTTGATATCCATTGGTATTTCTATTTGACTGTACAGAAGATGCACGTCGTGAAAGTCACTTAATATCTAAACTGGATATTAACCAGAGTAATAGTGGGGAGAATACTATATCCTTGCATATCAAACTTCTAAGAAGTAGGTTATTAAACAATTTGAAAAGGTTTATTTCTACTTTTTATAAGGGATAGTTATTAATAAGTATTTTAAGTATATAGAAACATCTGTTAAACAGCCTTAAACAGCCTTAAATGTTTGTAAAACAGTAGTTTGTAACTACATCATAAGCACTCATTAGGTCATATGTTAAATACTGTGTTTATTAATTATATAATACATTTAAAAAAAATCTCATTGTATGTGACTATGGGTCACTTTACGCATATAATTTATAACTTTACATAAGATGTAGGTATGTACCCACATAAATAAAATAACCTGCATGTTATACTTGAAATAACCACTCTCTCTTGTGCATTATTGATATAATTTTCTAAAATACACCCACAAGGGACTATAAGGAGAGGCATCTATGTAAAAATTACATTTCTGTTAGATTTGAGCCGAGGCTGATTGCTATCCATGCCTTAGACATTTGGGTTTGTAAGTTATTCTTTGCGTGTTGCACCCTCCCCCTTTGCATGGCCCGTGTGACACGGGGATGTGGTGGGTGCTGCGAGCACACGCCTTACACTGCACGCTGGGACCAGGAGGTGGCACCCCTGTATGCGTCTAACACTGCCATGGGGACGAGAACATTGAGAATCTCTTCTTTAATATCACTTAAGGGGGGGAAAAGAAAAAAAAAAAGATGCAAAGCTAAATTAATTTACTGGCCATCAACGCGTTTTGTCCTTCCTTAAAATCCTGGCATGAATGGTAAAGGACAGTTTCTTTTTAAGTGGTAATTTTGTTACACTGGAAGATTCAGTCATTAAAGAGATCATGAAGTTCTGGAATAACACATATATATGTTTTTTTCTTCTCTCCAAATGCAGTAGGAAGCCAGGCTGCCAGGCCTTGGGTCATGGTGGACAGCAAAAGCATCCTTGTGTTGATGCTGCAGATTCTAACACGTCTGCTGGGTTGTTTGTACCATTTCTGCTCTGAAGATGATGCCTGCATCTCCTCCTGTGCTTGATGCACAGAACTGCTCAGACACTCACAAAGCTCTTTCCATGTTAACTCAGGGTGAAGGTTTCTATGTTTTTGATCAGGTGAGCACAGATGCTTTTAAGGTCACAAAGGGAAGGCCATTGCAGAATTGCCTTCTGCTCCTCTGCCATTACAGAATGAAGGTTTAAGTGTGCGCTCACATATTCTGCAGTATAAAGGCCAGCATATTTAGCAGGTTGCAAGAACAAGCACTGAGATGTCTCACCGAAAAATGTGCAAGTGTAGGGCTTGCTAGAAAGGTCTCCAGGTCCTGATTCCAAGACCAGCAAGGAGTCTCAGCTGTTATGCTCCAAGTGATAAAATCCTGCTGTAGGTGGGAGGCCAAATGGACCACGAAATGTGTGCTTGGGGTCTCCAAATGACAAGTGTTGGGTGCTGCACTGGGATTTATTCATATGGCTATTGCATTAGTGAGACTCTGTTTCTCACGTCATCACAGGCACCTCTGACATGCTCAAGGCTGTATGGGACATGCATGCAGTTCCTGTGGCCTGCAGTTGTCTCCACTGCAGTGTGTTTCCTGTTAGCTAGTCTAAGCAGAATCCCCTCTGTTTTGTCTTTGTATTTTCCCATTCATTGTAAGGAGAAAGTAAACTTGGGGCTTTTAACAGGGTTTTAATTGTAGCTGGATTGCAGAACTCCTAGAAATCTAAATTTTTAATTATGGAAATTAACCTGTTTGAGATGGGGCATGCCTGGGTGCTATGTTCATGAAGAGCACAGTGCTTGTAAGCCCTCCTTCTTCCTGAAGACAACACCACCCAAGGCTGCAGCTCTGTCTCTACACAGTGCTGAGCTAAAGGCTGCATAGAAACCAAACTACTGGTGTTTATTTTCAGTGTACTAAGAACTGGAGTTCTGTGACAGCAGACAGTAAAATTCCACTTAGGTTCCTGGATACAAAGTGAAGCTGAAAACATCTGACTTCTTGTATAAAGGGTATCAATTTTTACAGGGAGTTATAGCAAATACAGTGGTAGAGAGAGCACATAACCTGCCTGCAGCCAGAAGGAAAACACGAGAGTGCAGAATTCCCCTGAGTGGTTTGCTGGCTACCTGCCATTCCTCAACAGCAGAAGATAAAAGGGAGTACCAGGACAACTACCTTGACCCTATTTATTTCCAATAAAATACAGATATTTACATGAGATGAATCTGTTTGATATGCTGCAGCTGCCAGGCTCCAGTGACAGAAAACAAATGAAATGCTACTTTTTATTAGATCTGACCTACGAGAAGCCAATAACATATGCAATAGCTTAGCAAAGGCAGAGTGGAACTGCCATGTGAGGTCCAGGATCTCTTCCCAGGTTGATCTAACAAGACTTCCCACTTCCTGGAAACCAAGCTTGCAGCCATGCTCCATAACACCAAAATTTGATATGTGCTGATAATTAAGTGGGATAAAATAAGCATAGCCAAAGGAAAAAAAATAATAAACCCTTTACAGAAGCAGTGGGGTAAGACTGATGAGAATTTTACACATGCTTTTTTCCATCTTTGATTCAATCCACCCCCCTGCTTAAAGTCATGCATTGCATCACACAGCCATGTATATTTAGGCAATAAATGTATTTTTGCTACAGACATAAAAATCTGTTAGTGCTAGCGCTAATAGAACAACAACAGAAAAAAATGTTTGTAACTTCTCACAAAGTTAAAAAAAACCCAGATTTTTTGTATCCATTTAGAATACCTGATTTAGCTCACCTGAAGCATATAAGTTCAACCAAAGCTTTTTTGGTATTCACTGTACTTTGTGAAACAAATTGAAAAATAAGGATCTATGAAAATTTTTTCTTCCAAGTGTATAAACTCCAATGTATTCCCATGGGATGTTTCTTTCTCACAGTTTGCACTTTTTACTGGAAAATACCGTAGTAGAAAACATGACTAAATGTAGCCTTTGTACACAAAATAGGCCTTGAAAAAATGAAAGCATGGAAAATTTTTAAAACAACCACTCTCTCCATGTCTTCAGTGGAACCATGCCATCTTACCCATGCTGAAAGGATGGCCTTAGTGCTTGAAGCAAAAAGGCCTCCTCTCTTAAGAAAACAGACTCACCTGTACAAGTAATGCAGAGAAACTGTATGTTCTCACAGGTTACGGAGCAAACAAATAAAATGTAATGATGTAATCAGTTTGAAACTAATTTATCAGTACACAGGTGATCAGTGGTTTATAACAGCTGTATGTTTGAAAGGCAAAGGGCCTTTGGCAGAGAGGGCAAGCTGTTTGGTTCTTTTTTAAATAAGTCAACAGTTTTTGCAGATAACAGTCAGCGATTCTTTGCCGGGAGTACAAGACCTGCGCAAAGGCTGAACTTCAGCACAGTCATGATAGGACTTTGCCAGTAGTTCTGTCATCAAGAGGCTGTCAGGTGAGCTGGCATGTTTCCTCCCTGCTGTCCCAGGCAAAGAAGGTGGTTTTTCAAGCAACCCAATAACAGAACTGATGGCTTTTCCCAATTTAACGTTAATGGCTTTGTGAATCATTCATGCAAGCATGGAGGAGAAACCTGGATGCAATAAAGAAAGAGTTTCTCTTTCTGTGTGAGTCTTGCCTCTGTCCTGGTTCTGGTCAGCGTACACAGGATGGCTGCCCCCCATTACAAGATGTTTTCACCAATTTTTTTTTCCCCACTGGTGTGTAGTGACAGCAGAGATCAAACCAGCTATCTTCCCCTGCTCTGAAAACACAAATGTTGGCAGAGACTGTTCCCTTCCTACTATTTGTTTATGGAGCCCGCAGGCAGTCCCAGTAGGTCCAATAGATGGGCTATTGCAGAAGAAAAAAGCAATAATAAAGCCTTAATTCCATGAGATGAATATTACAAGTGGAGATCTCCAGAATCCTATTTTGTTGCTTCAGGTACACTGATGGATTTCAGCCCTACAAGACTCAGGAATTTGCCACATGCCATGACAATTGATACGTGCTGTGCCATTTCACTAAAGCAGAGGTTAACAAGCACGTGGACTAAGTCACACAAATTATTTTCAGGTTTCAAGGTTTGTTTTCTCAACAAACATACAAGGCAATGCTTTGCCTTGCCCGGGATTATCTGTATTACAGTTCTTGTTTCAGATGGCAATATTAGATGTTACTATCTAAATGAAGATATCGAAATGTAATGGAGATGCCAATCTGTGTGACACATTGCTGTGAACGCTGTACTTTCTCCTCAGGATCTGGACAGCATCCACTGTTGCTGTCTCTTGGATGGAGACTTTTGCTCCTTAATGCCAGATAAAAACAAACCAACCAAGCCTTTGGCTTCTGCCATTTGCACCCCCAATTAAAGCTCATGAACAAGTACCAAAAGACCTGTATCACCTTCTGCTTGGGAAGCAGCAGACGAAACACAAATCTAAAATAAGCTACCCGCGTGTGTCTGTGTTATGAATATCACCCAGATTGGAGAATAATGTTCTTCTGAGTGGTTTCTGTTCCAGGCTTTGGGCACTTTTAATTGACGTGGATCCACACACCCCTGTAATATTTCAAAACCAGTTGTAGTGCAGGTCCTTGGAGTAGGGACTCATCATCACAGTGTGTGGCACAGACAGGCTGCTGCCTTCGGTCCGAGCTGGGCCTTTTGGGCGTGACCATAACGAAACACTTTGAAGCCAGTGAAGTTTGGCAATGTCAGGCTGGACAGTTGTTTCTGTGGTTGTAGCACCTAGAGGCTTCATCAGGGATCATCCTGTCTCTGCCTTGGAGAAACTATCTAACCAGATGGGGCAAAGAGTGGGAGGAGAGGAGGGATGCGGAGAGCAAAGACTTGTCCAAGATGATGCAGCGCCACAGCCAAAAATAGGAGTCAGAATGCAACGCCCTTGTCCACATGACTCTCCTGGAAACAATCCTTGAGGCTTTGGACTCTCATTCGGTTCTTTTTCTTGGAT